>OX104062.1:41383555-41504293 GCA_944474145.2 Dicrocoelium dendriticum
AAAATGACCGCAACAAAAAGGCAAAAAAAGGGTGCAAAAAAAGGATTAAAACTGGGAACAACCGAAAAAATTACCAGTAAGCGCCAAAGACGCTTTGGCCAGTACCACTTTAATCGATCCAAGATATCTTGGATCAAAGAAAATTTGACAATAGTCAAATTTCGTTTCGTGTTTACTCAAACACTGTTTTCCACGTTATTTCAGCTGAAAATCTCGATCAGTATGGCACGCCAAAAAATCGAGTTTCCGCGTAGTACTCACAGAGAAAAGGGTGAAAGCACTGGCCTGCAGTTTTAACCTGTTGGGCACCATCAGTAGTGCGCATCCATCGGATCCATCAGGATTCGAACCCATGAACATCAGCGGCTTGCACCGTCAGTCAACACCTGGTGCCACTGGGTCACGAGGTTAGTTTCATCTTATAGGTCATTAACTACTGGATCCGAAGTGCCTTATAGAAGGAAGATGGGTAGAAGCTTATAGTTTAACCTTGAGTTGGAGTTATATTCGGTATTAATTCCTACTAGTTCCTCAATCGTGCTGCGCAGTATTACATAAAACGAGTTTATATCACAAGATGAATACGCAGAAAATGGTATAAAACCGTACGACAAGATACCTCAAAAAAAACAAAGTTTCTGGCTTATTGCTGTATTTCTTGAATAACCAAAAACCTAGAATCAAAAATATAAAATTTCGCCCACCGCGATTGTGACGCCCCAGTGACCAATTGTCAAATGGAAATACAAAGCGCCTCTGCATTTTGTAATCTTTCGAAAGAGTAAAACAATGCCCTAAGCGAAAGCACGTAATAAAGAGCGAATTCTTATTTAATTTTAACATCCACCTCGCAATTTTGCTTTACTGTGCATATAACGTTACCGTTTTGTATTAGACCGACGCTGGTCGCCGGCATTTCTCAGCAGGTACTCATAAAATGTAACGTGATTAAGGCCCGTACATAACATGGCCACCGTTTACTCGAATCCAAAGCTTAAGCCTCGGGAATTAGCTTTGAGCAAACTTTCTACACAATATGAGGATCTCGATATGTGGATTCATAATTATTTGCCTAACGGAGATATATCTGAGACTGAAAAACAGCATTTACGGGATGTGATGCTAAGAGATCAAGCAATGAAAAAGAACGACACAGCCAGAATCAAGTGAGTTATGTTTTGAGACCAGGTTGCATCACCTAAATTTCTGTTATTTGTGATGTAGTTCTCTTGGACCAGTTCTTCCTTTCATCCGCCTTGTAATGCGCATTTTTTCAGAACTACGGTTGACAGCAGTTTCTGATGCGGGAATCCCTTTCTCCCCTGTATGTATTTCAGCATAGTACTCTTCTAGGTGTAAAACCAGGATTTTTTTCCATGTTTGCAGGTTTGCATTTACCCCTGCTTGCAATATGATGCGCCATGTGCTTCATACGCCTGCTGCAGCGCAAACATTCATTGCATTGCACTTCCTTTAACGTGTTCGTTACAGTCACTAAGGTGCAGTCAAATTAAACGCATTCGCACACTTCGCCCCCGTAGCTGTGGCTAATGGTAAATGTAATTTAGGTCTAGGTGGATAACTACACTCATAAAAATTCATTCAATAAATATTCGATCCTCATAATGACCCGGAAATCATACGCATTTCGAAAACAGTAATTCAACAAATTCTTCAGAGCATACAACTACTTAATTAAAAATAAAATCCTTTGACTTTGCTCAACAATTTTGCAGTTGTGAAGCGCTGTCCTAACAGCTAAACTTGGTGTGATTTTGAAAAGTATCAGGAGGTAAGTGTTCCACCACTTTCCGGTTAAAACAACGAAGTTGGTGTTCATATTCTTGGTTATGATACGTCAATGGAATCTCTACCGTATATACTTCGTTATATTTTAACTCCTTACTACTCTAGGTGTGTTTTATGCCTGTAAATTTCGTCATTTTGTGACAAAACACAGGCATTGAACCGCTAATTTCTCCATATAACAGTATATGATATAGATATTTTCCCAAAATCTCTTAGTTTGTCGAGGTACTACTTCATTTAGTCTAGGCTTAAGCTAACTGCTTGACTTCACGGTGTCACATTTTCAAGTTACGGAGATTTGATTGGCCATTTTCTTGGGGGTCCGTCTTTCAATTTTAAATAAATTTACTTGTTCTTGTTTTAATGTTTTGCCACGCATCTTTTCTCGTTCTATACTACCGATGATGTTGTTAATGTTCATGGTGACGGCACTCCCCTGTACTCCAGTTATAGTATCCATGCGCAGACTGGAGACTATTGACTGGAAACGGGCATTGTATTTAATGGGACAAATTTGTTCTTTTCTGCTGAACTAACTCAGCCTTAAATTGTTGAGATAAGTTGGTATAAATTTCGTTCAGCTTTTAGTGAAATAGGACAATGCGACTTGATTAATTGAACTGATCAGTATGCATATAACAGGATCGTGGAATGATAAAATCGGAGAATACACGACAATTAACCAAAAGCAGAACTATAACAGCAAACGATCAAATAGCGAGATGTGTGTTTATTGCAGTGCCCTTGCAAGCCTCTGTGTCTTGAACGGTACTGATCAGAACTTAACTGCAGGATTCGTAATTGCGTATGTGGGGATGAATCCAAAAGCGCAGGGATTCGATGGCGATGAAACTGTTCAACATAGCGTCTAATACACTCTGTAATTAACCTGGTCGTCTCATAAACTTTCAGTGTCATAATTTTATATATCATGGATCTATTTTCGCCTTCCAGTCGTCAAGTTAATTTGTTGAATGTCAATCCCCATCACTTGTGTTTGACGGTTGAGCCACCAATTATCCATGCTCTCACTCAAGCACTTCTGTATGCTTTCAGCTCTTCTCATATCATATCTTGGGTCTATTCGAGCTGCTTTTCTACATTTTCCTAGGCAATTTACACTTTTCTTACCTGTTAGCTTTAGCAACTATTACTCTATTCATACGAAAGGAAGACCATGCTTCATGCATACATTAGGTACATTTTTATGGTAGGTCACACATGCACACGCACCTTCTACTTAAAGCAAAACGCATTCTTATACGCTGTTTATACAAATATACTGTCAGCCACTAAGTCAAGACCTAGCTGCCCAAGAGGATCATGGAACTTAAGTTGAAATCGTTGCGCTACGATTGGCAGTTCTAGTGGGAGGCGGGAAATTACAATATGAACCCGTAAGACAACTTTATATATGCGGTTATGTTTAGAGAATGACTAAGCTTGTGTGAAACATAACTGGAGATATTGTGCCCAGAATGTTGGTAAGCAACTAGATACAGTATTTATTTCTTCAGGTTGTTGTTCATTCAGTTTCGCATAAATAACTGAGATAGAAAGGACGAATTTAGGTGTGGCTAACTGGGGTCGGAGTCACCAGTTTATAAAGGTGCTCGGCGGTGATTATATGTGTCGCAGATTATCTTTCTTGTTGGAGAAGAACTAAAGTAATTTCAGTTTACCGAATAGTATATTTTGGTTGCTCTCACAAATGGAAGATGACCTGCCCTCAGCGCACCAGGATGAAAACCAAAGTACTACCAGAGAGACGGTTGCAAAACTGTGCTTCAAAAAGATGAATGTGTGCAATAATTTGTTCGAAGTGGTGTAATGCGGTCTTTGCTTTAGGTCCATCTGTATTTCAAAGTCCACCAAATCCTGGGTTAACGACCCGCCGAAGTAGAAACACCCACGGGATAATCCTATCGTTCCAATTCCACTTGAACTAGTCCAGTCACTATGTCAGCTGCGTGGTGCGTGTATTCCTATCTACGCTGGCCTCGCTTTCAAATTTATGCCAGTGATCCTCTTCATCAGCCAGGTGTTAAGTTGGTGGCTGGCAATATATTTGTATAAAGAGCGTAGAAGAATGCTTTTTGCTTCAAATAATACGTGCATATGTATGTGTGACGTACTGTAAATGTGTACCTAACCTATGTACGATGAATGATACCCCTACAATACCCACCATATCAAACAAACTGTTATTCACACAGTGTCATGATGCAGTGAATACCAATTATTTTGTAACTGTGAAGTGAATAGTGGTGGATATTTGCACTCCAACCCACTAAGGTGACCAGTGGAGAATATGGGTGTAGGAAATGGAGCAAGGGCCTTTTACATGGAAAGAAATTAAACGTACCATTACAGCGGACGTATGGGGTTTTTTGGAGTAACCCATACTTCAACCAGTAGCAGTGATAGTTAAATGCATGCCAGGCAGGAATCAGAAAGGGATTTGTATCTTATTTCGGATGCCCTGATGTCGATGTTGCGCGTTATGACACAATAGTGATGACACGTAAGAGACATATCAAATACGTAAAGAAGAAGAATAGGGAGTGAACCCTACCTAGGGTATGCTGCATAGAGCCAGAAGAAACGAAGCTCAGTTTAGAAAAATCAGCGAGTGTAGCGAACGACTCCGCAGGCAGAAGAAAGTGAAGACGATTTGCCATTAATAGGGCAAATCGACAATTGTAGCTTATAAACGACAGTTAAATTGAATGCTGCAAATTTCTAAATGAGTAAATATTTCAGATTTACTAAAAGGAATAGATAGTAAATTTAGATGCTCCCAAACATAAATATTGAAAATTCACTGGTAATAACCGGCTAAAGGCCATCTGAACGTATTTCTACGACTAGATGCTTTAACGCTATTTAGGTAAGACGTTGAACTTTTAAATATTTACTCATTGCACGCAAGAGAATTGTTAAATGACACAATAAAATCATATTACAGAGCGTACGATTATATTGAATACTGGGAATATGCAGTGAGTAGAGTTGCCACCGTGTAGCTACATTCAAAATCTTTTAAGCAAATCTGCCTGTTTTGATGATGCTTATTCTCGAAGTCTTATGTCACCAAAGTACGACCCAAGGAGTTTCTGTAACTCCGACACCGACTTTGCTTCGACTATATCTGCAGACAGGTTGTTGCAAATATTCACCACCCTCTGCTAGAAGCAGAGTTAGTGAGCGACGCGCTTCAAATCCGTTACGACAAGCTTGTACCGGTGTCCTCGTATTCTGCTTGGTGTGCGCAGATGAAACAGCGGCCTCAACGTGGGGTCATCACCCATATGTAATGTTTGGTGCGTCATGATGACTGAAAAACGGCGCAATTTATTCAATCTAAATCTTGTTCGGTGTCTATGAACCTTGATGATCAGTAGTTTAATAGAACTGTTGAAACATAGGGTACATGAACAACAGCCTTGAAGCAATCACCTATACGATCACCAGTAGTGGAACTTGAAGGAGTGCGGATTCCGGGATTGTTGTATAGTTAAATGGATGAAGTGGACAAGGGCGAGTGTTAACACAGTAATTCAGCGGGCAGACAAGTGAAAAGATGGATGCAATCGAACATGAATGCAGAGTGTGGAGAAATAAAATAAGGATAGCTTTTGCGCGGTTGATCTGTGATCAACACATATATAAAATCTAAAAGTCACCTATCGTGTCGCTACATTAATTGCCGTGGCATAAGAATCGAGAAGGTTCAGGTTATTATCGCCGCGCTCCAAAGGAAAGCATCAAATTCGTTTAGCTAGCACAGGAGAATACATCGATCTGGGGTGTACAGTTAGTAAAACGTGGCTTTTAACTATATCTTATCAGTAATATTGAAATCATACAACAAAGTTCTGCAAAATGTCATCTGAATGAGATTGCACATGCAGCTTCAAACCTCCGTCTAAAAGTGCTTACCTAGCATCCCCAGAATATTTACTGGCTAAATATATTCTGTCGCTATTGCGATCGCTGTTCAGTGGCTGTCAAGAAACCGACAGATTTTGGTAAAATCAAATGATTCCCTTGAGCCCAAAACTTGTGCATCCCGAAAGAATGTGGTCATCACTCGGCGCATCCTAAAGTTTTCTTACTTTTGAAACTGGTTAGTTTGTTTGCGCTTTTCATTTCTACTCTGAGCAAATACGAACTGGCTTCTGAGGCCGGCGGGCGTTGTTTCCATTGCTGATGAATTGGACATAGAAGCTAGGCATTTCCATTGTGCCCAGTAAATGTCTGACGTACTGCGATATACAAATATCTTCAGTTAGGCGAAACAGCTATAGGACTAGTAAATATCTGTCCGAGACAGGAAGTTTAATCAGTCGCGGATACCAGAAGGCATGAACAACAGACACAGTGGACTGTTTTCGGAATAGGCTAAAAACGGTTAAATACGAATGAACCAAGCGAGTGCGAACGTCAGCTTCGCAAAACACCGCTCGAAAACTGGTAAGATGGTTCTAGCCAAATCTGGTCGTAGAGGCGGTAAAATAACAAGGAATATTGTACAGTCTATCAGTAATAAACCTACACATAAAAGATAAGTTTTGTCTTTTGGAACACTTCCATAGTTAAATTGATTGGTTTGCATATGACAGGTTTATTTTCTTCCAGTCGCATGATTCTTGTGTGGTTTCACATACCTCTTTCCTTTATTTATTTGGCTCATCACAAAGCATAACTACCAATCCGGAAGAGCACCAGCTGATCGTTTCGCTCTCTTTGAACTTATCGGTTTTGCGCAGCCCCCGGTCTCCTTCGAGAGATTGAACCGATGACCGCTAGCCATTTCTCAAAATAACAAAAGCGTATGCTAAAGAGCGATGGAAAACGATAGCCAACCTTCATGCTTTGAAACCCAACTGCGATATAGCCGGACCCATCCTCCGTATTGGAGGTTACTTTCCATAATATTCAAAACCTAATACTTGTGGCAGCGCGCCAGTGCAGGCCATTATTAGCCTTGGCCCGCTAGACGACGTTCGGCTATATAGACTGCGTCAGCAGTATCAAGTGAGATGTATGCCAATTATGGAATACCTTGGAAGCATATGACTCAGTGTACAGGGTACAGACAATTACCGTGGATAGGTGGTAGGCATACGACAGCGGAGAACTTAGGTAAGTTGCCGTTCACTGGTAAGAAGCAAGTGATGAGAGATTTCATCCGGCTGAAAAGTTGCAGATTGGTAAGTAAAAAGAGGCGCAAACTTCAGTGGTACAAGACTCGGAAAGTGGTTATTTTCTGGTTTGCTTCGGCTCTGTGGTTTACTGTGACGCGGAAGAGATGTAGAAACGGAGCATTTTTCTTGCAACAAACTAGTGAGTGCATATGACTTGACTATGACTTGATCGTTCACCAAATCGTATGTAGGTGCATAATTAGGCCGGAAGAGTCCTGTACAGGTTAGTTCACCCACACTGTTAGTGATCGGAAGTGACTTGGGTGACATTCATCTAACCAAAACTTATGAGATCGACGCCAACACAGATTAGCTAGGACAGCCTGGCGGAGATAAGTGGAGGGATTATTGATGAGTATGCGATCATAAGCTTTGTAGCCTAATTGCATGACTTTAGGTCTATTTACCTGCTTACCTAGATTTTCGTGACTAAACTTTACCCTTTTCGAATGTGCGAATCGCCTCCGGATAAACCGATCTTAGACCACTGACATCTGTATGGACAAATAGATTAGTTAGGAATCACGGGATGAAGCATCCATGGTGACTTTCATTGCCTACCTACCGGGCGCCTCTAGTTTAATGACTGCTGTAGGCGCGTATCTTCACACCCGTACATTAGTGAGGTGGGATTTTAGCTAGACCTCCGTGTTATTGATATAGACATTATGTATGTCCGCTACCATCACTGGTTTCAACTTCATTTCTTCTGGGTTACATGTTCGTTAACATACTAGATAGATTACACCTGATTGCAACTTCCGCTGTGCGGATACCTGGGCTGAGATTGACTGGCCACAAGCTTTGCATTGTTGCTTTCGTCGGGCTAACAAATTTATCCGGAAGGTAGTGAAGCATGTATTCTAGTGCCGACGAGAAAGACCGGGCTGCGAAGTCTAAAGATGTAATGATCAGTGGAGAGTTAACCTAACTGATAGATTTCCGTCAGTTTGCTCTCGGCTTCTATACAGCACGGACATCCGTTTGAGCTGTGTATAGCAGTGAGGGTACGGAGGACTGTCGAATAGAGAAACAATCTACATTGTGTGTAAAACTCTAGACATCCGCGGCTAAGACCTACACAAGGAAGGTTTCGTCGAAGGCACATTTGTCTGTAAAGCAACAAAGAATAGAGTAAACCAGAGATGATCGACGCATAATGCATTCATCAACGTTTCAACCTACAAGCAATGTGGATAGATTTATATTGGTTTTCGGACCTAAAAAGCAGGTGTGTTTTGCACTGTTGAAAGATCATATGGCAACTTTAAAACACGATGCTTGAAATGGTCCCAAAGTATTCGCAGCGTCAGCAACTTTGTAACAAATCCGCGGCCATGGTCTTGAGCTACGAGAGAAGGAACCAGCGTAAGCCTCAATAGGTAGTTCAAAATGCTCTCTGATGAAAATTTCTAGGTGAGCTACAATTAGCCGTGGAACCGCTGATCAGGGATGGCATACCTAATAAGTTTAAATGTAGCTAAATACATATTTTTTATATTTTTCGACGATGCGAGAAGCCTTTCTCTAAAAGGAACAGATCAAGAATTTTCACATCCATTTCGTCCCACTGCAGTTTTACTTTTTCAATGATAAATACGGGCACAAATGTTTGGGATAAAAATTAAATGAAGTGGAAGATATTCCAAAAATGTATATGTATATGTTGTTCGTAATTTAGGCAAGCATCCTCGATACCGTTCTCGAAGGTGTTATCCAGTGATTGTGATGTCTACAGCATATTCATTGCTTCTTGAACACAGAACTGCTTACTATTCGCAAGTTCAAAATTGCACAGTGTCCAGCATGTTCCGTTATCTCTTGGAGGTGTGCTCTAAAGCTTTGAGTAGTGGGCTGGAGAAAAAAGTTCTGTTTCTCGTAGTCAACTGTAGAATCGGGACCTTTATCTCTTTGTTGCGGATCGGGTATTTGCTTGTTGAAGACACGTGAACTTCGTCGTCAGAACTGTGCATTTGATGTTTTATGATTCTGTAAAAAAACAGGTTCGTCTTCATTCCCCAAAGCCAGGCTGGATCACATCCAAACTCGTCACAACATTCTCTCAACGTCATTTCTGAGGAGTAGCCACATAGCTATTTCGTGAAGCGTTTTTGGCTTCTCGCAAGCACACAATGGTCAGCTTATCGCAGATTAGATTGAACTAATGAGCAACATTCCATACAAAGTAATAAGACGTAATTTTTGTAAAGCAAGGTGCGAGATTCCGATGGTCTTCATAGCTTTCGAAACTTGAAAAGCACTACGTTCAGAAATATTGAATGTAAGTGAATGTCGCACGCTCAAGTCGCCAGCTGCCCTGCGTTGCGAGATTTTTTGTGCATTGCAGTTAAAGACTGTCTGGCGGTACTTGGCATTTGTGCGACAAAATATTACACTTGTCCAGGACAAATATACCTGCCACAGTTCGCACCAGGACCCACTTGCAGATAGGCTATCCTGAATAATATGTACTGCTGTCTGGGTATTTACACATTCTTGTGAGTAGATAACTTTAATGTCATCAACAAAAACAAAGGTAGCACCATCTCTTATTTTCTGGAATACATCATTAACCTATATGAGAGAAAAAAGTGAACCAAGAACACTTCCTTGAATCACCCCACTGGTGACTTCTTTCGGTTCAGAGAAATGGTCGCCGATACGCATCACCTGCTGTATGCCCTTTTTAGATGAGACAGTCACGAAAATATTGCCTCTCCAATGCATATTGTCTTTAGCTTATTGAGTAACCTTCGATGAGGCACCATGTTCAAAGCTTTTTGCATATCTAGGAACAAGATTACAACACTTTTTCCCTTATCTATGACAGCCGTTGTGTGGTTCATGAAGTTTATCTGGCGTGTTGCGCAGTATCCACCTTGCATAAGGCTGTGCTGTGCACTGCTAATTATGTTCGCCTTGTTCAAGATGATAAGTAGTTCATCTTTCACTATTCTTTCCATTATTATAGATATGATGGGTGTGTGATTGATGGGATACAATTTTTAACCTCGTTGGCGGCTCCATTTTTGTGCCGCGGAATAACAACAGAATTCTTTCACTGAGTAGGATATACACCGGTTTTAAAAGAAAGCGTAACGCTGTTAAGCCAAAGTTGAGGCTAGTCACTACCACTGCTGTTTATTAAACATCGAGGTATTCCGTCAGTCCCTGCGCAAGTCGAGGAGCAAAAGCGAGAGACTTTATCAGCAACCGTGAATTTCATCGCTGTGCGGTATCATAAATACTTGTGTATTTGACGATTCCATTAAAACTGAATTGGAAAAATAAAGGCTGAAAGGTTAACAAACGGTACCTGATAGAACGTAATGTGTTCCATCAGGCGTGGTGATAAAATTAATTGTGCGGCTGCGACGCGAACTCCAGGCAGAGATTAGTTTATGTACTTCAGATGTTTTTGTTAGGTCCGTTCAAAGCTTTAAACTCGTCTAGAATGCGAGTTCTGTCCTTTTGATGCCTCAGTTCTTTGATGCTCTTGGATTGCTGGAATAATATCGCTAAGTCTGTAGTTAAGCTGAATTTCCGCCGAACTTTATGAAGGCTGCTTATTGCTTTTAACCCTCTGCGATTGGATGTATGTTTGGCTTGATGGGCACACCTTAGTGACCCAGCTGAATGGATGCAAGAGCCAGCCAAATTACAAAGCAGGTCTCTTACTTGTTGAGGACATGAAGAAAGAAAGAAGTCGTCCCAATTCATCCAACGAACGTTGGCATGCATCAAAACAAAACGAAGTTTACTTACTAACTCATTGCGTTGGTGTATGCATAAACAACATGCATACTCGGGTAGCTCGTCGGGTCTGTCTGTCTTTCATTCGAGTGTCAAGTAGACAGTCACTCCTACGATGCCGCCAACTCTAGTGCTGACTTAAGTAAACAGCTAATTTTCCAGATATGGGCGTGATCCACTAGAAATTGTATCACTGCCAGATTCAAAGAGCGCCTATGTTAAAGCAAATGTATTGGATTAAACACCATCCTGTGCATATCCGACAAGCAGTTATTCAAAATGTCGCCTAACGATGTATAGGCTGAATTGGTGTGGGTTTGCTCCGAACGATCATGACTCCCATCCATCAGCAACCCGTCTTTCACTTTCATGTCTGCACTGGATATGGGGCTTGTTTATGCAGAATCGTGAATAGTGCAATCCTGACAACTCACGGTCCTCTCCAATAGTACGCACCCTGTATATGGTCGAGGTCACAGTGACAAGCAACTCCGCAAGCAAATTTCGAAATCTTTACCAATAGGCAAATGGCAGCCCACACACAGTGTCAGAGAGAACAAGATAATAGCACGCCTGATAACAGAGGTAGACTGCACCATACTTCAGTCACGGCTTAGTCGTGCATGTCACCGATATCATATTGGTTATGTTGTGTTAACTACGAAATAGAGCGGATCTGAGCTTGTGATCAACATCATTTGCCGTATGATCCTCCTTGAACGGTAAGAACAAATAAACATCCTTCTTCTCCGCTGTTTGTACTGGCAGATTCCCCTTGGGGGGTCTGCTATGGGTCTGAATGAATTTCTCCGTATACCCATTAAATAGCAGAGTCCGGTATAAAAACTCTACTTCATTCTTGAGCGATTCCGGAATGTAAATTTTCCTGACTCTGTAGAAGAGAGCTTTTACGAGGCCGCACTTATATGCAACTAGGGCGAAGCTGGAGAAATGTAGGTATTGTCCCCCCAGATCGGTTTGCTGTACATAGTGCGTAGCAGTGTGCCATCGGTCCTTCTCTTGATGAGCACGTCCACAAACGGCAGCCTGTTCTCTTTTTCCTTTTCCTGTGATAACGAAAGGTTAGGGTGAATTAAGTTCAGGAGGGCAGAAAGACCGTTAATATGTTCACCATTTATAAAGATGAGAAGAACATCTACATAACGCCTGTAAAGCTTGGCTTCACCTATGCAGGCAGCAACTTTGCTTTCAATCATGCTCAAGAAGAAAGCTGCCAGAACTTATCCCAAATAATTACCCATAGCGACACCGTCCATCTATTTGTAAGCCGTCCATTCAAATTCGAATCATACATTCTCAGTGCGCAACAATATTAAGTCTCTCAGGTACTCCAAAGCAAGACCCACAGAGAGGTTCCGACTCAAAAGAAGTTGAAATAGGTCGTTGACCGTTTTACGTAGGGTCACATTCGTGAAAAGCGACTCCGCGTCTATGGAATACGGGAGCTCCAGGAGCATCCAGTATAGTCGCCATATCAGTGGAGTCTCTAAAACAATGGGTGCTCAGGAGCTTACGCACGTGTTCTAAGAGCTTTGCCAACCACCGGGCTACTTTGTGGTAAGGTGAGTTATTCATGCATATTATTGGGCGTAGTGGAATTCTTGCCTTGTGCAACTTCGCTGCACCACTCATTCTTGGTGTTTCCGTCCCTGTCGGTTTTAACTGCCGATATTGTGACTCGGAGATAAAACCAGGAATCGAAAGAATTTGTAGATGCCTTGCAATTTGTTTCTTCACCAAGATATTGTTGTCCCGCGTCTTGTCAATACGAAACTTGCGTCGATCACCGAGAATAGACTCCATTTTTTCGATGTAATCAGCTTTGTCCATTATTACCTCACCCGTGCCTTTGTCCGGCTGCAGGAAATTACGTCCTTCATTTTATTCCGCTCATTGATTGCCACATGGTGTTCCGAGTTCAAGCAACATCGCCAACTAATAGACACGTTCAGAAACTGGTTCGAGATATCCACTAATTTTGCCCGCAGCCATCCTGCATCATCCGTTGATTTTGGCGAAATGTCACTGAGTTGATCGTACAGATATTCAAAATTAATCTGTGTGTGGAGCCTCTCCACATTCTTCGGCGGTATTCGGCATTGCATTCCCAGCGAATAAACTTCCAACTGTACACAAATGGTGAACCTTTCGATCATATTTCTGCCCTCTTAGACTCAATTCACCTTAACCTTTCGTTATCACAGGAAAAGGAAAAAGAGGACAGGCTG
The DNA here is from genome assembly GCA_944474145.2 of Dicrocoelium dendriticum. Lineage (NCBI taxonomy): Eukaryota > Metazoa > Platyhelminthes > Trematoda > Plagiorchiida > Dicrocoeliidae > Dicrocoelium > Dicrocoelium dendriticum. Next base: position 41,396,577 of record OX104062.1, read on the forward strand.
TCGTTTGTGGACGTGATCATCAAGAGAAGGACCGATGGCACACTTTTATGCACCATGTACAGCAAACCGACTTGGGGGGACAATACCTACATTTTTCCAGCTTCACCCTAGTTGCATATAACGGCGGCCTCGTAAAAGCTCTCTTCTACAGAGTCAGGAAAATTTGCAGTCCGGAATCGCTCAAGGCTGAAGTAGAGTTTTGTACCAGACTCTGCTATCCAATGGGTATACGGAGAAATTCATTCAGACCCATAGCAGACCCCCCAAGGGGAATCTGCCAGTACAAACAGTGGATAAGAAGAATGTTTATTTGTTCTTACCGTTCAAGGGGGATCATGTGGCAAATGATGTTGATCACAAGCTCAGGTCTGCTCTAATGCGTACCTACTCTCCCGCCCAACTTCAATTTACCAATACTACACGAATGCTTCCTCTCTACAGCCGTCCGAGTAGGTCGCCAATCAGTTTGGCCTCTACCAGTTCACTTGCGGTTGCGGTGACACTTACGTCGGCAAGATTAGTCGCCGGCTGTCTCAAAGGGTGGCGGAACACTTCCCATTGTGGCTAAGCAGTTGCTGTCGCACCAAAGGATGAACCGAAATCCTGCCTCGTCTATCACCAAACAACCAATGACGACTCGTCATCAGGTGAACCCATTCGATTCATTTAGGGTGCTATTGCGAAACAGGAACCCGACGTTGTTGGCGATTAGCGAGACGCTGTTCATAAAGTTGAATTGTCGCGCGCTCTGTGCCCGGAAACAACTGAGGCAATCGCTTAGATTGCCTTGGACCTGATTACGTTATTCACATCAATTTTATCTATATATCTGTGTTACGAATTGTGGACCGTATTTAATGCGTATTTTGTTCTGCATGTATTGCGTAGCCAATAAAGAGAGTAATCGAAATGTTAACATTTCTCAACCTATGTCTTCCTACTGCGTTACTGAAGAGGCTGAATTTGCCTCAGTGTTTCATGTGTTACTATCATTGTTATCATTAGTTCTAATTTGGTATCCCCACCAACTTTCCAACTGGACTTGTAAAGCATCACTTCTCACCCCGTATCAATTCATTGTTCATTGTTCCTTCAACTGATAATGTTTGTTCGCTTCTTCACAATTACCTGCCCACACTTTTCACAAGTCATACAATACCTTATTAAAAATTCAAGTTTTTATGTATACGCTTGCCACACTCCTGCTCTATTATCCTACCTCATTTTGTCTCAATTCATGCTTATCATGTCCGTCAGTCCTAGTGACCGCTCATCGTAACCTCTTGTTGGATGCTGTTGGATGCCACCCGGTAGCGATGACACGTTAGAGACGTGTTAACTACGGAACAGTAGAGAAGATGTAACCAACTTATATGGTACAGGCTAAAAGAAATGTGCAGCTGATCAGCAAAGGCTAGGAACGTGTTGCCAAGAACTCACAAGAGCCGTTTGTGAAGGAGGAGGTACAGTCAGTAAAACAAGTGGACGCTGAGAATATTCAAAAAATACTAAAAGCCAGTGTTGTAAAATATTGGATAATTATGTTTTCAAGTGCACCACAATGCTCAGCCGTTTGCAAGAATGGCATTTGGACACTATACGAGTTTATGGTTCAACAATACATATATATATACATATATATAGGGTATATTTTCGTTTTAATTGAGACACGGCTGTTACAGCATATTCTAGTGCAACGACCAGTTATGATCAGAAGAAGTACAACTGTGATGCGAATTTATGTTCACAGGGCATGACTGTTAATTGTTTTATCACTGTGTTATCTGATGCTGCAAGGAATGTATTTATCTGGATTGGTAGGCACTTTAAGAATATGAATATGAAACGCTTGGAATATAATTTTGGATGATTGGAGAATAGGTTTAACAAGGGGGCACTTAAAAAAGGGACCTGCAGGAGTAGTCTTCACTAAGACTCATACGAACGTCGAGATTGAAGACGGAAAATGTAGAGGTGTGTTCAGTTGACTTCCTCCCTCATAGACACTTGTTGATGATAACTCTGTGGTTTGCATAGCCGTGTAAGAGGAAGAAGGACCATGAAGACGGTGATTTTAGCGGCTTTTCCCTCCAATATTCGCTCTCCTTGTAGACTGTTCTCTGGATCATTTGAATTCTGTGCCCTGTTCGTGTGCTTCGCTGTTTTTATATGGCCTCCTAATCGCATCTTTACGTTCTGCATAGTCAAATATTTACTAGTCCTTATACGAAGTTGTGCTCTGAACTGCAAGCATCTATTTCGGATGGTAACTTGTTCCAGATTCTGGTGTCACTGTTAAGGATTGAATTTGCGAATTTGGTGGTTTTCCAAGTGTATTCTATTACAGAAATTTCTTTATTTCCTGAGTTGTGTAGTGGTGGTTGTGTTGTTGCCATGTTATGTTTGGATGCGTGTAGTTTCTCTTTGCGGATCGTTAAATAATATGATTAAGTTCTCTTTCATGCTCTCCACCCACAGGGTCTCAAGTTTGAGTTTTTCACATCTATCGAAATATTGTAATTTCGATGAGGTATCTTATACTCATTTTGCTGATGTTCGTTGTTGGCTTTTATAATGTCATTTTCACTCCGCAAGAATTGCACGAATGCTTCAATACAATTGAAGACCTATGGACTTGTCAACAGACTGCGAGGCGCGGGCGCTTGTTAAAATACTGCTTTGTAGAACAAACGACCGCAACTTTTATTATTGCTATGGTTGACCATGAGGGACTCTTATTTCCCCAACTTCAACCTGCGAAGCATTCAGCTGCTTTTTGGCCACTTTCATGGGTTTCTAATTTGACCATGCGACTGCATACATGGAGTTTGCAGTAACAAATGTCGTAAACAAAGTTAAGGTTTCGCTCAAGGTTATCCGCCGATTTATTATCTATATCAGACCTTGCTCCAAGCTGGGTTCAGAAAGCATTCCACCAATCACTATATCATTAGGAAGCCTGATATGCTACGGTTCATGATGGACGTGTTCACTCCGTCGTCGGAATGTGGCCACCACCCAGAGCTATGGGAAACGTCGTTTATTATACCACGGCAAAAGTGAGGTCCTAAAAGATTCATAACTATAAGTCGATCCATCACACAGTAATAATCGCCCGGCTAGAGGAGAACTGGTCAAAAATTGCAAGCTGAACTTGGTCAACTCGTTGCACCTGATAGAAATTCGCCGCTTGGTTTCATTGAAAAGCGAACGTGCACCAGCTGTAAATCGCATCACCTGAACTAGATACCAGAATCAATTTATTCCGGTTATGTAATAGTAATTATGTATCTGGACAAGCACCAAGCATTCTACCAGGTTCCTCATAAATGAGTGTTAAAATGTTACCGTCCTTTGGGATCCATCGTCTTACCTGAGTGGTCCCCGGCAGCTAGTTATTTCAAATGACTATCGTCCATTTCTACTCCCCATGACTAGTGTGTTCATCCAAGGGAGTGCGCCCGATCTCTTGCTGTTCCTGCTCTTCATCATTAATATTACCACGTCCTTAAAACATAAACGGACATTTGTATTCGCCATTTAAATCAAGAATGTTTATAAGCTTCTACATGACGGACTCTACGGAACGCTGTTGATTATTCAAGTTAACCTTTATTGACTTGAGGTGCGGTGTCAATCGTGGATGATGAACCACTCCGCGAAAAAATCAAGCATCATGTCTTAGAGCTGTTCCATCCCCGAGTTATCTGTTATGTTTAATAACGAATATGTCCCCATACAGCTGTCCACGCAAGACCCCGGAATTACGCACTCTTCAGGCTTTAGCCACTAGGAACAGGAGCAGTACGAAGTAGCGCGTGCAACACAACCTGTGCATAATATATCTAACCATATTTACACATAAAATATTGGAGTTAAGCTATTTTTGCTACTCACCCGCCCCTTTCTGTAGTATCGTAGCCCAGCTTATGGAAAAAGGAGAAAGAGCGACTGAATTGCTCTGGAACACCGGCAGAGTTCTTCTACTAAGCATCTGACTGGTAAACATTCTATCATGAATTATTGACAGCGTTGCGGCAAACTTCAGTTAGAACCATTTTGGATGCAAAGACAGAAGCATAACTTGTTGCCGCTTTACAACCTATTCCGATCTGCCTACACTCAAACTGCAACATAGCCCAATTTGAAAACTTCGCAACAAAGAGTATACTCTATTTTTACCATAGGCTGAAACAGGCGTGCACAGGATTTGCTTACGAGTCCGCCACATTTATGTGTGTAATAAACTTTGAATCACAATCAGATCATGGAAAAATGTGGCAACGTTTTGTAACGTGCCCACAATTTGTCTTGATCTGAATACAATAGTGACTATTTTCACATTGAAAATCCCTCAACGAATTATTACAATTGGGGCCCAAAAACCTCTAAACGCTTATGTTTTTAAACCATGGCTTTCACCTCAACTATTCGCCAAATCGCTATCACATGAATATTCTTTTAATAGTTCACGTATGCTTAGCGCTTATGCAAGAGTATGTTACTTTTGTACCTATTGATCCATGGGTTACAGATACGACTTCACGGATCCTGAGAAATACACGTATTATCATTATAGTTTTTGTTGTTACTAACAGACCAATTTATATTCGTGTTGAGTACGCGAGCCGACAATTTACAAATGAATGCGTAATTTCAGCTGCTGTTGCTCCCCAAAATTGCGTATTTTTATTAATTCTTACACAAGAAGTAAATGGCTATCTATGCCTTGAGTTTTCATAATGATATCCCTAACTTCTTAAATTAACTCTTGGGTAATCCGTCTTGGTTTAAGATGCATGGCAGGAAACTTTCCAGCGAAGCTACGCCCGGAGATTCTGTCTTATGCGATTGAAGCTCTTCGCCAACAGAACCCAGCGGTTCCTGGTAGTGGCCTGGTTTCCTTGTGTGCTCCAGTCACTCTGGACAGGGTGTCTTCTCTGACACCTAGCTCGCCGTCCACACCCCACACACCGAGTTTCAAGTTCCATCCCGATATTCGTGCTGGAAGCGGCCAACGCGGATCAAGAGAATTGGGCTCATCTCCAAGGCAGTTGGGAAAAGATCGCTGTTCATTTTGCTATGCGAGGCTGGGTCCACTGCAACAGAAAAAAATCTGTCAACAATGTCAGCAAACTACTTGCGGACGTTGTATTTTTCATCTGAGAAACAATGTACTTTTGTGTCGAGATTGTTTGGACATCGCGTGAGTGAACCTTATTTGTCAGGCACCATGTGTCTACTTCACCTAATGGCCCTTTATTGATAATCGGATCAGGCCACATCTTGTTTAGTTACCGATATGAATTATCAAAATGCGTAAGGCACCTTCATGGTATTGGAGCATCTATCACAGTCATTGTTCACAACTATATTAGCAGGGATAACAATTAGTTAATGGACTTGGGAATATACATACACCACTCGCATACACACAAGTATGGTGTATGTCTCATCTGTCTCAAATTTGCAGGTACAGTTCACAGTTTTGCCATGTTTACTCTGAATGCTATCACTTCAGTTCAGATGATATCCATCTGCCTCATGCACGTCAGCATTTCCGATAGGAGTATCACGCTCTAAAGCATTGTGCTTACGTTACTCCCAATCGATCTACGTGAATGAGACAGCGATGAACTATTCGCTGTCTAACCATTGACCGACTCATTAGAGAACAAACCCTCGAACAAATCACGATCCACCCTTTGTAGTTTAACCTTATTTGATTGTACCGGCCCATAGATGAATTATTGAAACCAATTTTTTGCCTCAGGCTGGTGTTTTTGATGAATCACCGAGAACGTTCCATTTGTCTGTTACTATTTAGACCCTCATTTTTAGGGGTTTAAGCTGTTAGTTTCAAGGGTTCATGGTCTCATTAGTTGCTCTGGTTGACTTATCTTGTGTTTACGTTGTTTCAGCTTCTATGTTGATGAACAATGGGCGGGACTAGGGCAAATTATATCTTGGGCAGCACCAAACCCCAGAGACAATGAACTTGTCCGATTAAAATCATCATCATCATGTTAACGATTCTCTGAATCGAGGCCCATATAGTCCAGTTTACATGTACATAAACTATACCATCGTTCAAATCTTTTAGGCTCGATACGTTTCACCAGCAACTTCGAAAAAGATAAGCAGCATAGTGAAAGATACGCGGATTTATGATGTACCCGGACTTATTTTTAATGCAAAGCTGTTCTATGATAAAATGAACCACTGAGTAGAAGTTTTTGCACCAGAGCGATGTAAGCTTCTCCATGATAAGCCATACTGTTCTCACCCAATGAAATTATGATGTAAGTTACATCAAAGTCGTCGCACGTCAGCCTTCTCTCTAATTTCACAGCAATCTGTGATTGTAGAGAAATTAGACCTCAGAATGAACGACAACGTTGGGCTGAAGGAGAAATAGCCCTGAATGACGTGAACAAAATCGCCGGTTGATCAAACCTCTTTCGTGCTCGTGGGTTTGATCGAACAACTCTTTTAAAATATGCAGTCCTACAGGACGGATTATACACTGACGACACGGCAGCCATGTGTGGAACATGCCGCGCCTACCTTACGGGATCTTTAGTGTATGAACCTGTGCCCTTACCAGCGATGCCTACCCAGCACTACAGTGCACGCATATTTTATGTAAAGTTCAGTACTGGGGAAATTAAGGAACAGATTTTGCGATTGGATTCATCCTTCCACTAGGGACCTGTTGGATACCTCAAGAGTTCATTAATCAGACTGCCACTGATTTACATCTGCTACTACTTAACTTGTTTACGAAATCTCTAGATTATAGGGCGTATCCAACGCAATGGTCGGTTATTATTGCTGGGTACCGAAGTAGGTTAAGTCAAGAAATTCCTAGCTATTGATCGATTAACCACACGTCAAGCATAGCAAAATAATGGAACGGTTGCTTAAAAACGAGCGGGTTAGTTTCTTCTTACCGAAAAGTATCACCAAAAAAGCATAACATGGTTTTCTAAAGGCCCGATTCTGTGCGAAATGCCAGTTAGACTTTCTTAACTACACAGCAATGGCTGTTGACGCTGCAAAGTGAGTTGTAGCTATAGCTCTTCATATGCGTGTAGCATTCGACCGAGTTCTACATCTAAGACTGCTCAACAAGTTGCAATCCGTTGGTATCGGAAAACCACTACTCAGTTGGATTTCATTAAATCTCTCCGATAGCAGGCTAGTTGTACAAATAGACAACCGTCTTTCGCTCTCGAAACCAGTCACTAGTGGAGTAATACAAGAGACTGTCCTCGGTTCCTTACTGTTTCGTGCTTAGGTTAATGAAATCTTTAGCAGCATTAAGCATGGCATTGTTTTCTTGTTTGCATACGACATAAAAGTCGTCTATTCTCACAGAGCTACGGATGCACGGGAGGTTTTACAACATTTTCAAAACAATCTTCCAAATGTTGAAGATTGGTGTCACTTGGGGTTAAGGTCATTTGCTGTAGATAATTGCAATATCTTATCTTATAAGTGTCATTTCACCAAACAGTCTTACCCTCCATCTAATGAACATAACTAATTGCACACCAGTTCGTGACCTAGGCCTGCGATACTCGCGCATGTTCAGCTTCTCGGAGCAGTATGAATTCCAGATATCAAAAGCGCGAAAAACCGCTGGATATATGTGTCATTCCTCCGCACTCCCTGAGTCTCGGTTTCGGTTATTTAAAACATACGTACTGCCAACCACATTCTATTGCTCAGTGTTTTACACAAACATGCGAAATTCTGACAAAATTGTTGGTATTGTGCGAATTCAACGCCGATTCTCCAAAGCTGACTTACAGTAGGCACTGCAACCCATATGGTTGTAAAGAACGATAGTACATTTGTGTTTTCCATCTAGAATCATACATAAATCTGCTCAGCTTACAGGAGTAAATCTGTGTATGACACAGAATGGGAGCTGGAAGGTCAAAACTCTAAGGACAAAAATAAATTAACAAAAATTTCATTGTTTACCCCAAGCTCCGGCATAAATTACCCCAAAACAACAGAAAGTGCAGTAAAGTGCATGAGTTTGAAGCGTCCGGCAAGAAACATATCATGGTGTAGGACATCATATCCATCTTGTGGTCTTCGAAAATGGCTTCGAAATCAAATACATGCATCATGATTGTTTATCTCAGATTAGTATAGCTTGTGAAGGCGAGTTACATCGATTTGTACTGTCTGAAACAATTGTGCCATCATGTTTTGTCTCACGAAAACTCGTAACAGCATCACGCGCTGGAATGTGCTTATATTCATCGACGGGACCAAACACAAAGTGGCGAGTGACGGAAGCAGACCTAAAAATGTCTTTACATGAATATGCGGGAACCAACCCCCTTGGCATTTCTTCCAAACATATTCAACTACTCTCATCAGTCAACCCAGTGCATGGGTGCTAATGATATGAGCTTACCACAGTTCAACAGTGAGATAACTGACATACATACAAAATGCACATAATGGACTGCATTCTTTCCACTCCTAGGTTGGATATCGTCACTTATGAGACACAACTGTTTGTTTATTGACATGGCCCTATGCGAAAACAGACTAGCAGTATCGAAATATAAAGCATTTATTTATTTACCAAACCCCATGACCGAGGGAATTATACCTTACCCCGAAAGAGCAACGTTAAATAGCAGGCGAAAGCGTTTGTAGCAGCTTATTTTAATGGATCAGTGGATTTATCATGGTTAGTAAAGCAAACCCTTAACATGTCCCGTAGGTAAATTGCGACCAGGAAGTAAATGTGTCGCAAACGTAACGTGCAACCGGGGCCCTTCCGCAATTTTCATGTCTGATTACTTTGTTCCGAGTCAAGGTAATTTAGGTTCAATCAAGTAATACAGGTGGTGGTGTAATGTATCATGAAGTAATCTTAGCGTCGTAGCTTGCCAACTATGACTGTAGCTCGGTGGCTTAGATGTCCGATGGAGGTTACCATGGAATTCAGTGCTTAATACGGGAAGCAAACCATAAAGGGCGTGGAAGACTCTGTGATTGATAGCAAGTACCTCATGACGATCGGAGGAGGTTATTACAATCATCTAGTTAGTGAATAAAAGAGGGATCAGCGATATCCGTCTAAGCGTATCTCAATGGTCTCTTTCTTTTTAGTTTGCTACCAAGACACTCCGGGTTCGCTAAGCCAATGTTTGCTTGGTCTTTTTGCCCACGTATCGGGTGTAAAAGTGGCCTCAAAGTTCAATGAGGTGCCCTGAGCCTAATCAAACACAAACACCTTCTGAAAACTAATTACACGTATTGACGGAGTTACTTGCAGATGGTCACACTAGATATGTCCATGACGTTAGGATGTGCGTAAAGTTAGTGAGAAAGTAAGTCTCAAAAGTTCACAATGGCTAAAGTGAGAAGTCTTTACATCGATGGTTGACTCAAAGAAGCTCAACACTGTAAGGAAACTTTCCCTCAATACACACACCTTCAAACAACACTGGAACCCCTAATGGATCAGGTTGCCGGTCAATGGGTCCTTGACAGTCGTCGCTGGAGAGGTTGATATTCCCTTTGTAGTACCAATGGTGATGGATCCTATGGGGAATTGGCTAGCTAATCGTGCTATCCATTTAACAATCTCGCCCCACGCGGAAACCACTGTATAATCAGCAGTTTAAGTAGAATTTTATCATGCAGTCTCAGAAAAACCGACATCACCCTTTCGGAAATCGTCAGCAGTGTGCATTCCGCCTGGCTGATCTGGGACTAGAATCAATGACCCAACTTTTACGAGTCCGTGGTGAGAAATATTGGGTTATAGTTGACGGCTGATGTGACTAAGTTACATGTTATATATCGCGCTTATTATCCACTGACATGCACGTTACTGCGGCACAGATGACAGGATACCCCCACCCGAAATTACCAAACTTCAGCAGTAAATTAACTTAGGATGTTATAAGACTGAGTCTGGATATGATATACTCCTGCTTAAACCATTTAGCCCCCTTTGAAGCGGTGGTTCTTGATATTTGTACTGGTCCTGAATATTTCAAAGCTAGCTTGCTGGTTACCTTAAAAACTGCCTATCATACTTTATCAAACCCATTAGTTTATTGTCCAAAGTGCCTGTTACTTTCGCTGAATGAACGAGCACTCAACTTCTTTTCCGCTGGCCATAACAAATACTAAGATTTATCCACGATAGCATCACGGCAGAAGTCACCATATCCAGTTACACAGAAGCAGCTGGTAACGTCATTCTGGCTGTATGATACCCCACGAATGAGTACCTTGGGTCTTGCTTTCACACCAACGAGCTCATTCTCGTTGTTCCGTCCTTTTTTCTTCAGAAGCAGGGTGCAGGAATATCGTTCTCGATATCAATTATATGCCTTTTGCTCACGACACATCATAAATGGGGTACGAAGGATCTAATTGAAATCCTCCGCTGACAAGGTTGATCGGACTAACAATGGGTACAAAAACTATCACGGCTGCTGACACCTATAGTAGCGCAGATAACCAGTTTTACTCCAACTAGTTATTCGCAACTTCCTCATAAGAGCCGACGCAAAACACATTTCTATGAGTATGAATCTTCTGCTTGGATCACGAATAAGTTTGTTTTCACTTAGCATAAGTGGACTCTGCGAGTGTGCACATCAGTCGCCACCAGTACTACCTTGTGGTGTCTGACTTGAAACAGATAGCTCAGCCTATATCCTTCGAGCGGCGAGTGGTGCAACATTGGAAGAGATTGCGCGGGACAAAATTGGAGGCGAAATCGGTGTCAGAATTCAAGCAATTCCTAGACACCCATTTTACAGAGTACTGATCTCGATAGCGCATTGCATCCAAATAGGACGTCAAACAGACGAACTGCTTTTATAATCTATGATAATAAATGTCAGTGGTCCGCAAACGTGCCCGATATTATGTTGATTGATCAAGACAGCTGTGTCTTCCAGCACCCTCTCTTCAGTACAATATTTTAGGAACAGTTATAGAACACCAGCTTTATCAAACATATCGATGGCCAATTACTGACAAGGAATGCTGATCATTTAACGTGAAATGTGCTCATGGAGGTTATTTCAGTCGTGCCTCATCTGAGGGAGAACGGGACTGTGCAAACCGCGAAGCCAGGTAACCATTCACAGATGTATACCTTGCTTCTTTGTGCATAAACTTCGGCTGGCCGTTCAACAGCTTCCAATGCATGAGGTTTTCTTAATCAAACCTTCATATCTAGAACGTCTGGTGTATAGTAATGCAGACCCGTCCAGTATATGAACACATTGGACGTTACCCAACTGAAGACTTCGGAAGTGTCTTAGCTGTCCTCCGAGATAGCGGCTTCTCCTCCGTGAACATTCAGTGTTAAACAAAGGGATATGCCTTTTCATGCCTATGTTGTGACCCACGAACTCTTGCCTGTTATTTTCGGCTTTTATCTACTAGCTGTGATCCCTGCGACCAAGGTACTGAGGCTGTCCTTGGAGTATCTCACGGTTTTAAGAGGGAATATTTACCAACTGGCAATCACACATCAAGTAACTTAAGCAACGCTCACTGTTCGCTTCACTTGGTCCCCAGCCACAGTGAAAAGCATGCTTCGCCACTCCTTGAGCACGGTGTGAGCACACAACCATATGTGCGAGGATTTACTATTAACAGCGTTATTTCAACGTACAAGTGCAAGTAAGGACAAGACCGGGGACGGAATGTACTATTAAACGCATGCGACTCCAAACTGTGTTCTGCTGTTTGCGCTGTGTGTGTTCGTTTGAATCCTACACCCGCTGTAAGTAGTTTAAACCAGAACAGCATTCTTGTGTTTTCGCGCGCCGGCGTCAACCATGTATGCTGCCTATCAAACAAGGGTTTCTTCGTCTTCCTCAGCATACTTGAAACCAAAGCAGCTCATTCGACTTCCACACAATCATCAATCTACATGAGGAGCAGTAATGATGTCCAGGTATTGGGTGTCTTCAGCCAACTGTTACCTGAGAGGACAGCGACAAATTCAACCGTTTCAGAATGAACCCTTGGGAAAAGCTGCACTTGCCGTCATCTTTTGATTCCTCTTTCTTTTCCTTTAATAGTCCTTCTCTCTCTCTAACCAGTTGGTCTGAAGGTACTCTATATTTTATGACCCGCGATATGAACCACTTTCAGTTTGAGGGAGATTCGTTATATTCGCAAGTAGTCAGGCAGCCACAATACAATCGGAAAAGCAGTGTACGGCCGTTTTATCCTGCTGGGAATCGTCAGCAGAGCCCATTCCATCTCTACTCTTTCGGGTTCGAATCTGTCATTTGTTGTCCTTACTCTTTACTTGGGTTGTCTTGATAGCAACAAGCAGCACACCATTTGATAGTTGTTGAGATCCGCATGACAAGTGTGGAAATGAACGGGCGTTTTCGTTTAACCTTTGCCAATCAATGTTTTCATCGCTTCAAAGTTCGCGTTGTTATTGTCACTCTGTACTTCTGTCAGGGAACCGTCCAAAGGCTCCACACAGTAAGATGAATCAGACTGTTAAAATAATTGATCCGCTGACCCACGCACTTTTGTAGCGACATTTGCTGATGCAACCAACTTGCAATGCTTCCTTCATGTGTGAATGTCGCACAGGACTACTTGCGCACCTCAGCTAAGACCTGTTCACACCTGTTCTTGTCGCTAAAACTGAAATAAATGTGAGCTCGTATGTGGTTCTCCGACTTGCTTTACTCACTTAAAAGTATTGCAGGAAGCAAACACAGAAAACACACCACTCACACGTTAGTTCGGAATTAGTGCTAATGACTTGCTGCTTACTTCCATCCAGGCGGCGGAATGTCGGGGTGAACCGGCCTGATGACGCTGCCCGTCTTGGCTCGTCCATTCCACTCGTTTAGTCCCTGACATTGGCATGACGTCGTTGCTCTCTCGCTCCCTAGGTCAGTATCAGGCCCCCTGAGCGATGTGTGTATCGCTACGCCGCAGTTCTTAAGGATTTGTGTGTGCGACATCAAGCCTCTCTGGCCGTAATCCAGGTCGTGGTCATATGTCACAGCGACTACACTTAAAACCGTAAGTCATCATCATCACGATCCGAGTTTGCATAAATGGCTATTCGGCAATTTTCGATGGTCTCCAATTTACGTTACAATTCCCACTGTCCACTGTCCCATCGACCGTATAATAAGCATGAAATCCTATGGTTTATGAACAAGTGCATGCAGTGTTTTAATAACTGCTTCCGATTTGCAACTGTCACGATTGCGCTCGTTGTCTTTCTCAACAGTCCACTTGCCCCCTACTTCTGCGCACCCAACATGCCTCGAATGAAGTTTGAGTTGAACCACTAGTATGATACGCCTATTTCCATACGAACTATATTTACATACTAGTTCACCCAGCTAACTAAAAAGTTCGTGACAAAATCCAAACGGCGCCCAAGGAACGTTCAAAGCTACTTGAAATTGCGTCTACAAGAAGATCATTCAACTTCATCCATCCAACTGTAATGAACCGACTGCAACCCGTCAATGGCGCCCCAACACACATCAGCGCTGTTTCCTGCGCACGTAGTACATTAAGTTTTCATACCTACGGCTTTCTACATGTTGTCAACTACCAGACTGAAGCTGAGCAGTAATCAACAACCTATAGGTTCAAAGAAATTAAGCAGTTCTCAACGAGAACTTGAGGGAGGAACGATATACCTACGTTTTATTTTTAATCTTCCAGGGCGGGTTCGTACGTACAAAGGATTTCTCTTTTTGTAAGAACTAAGTTTACTCCAAAAGCCCCTAGGGAGTAAAGACTACTCCTCTCCAGGAGTCGGTCGTTTGGGAAAGTTGTAGAAGCCGAACCTTCAGGAAAAGGTGTGTATTATTGGTCAACTTAAGTTGCTGTAGTTCTCACCCATATTCGTCAGATATACCAGCACCTCTGAAATCCCGGAAAGCTGTACTTCCATTTGCTACAGCTCTGATTCGTATAAACTAAGTAGCCGAATATTGTAAAAGGTAACCAACGTGTGTAGATGGTTCGCCATGAACCTAGCAGCAATTAAGCTTACGAAAGTACTTAGTTCCACACATCGCGGAATGTTCGAAAGAGCACCCACATTGGCAAGGCGAACAGCACACTGCAGGGAGCACAGGGCCCATGGCATGCGTAAGTACGGTCACACTATTGCAGTTTGAACTGATAGAAAGTCAAAATCGAAGAATGTACCGCCTCTCTTTTTGACATCAAATAAATCAAGAGAGTAACTTTCGGGTGTTACAGTAAACTTCAGAGAGATTCCACTAAGTACCGCGCTTCTATGCCCTTTCCTTCTTTGGTAGACATACCCATCTCCATGTTACTGTCAGCTGATTAGTCACTGGGTCCGATGACTTCTGAGCCTTCAAGAAAATGATGCTCAGGATGACGTATAGCGCTTCCGTCATACCCAGCCAAGTTACGTCCTAGGTTGGAACTACTGACTGGTGGGATTTAAATACCGGTTCAACTCATCACGCCGAGATAACTTGTGCACTTATAAGCTGTACTTAATTTTCTGCGGATGTTTACTCAAAGCAAACCTTGTTGCATTAGCGAAACGAATGCTCAAGCTGACTGGGATATTTGACTCCTAAGGATAGTGCGATTAACAGCTTTGCAGATAAACAGTCTTGATGTAGCCTTGGCCTGTCTTTCACACCAGTCAATATAATCACTCCCACACGAACAAACAGTTACTACGCAACCAAAAGGCGATGACAATGATATGTTCAAACGTCCCAGAACCCACTAGCGAATCGCTAACAGGTAGACAAGCCGAGGAGCAAAACCGCTTGGCTGAAATAACCTGCGCGTTCGGACTGAAAGCTCTCCCCACTTGTCTTACGCGCCATTCACGAAATCCAGCAACTATACACACAGGGGAACTTCGGTTACTGCGAGTAAAATTTGACAATACACGCGATCTTAGCAAGCTACCTTCTAGTGAATTATTCTGTCAGTGCCCACATTTTTCCTGACAGGCCATGGGCAAAAAGACAGAAGCGAAAATCCAATCCTTGTACGTCACGTCAAAGTGAGATGAAGAAAGTAGTACTGGTTCATGGTGTGTCAGAATTGAAGCATGACGCGAACAGTGAATGGAAAAAGCACGACGTCGAAGAACGGAGGTACATCACAGAGCTCTACGACATGCAAAATATCATCGCTTTTGACGTCACCCGTCTAGTTGCCTCCACAAACTACTAAGGCAGCGAGCTGAAAACGTTGAAAGTCACCTTGACTGCACCTGAAATGGTATCAATGTCGATCCATGCGTGACATGACAACAGGAAACTTAGGCCACCAGAAGAACGGTTAAGACCATTACTTCAATTATTACAGACCCCAGATACGGATGAACCAGTCCAGTTTGCACCTACCTTAGATCAGCTAACCTTACAAACACCCGGTTCAACAGACTGGTACAATTTTTGCCGGTCAAGCGCAGCGAACAGAGCACCTGCTACGTCGACAAATACAACTCTGCTACACGGACACTCAAGAGTTGTATTCTAAGCTCCTGGAACAACGCCACAGACGTGAGACAACAACTTGGAACATCGTAGCAGTTTCTGAAACTTAGCTCTCAAACGACATACTAGATTCGGATACTGGACGTAGTGAGATATCAGTCATTCGATATGAGCGGCCATCTCGCGGGGGCGATGGTGCCATGTATTATCGTGATCACCTAAAATGTGAGGACCTTACCGAACATCCCCTTGTTATTCCTGACGCATTGTTTTACCGACTGCAGCTAGCACGTCAAGATGGTGGATCATAGAACAAGACGCGTGATGCTTGCATCTTAGCAGTTATCTATAAACCACCGAACTCGTCAGCAAACAGCGATATCATTCCGTTAAACGCGCTCCGCTATGCTCTTTCACAAAAGTACTCTCACTATCTTATACTGGGCGATTTCAATGTCCCTTCAATAGCAGCAATGTATCCCAGTGGCCCGTCATTCAAACCAAAACTCCTTGAATCCATGGACATGGCAGTTTTTACAACCACGTGCATCGACCAACTGGACACCGCGGTTCAAACAAGACATTACTTCAGGACTTAAACCTAAGTAATGAAGAGTTGATGGTTGAGTCAGTAGCATAGGACTCTCTACTCGGCCGTAGCGACCATTCAATCCTAACCTTTGATTAAGTGTGTTATATCAGTATTCTTGATAAAGAAAGAAAAACTCAGCGAAATATTACCGACTATTTTAAGCTGCACAGCTTAGAGACAACCGTTGACTAGAACCTACAAACGTGCAGTTCAGCGAACGACGCATGACAAGAATTGAAAGATAAAAGTACCTGGGTCATATAGTCGGCATTGAAGGTTGTACCATTACGAGCATCGCGCCGGACCAATATGTGGATCCGAAGCAGAAAACGTTAATGGAGTTACAGAAGAGATGACATCTGAAGGCAACATTCGCTAAGCCCATGTGAAACCGCACGGCAGAATTACCAAACAATCGAAGTACTACACGTCGATCACTAGAGTCAATTAGTACGAATGACAGTGGACCATGATACCCAAGTTTGCGGTTAACGGCAAACTGCTATGCAGGTATGTGAATAGCGAAAGAACGGTTAAGCTCGGAATACCATCACTCAAGGCGGCCAGTGGCCTAACAACTACTACTGTGGATGCCGCGAACCCTCTACTCCTGCAGTTTGGCTTGGTAGTTACAAATACCATGGAACATTCGCCCTGGCAACTGTCAACAAGCGTCGTTGGCTTATCCAGCGTCACCTTTACCCCAGCAGCTGTTGAAAGCATATTACAGTCTCTCCGGGAGTACAGTGCCCCTGCAATCGACATGATCTGCCCAAAAGTACTGAAAATCGTTTCTCCTACCATAGCAGCACCACTTGCAACCATTTTCCAGGGTCTGCTGAACTCCCATACACTCCCATCTGAGTGGAAAAATGGCATTATTACTCCAATATACAAAGAGGTAAGGGATATGATCCTGCCAACTGCATATCTGTTACTCTCCTTCCTAGTTTTTTTCAAAAGTGAGGGAATCGGTAATCCCAGATGAAGTAACGCGATATTTTGTAAGTCTAGAAGTAATTTCTAATGCCCAACATGCTTTGAGACGTAGACAAGCTTGCCACGCTAATTTGCTGCTTACTTGGTACTCATGGAAGAGGGCGACTGGTGAAGGAGTTCCCATAGATATGATTTAGTTAGTTTTTTCCAAAGCATTTGACAGGGTCAATCCCTTCGTTCTCCTCCACAAGCATGGTGCCTACGGTATCAATGCTTCCATGCTCAGCTGGTTAGAAGACTACTTACATGACAGAGAAATCAGGGTAAGTGTAGCTGACACTCACTGTGAAAGCGTGTGCATTTCCAGTGGTGTACCGCAAGGTTCCCTCCTCGGTCGGTTGCTGTTTATAGTCTACATCATTGACCTTCCAGCAAACATACCATCCACGATGCAAATATTTGCATGCGATGACAAAATTTGGAGCGTAATTCGCTTTGCATCCGACCATGTCTATCTTCATGAAGATCTTGCTCGGATTAACGAATGGGCAGTAACAAACCAACTCACACTGAACCCTGCAAAGTGCCATATGCTGACGGTACGTAGCAGCTTCATCAACACAGCTTTTGAAGCAACACGTCCCGCAACACTTGACTAGTGAATGCGACTTAGGTATAGTCGTGCAAGAAAGTCTTGGCAATTCGTTCCAAAGTTCAAGAGCAACAACTGTGGCGAACTTGAACTTGAGGCGTTTGAGGCGTGCTGTCGGAACGTTTGAGCGACGGCTAGTATACTATTGCTGATTAACTCGTATATTATTCCTCACGTTGAATAAGCAACTTAGGTTCAGTGTGCATGGTTAAAAGGAGACATTCGCCTTTTGGAGCAATCCCAAATAAGAGCCACAAAGGCAACGCATGCACTATCCTGTCTCATTTACGAACTGCGTCTTCGTTTACTCAGTGTGTTCTCCTCAGAATAGCGACTGCTTCGCGGACCCCACGACTTCCGTCCGCTAATTCTAAAGTCCCTATCGGCCATGATCTCTCTGGCTATGACTGGTCTTTTCAACAGCTCATCGTCCGAAGGTGAAGTACCGAGCGACTAGAAATACTCGGTAGTGAAGCCTGATCCCGGAGGGCGGTGAGGCGACGAAGGCGGACAGTTATCGACCAATTTGTCTGACCTCTATTTTGTCGAAAGTGCTCGAGAAGATTGTGAACAAGTGTTTTGCCCAGCTATTAGAATCGAAAGAACTCCTAACGCTCGTATAGCACGGTTTCAAGTAGGGCTACTCCTCCATCACCAACCTACTGTTGATGCGGCACGGATTGTTACAGGCGTTGAACCGGAGGAAATCAGTAAAAGTTATCTACACTGCTTTCAGTAGAGCTTTCTATAAAGGGAAGCATGAAGCCCCTTCCACAAGCTGAGGATGTGGGGTGTTGGTGGCGCACTACGTAAGTGCATCACTGACTCCCTCATTGGGAGAAAATGGCGGTACAAACGGTTGATCACCTAACTGAATGGTACCCCTCCACTAGCGGCGTACCTCAAGGCAAAGTACTGGAGCTCATTTTGTTCCTGATCAACATCAGTGAAGTCTCACAGCTTTTTGATCGCCTTGCGCATTGTTTGCCGACGACTTGAAGGTTTGGAGCGTTATTGATTCTCCCGGAGAATGTGACTTCCTTCAGTGGGACCTCGACCGCCTGTCATTGTGATTTGCAGAAGATAATCTGCCGGTAAACCCGGTGAAGTCAACATTTATGGATCTGTGGAAAGATGGCAATGGGCGTAAATGCACCATAGCCAGTCAATAGCTACATCCCCCCAGTTCCGTCGGGCATCTAGGCGTACTCTCACGCAGTGATCTGAAGTCCGTCGACTAGATGAACAGAATGTATGGTAACGGACTACGCCTGCTTTGGGCACTTGGACGCAGCTTCTGTAGTTGGTCTGAAGAGACTGCGACTCGTCTGTTCTCTTTCATGATAAGACCGGTGTTTGAGTACGGTTCGCCTGCCTATTGTCCGATCACAATATGTGAGGTGCAGAGACTGGAACGGACCCAGCATGCCGCTTCCCGACTCATGCCCAGTTCACTGGGCATGCCGTAAGATGACCGATATAAGAGACCAGAGCTTTATACCCTATGATGTCGTCGGCTTTGAGTTGATCTCATAACATTGCACCTGGGCCACTTCCCTATATTGAGGCCGCTGCATCACTTTCGCGAACCAAGCAGCACAAGCAGACACCGGTACGGATTGATGATACCGGATTCAAAGCGCATCGCACACTCTCTATGCTTCGGCCGTCGCATGGTGAAATATTGCAGCAAGTTCTCGGAGACGCTGGTTGAGGCGAAATCAGTGTCGAAATTTAAGAGATTCCTTGATGCCCACTTTGCGCATTACAGGTATAGGGATAAGATGTAGTGCAGCTGTAATATGCTGCCACCGTGCAGGATCAGTGACTTGATTTCGTGCATGTGCCCAACGTGACTACGACGGAGAAACACAGATTTATATCTCGCTCTCTCTTCTCAGTATTTAATACTCATTGCTGAGAAAAACTAAAGTAATCGTGTTTTACTATGTACAGCTGCAGATCACGCTCATTTAGATAACTTGTCGATGTATTGCAAGCCGCAGACGTAATTATCAATTTTTCGATTGCGCACACGTCAGTGTACCAACTGGTCACTATTAACACAAATTAAAGACAAGTTGTGGAACAAATCGCAGCATAGAATATGATATACCTTTGTTTGAGTATGTCGTATTGTTTGGCAACCTTGCCATTTGTCATCGAAATGGTCATAGTCAACGAAAGTGATAAACGTTAGTTGAAAGATACCACGATCTAACTAACTCATAAAGTATAAATAAATTCCTTCCATCCTAGCAGGGCCGACAGGGCGAATGCATGGAGTGAGTCTGAAGAATCAAAGAACTTGAAATATTGAATTCCCTCCCATCAAAACGTGCTAGATGTGGGACGATGGAACCATAGTACGCACGTGCGCGAACATGTTAAGTAAGGTGCGTCAGCAGTGCGCCGGCACAACGTACCGACGCTTTGTTACGCCGCAACCGGAATATCGTCATTAGCTAAAAGTGCGGTACCTTTGGTATGGCAATAACACTGTCAGCATAGTTCAGACCAGAAGCAAATAGGTGAAAATTACTACATGAGCAATCGATTTTTGTCTTGCTGATTCAATCAAACTGCAGCGTATTGGTCTCATTTCGTTCGTACTTTAAACTAATTTGATGTGGATCAGCAACTGACACATAGGGTGGTCCGTAATAAATAGTTCAATCGTGTATGATGGGATAAAAAGCATAACTTTGCAAGACTCACTGGATGGATATACAAAAGAAAATTAACATCAAAAGTGTTTAAACGTGGAAAGTGAGTTATCAGTCGTTAAACCATTTCACTTTATCGAACTGTTGTATAGCGTTTATCACGAAGATGTCGTGCGATGTCTAGTGCGATTGCCATAGTTGTTGGTAGTGCATTCTAGGGGGAACAGGGTTTAGGTGAGTAAATATATTTTCAATAATTCAAACGGGAGTGTTGTGTCATTAATTCCAGAGGATTCCTCGAAGCATGGTTCTCTGCGGAGAATTCAATAAACCTGACATAGATCCTGTTTAAGAACAACTGCGAAAAAGAGAATTTAGGCAGGTCATTCACAACATGAGACTGAAAGTGACGGTGAATAGCAGTGTTCACGGGACGTGAAACGATGTGCTCAATTTCAAACACCATTCATTCATGGATCAAGGGTCCAAGAACCATTCAGTTTGCCTACTACGCACTGAAGAAGTCACCGCGATTGGTGATGAAACGTTTGCAACAAAATTGTTTGGCTCGACGGACAAACCAAAACTTGAATAGACAACCCGAACTACAGGCATTCCGATTCATTGCACGATATATATTTCCTCAGTTGGAGATAGTCATCGGATAAAATATCGAGTCCTGAGATGGCCTACTTTTGTCGCACAGCCAATGGGCATAGTTGGGCATCCGTTACACATGATCGGGAGACCAACGACCCACTACGGATGTTGTCGGATATAATAAAATCACTGACCAACGCTAATCTGATTACCTTCCAACATTATTCACCTGCCCAATTGGATACGCATTAGTGCTTTTAGTATGTTTGGCACTTCGCTCGCGTTCATACCTTGATTCATTGATAAAGGGACATCAGTTTCCATGAAACAAAAACTCTCATCCCATCTTCATTGAAAGCAGGAGAGTGATGGCTAAAACGGGTGATTGGTTTGCTCGCTACCTGTCCTCCAAGCCTGCGAATCCTCTACGGATGGGAGTAACGGCAGACACATCACCCTCGTCAAGGAAACGTGAATTCCGTGAGTGTAACGTATTTCGATTTTTCCGTTTAACTGATTCATTTGTCATGATCGAATCAGATCGTACAGGCGCGGGGTAACATTCACTAAACTATTATTTTCCCAATATTGTGACACAGCATGATAAAGGGGGAGTACGCCTAGTACTTGGATGAAAGCGTTCAATATCCTTGCCATAATCAGAATCGAATTTTCCCGCTACCATTAAGCGCAGGCTTCCAAGTGGCTTGCAGTTACCAAGTGTATATCAACGCAGGTGGATGTACGTTGTAGTTCGTCATTTTTCACTTGCAGCAGCAGACCTAGCTGGGCCTATGGTGCAACACGTGCTGAAATATTCAGGGCGTTTGGAACTCAAACTTTGCTGCTGCTAAGTAGTCTACCAAGCAAATTTTGATATATTTTGGACGAACCAAACGAAGCTGTACGGCATGTTTTATGAGCAAGGTCACAATAAACTAAGTCAGTTCATGGGATAATTGATGTTGCATAAATCAGTATTTCATTTCTCGACTGTGCGGTACACTGCCCAGGTTGTTGGCCCCATCAAATTATACAGGTTGATCGCAAAGTTGTTAAGCTTTAGATAAGCAGGCAGATTCCATTTGATATCCATTTTGTGAGGCACAGGTTATTTGGCTCGATCAGTCAGTTCCACAAAAGCAGTTTGTGCATAAATAGAAATAAATACATTCGGATATTTATTGTGCTGATATATGCTTTGCTTGCGGTGTAGTTTGCCATTGCAGCAGAGTAAAAGGCAGCTGAATGGAGAGCGAAGCGCTGCAAGCCAGAGCGGCTTGACATTGTAGGATTGCTGTTTTTAACGTATAAGTATCAATGCTTTAGCGTTATTGTGTGAAAGTAAGACGCCAAACAGACGGGTGTGTTTGAAGATTTTCCTCTATATATATATATATATATATATATATATATATATATTTGCAAAAGTCTGTTAACAGACATAATGCCATCAGAAACCATGGGATTCAAACAAAGGTACAGAAACAGTAAAATAAAACACAACACAACAATGTCCATGGTTTCCTCAGAGGGCGAGATACTACCCGGTTGCCCAAGCCGAAGTAGGGTGTTGACTTAGGGGACACCACCCCGAGCCTTTGGCTGAATAGCCTGCCCGCAAGGCAGCGGAGCGAATTCAGGGAATCGCGCCCATTGGGAGCCGGTGACTGATTGCTCAGTTCATACGCCTTTTGTTTGTTCCTTTGTCAAACAGGGGCCCAATGCTTCCCAGAAGTACAGCATAAGGTTGCTGGAATACAATGCTTCGCCAGGATGAAGCAAGGGGCAGTGACTTTATTTAGTGGCGAGTCACGTCCGCCACGTCACAGTGTTGTTAAACGGACATATGTGGCTTTTTATAGGGAGAACGCTTGCCAGGCGAAAACCCACCACGTCCTGAAACACTGCCGCCGAACCATTTGCTGGAACGGGAAAATCCCGAACCACCCAGCTGGCACCACGAGGAGGTTGTTCGGCAAGCCAGCCATTGGCATTGGCATGAGTCACAGGCGAAAAGATAGTTTGGAAAAATAGAACAATGAACAGGTTGACCGATATACGAGTGTGCCGCGCGGCTATGGTATAGTTTAGTTTTAACAGATTTAAAGTGATGTAGGGGAAATATCATCCAAGTCTGTACTGATGTGTTCTGCAGCATACAAGCAGGAAATACAATTGTGAGAGGTATGCGTTTTAACTGAATCTTAGCATGTTGGCGACGTTAATTTCTTAGAATCGGTCAGGCCAGTGGTTCTGCTAATGTGCGGGAACTCTGTCGCAGATATGCTAACCAAACCTAGTTTAACATGGTATGAAACTTTTTCCTAGAATATAAAATTTTAATAGTTGTCTGTTTCGCGCTCATGCGCATCGATGACAGAGGTAGCAATAGCAACTATTGAAACGAGTGCTCCGTAGAATTATTGGAAAACCAGTGCAACGGTCGTCAGGTAGAAGAGAATGAGTATCCGGTTGAAATTTCCTCATAGGCTTCTATGTGAACATGAAACACTTGAGTTAGTCATGGAATGTTAACGAAAGAATCTAACACAGACCCAAGGAATGAAAACGAGGACTTGGTTTCCCTTCCGAGGTTTCTTTCCTCGTAGGTATAATAGCCTTGAGGTCTGAGTGGCCAAGTAAGCAAAGAACACAACACTGGTCGGATGAATTGTGATTATCTCTCGGAACAACTCCCATCTTCAGTCACCATACGGATATGAGAGTCTTGAGTTAGGTATAGCCGGGTGAACAGAGAATGAAATAGAGGCTGGGAGAGTGGGCCTGGAAATTCGGACCGTTGTTGGCCTCTATATATAAGTTACTTTCTACGTAGAGGCCAACAACGAGGCCAACAACCAGACACTTAGAAGTAAAGCGCCCGAATGATAGAAGTGTACTTCTCGGGGACTCCATTTTTTAGCAAACAGTGCCATAAACCAGGCCGATCGAGCGAGTCAAATGCAGCTCGAATATCCAGGAAAACGACAATGGTTGCTTTGTAGTAAAGACGGCGGTGTTCAAGGATTTGGCGTAGCGTGAATATCCGGTCCACGCGTCCTCGACCGAGGCCAAAGCCAGCTTATTCCTCGCGATAAAACGACTCGCAAATCGGTGATAATCGGCTGAGCAAAACGTATGCCAGCAATTTGGTAGCAACCGACGTGAGACTGCTACTCCTGTGCTAGCACATAATGTGCGAGCACCTTTCTTATTGTACGACCGTGAGGCATTACGGACATGACATTATATGTCCTTTGCTTCCTTCGGATAGACCTCTATCTCTACGATAGTAAGGTTAAGATTTGCATAGCTTTCGGAACTTTGTGAAATTTATCCATCTGTACATGGAACCCGTGAGGAAATGTGTATGATCTAATGGACAGTGGGAGAAGATTCCAAATCGGTGAATATCTGCTGAGGAAAAAGTCTGCATGCAGATTGGTACGCGACTTTAAAGCTAGTAGTGTACATTTTTATCACGGATAGGGCAGCGTTCTGTGTGTTGTATTTGGGGCAGGTATTTGGGTACGAGCAATGTATGTCCGACATGGATGACCAAACGTTAGCAAAGTTGCTTTGGCGTATAACGTGCCCACATTTTTAAGCTCTTGTAGAGAAATCTAAGCGTCCAAAAATTCCAAAAACATTATTCATGTCAGTCGTTTTCTTTGGCATGGAAAATTGCACGTTAAACATTCATTCCTCAGGCTTGAAAATTTTAACCCGAAGATTCGGTCAGTTAAATCTTACCCAACCCTTTAAATGAGTATCGGTGGGGAACTATTTTTAACCGATGCGAAAATCATGGAAATGCCGTGTGTGATGCATCCCGTCACTTTTTCTCTACAAAATCAGGTAATAAAATCGACGAGAGTCCACAATCGGTGAGTTCCATTCGACATTTTTTCACAACTTTCTCCTTTGGTCATTGACCAATCGAACCCCAATGTGAGCACTTATGAGCTGAATCAATAAGAGGTTTGTATTGCACGCATTTATCGGGAGTACGGCAGGCACTTTTCTATTGGAATTAGTATATACTTCGATTTCTTGCCATCCTCATTTCGATTATGGTACCTGGTCCGTGGATAAAAGTGGTTGTGTTCATTCTAAGCGCGTGTGCAAATTTGGACTCAATTGAATTATTAGTGTGTCGGCAGTTTGTGTCAAAGTGTTCAACGGCAGCCGATAGGCAAGTTGATCAACTGCCGACCGTGCATCGATCGGCGTAAATACATCCGCCTCATCCACCACATCCACCGCCATTCTTCATATAGACCGTTGTGAAAGGACTGCACAGCAACTTAGCTGCGTTGCCAAATCGATATGCGTCAGACGCGCGGAACCTCCTCTTCACCACGGAAACATGGCTGGGCTACGCGATAACAGATGCTGTGGTTGCGATCGATAGTATGCCCATTTTCCGGAATAGTCGAGTCAGTAACTGTTGCGCGGTACCTCTGAATTCTTGCTGTGACCTCCATATGGGAGACCGAACCTGATGTACCCTATTCCATTTGAGGTTACTTGTGGCTTAGACGTAACGCGGTTTGCCCCATAATCACTGTATACTGCCTCCAACTTTTACACCTGAGACAGACTTCAATTTGCGTCTGTGTTGAGGCGCGTAATAAACAGAAATTATCGTCACGTCCTAGTTATTGATGATGTTAACTCATGTGCTTTGAATTCCCAAGCAGCCGCAGGGTCGACCTCAAGACCTTGTCACTAATTTTCCTCTTTGTGGTCACATCAGTTCGCCCTCCAGGTTCATGAAAGCAAACAAGTCATGGGTACTGGAGCTGCCTACGTTCGACCACTGGTGCCTTCGGAGTTTGGCTCATATCTGGTTGGAACACCGTGTGCGGAATGCGCATGTTCGGCGCGGCGTCTTTGGTGCCGGAAGAGCGAGCGAATCACTCAGCCCCGTTATTTCATGCACTAGGCTCAGATGGCGGGGCCACGCGTTGCGCACCGCAGCCCACCGATTCCCGCGAAGGGCGTTGTTTTCGCGCCGGGGGTGCGGATGGCAGAAAAGAAGGGGTTGCCAAGCGATGACCTGATCAAGAGGAAGGAAGGCTCTTACTTCGAACTTTGTCTCAGTTGGAGCCTCTCTGCTCCGTGGTTGGAGACTGTAGGATGATGAACACATTTGGCCGGATACACTTGTTGATATTGCTAAGAGCCGAACCCAATGGCGTTTGTGTTGTGAGTTTCTTTGTTCATCCCTCTCCCACTTGGCTTCTCTCTCCAACCAGGATCTCATTTATTAGGCACAATGTAACTGTTTTTTGCGGCACAATAGCCGACCGTTAGCTCTCTGGAACGATGTCCATGCGCTACTTGTGACTCAGCTGGCGTGCAACTGTTGTAGATTTTTTTGTATTGCGGCACGATATCTGAGGTGTTTTCCACCTGCAGTTAAGGTGTAACCATGCTGATGTGTGAAGTTACTATTCACAAGCGACTGGCTTACGATCGAGAGGGTGCTCATGGATATTCCTCTAGACTACTACAGTGGACATACAATATTGCTGCTATGCAGCATACCCCAGTCATCATCATCATCATCGTTATACATGTCAGCTAGTGGTGGGGAAACACCTCCGCTATGTTACCGCAATACATAATGGGAATACATACATACATACAATACATAAATGAAAAATAAATAAAACATTTACATGCCAGCTGAGCTACCAGCAACGGATAGGCATCGTTCCGGTAAGCAACCAGCCAGCTACTAGGCAAAAAGAAAAAAGAATTATGTTTTACCCTACGAAATGAGATCGTAGATGGAGGGGAGGCTAAAAGGGATGGGGAGGGACAAAGAAACTCACAACAGGAACGCCATTGAGGTCGGCTCCTTGCCATATCAGCAAGTGTATCCAGCCAAACGTGTTCACCGTCTTTTGGACCCCAACCAGGGAGCCGTGAGGCTCCAACCGAGGCTAGCTCCGAAGTGAGGGAAGTATACCCCAGTGATAAAGCCTAAGCGAATCGGAACATAACGTGCTAGGACACCTTAGCCCGACTGACTGAAGTATGTAGCTAGAGTTTCCTAAGCGAGGATACAACGGGTACTGCTTTGGAAATTGTCGGCAGCTAGATTGACACCCTGGTTTTTCACGCATTATAAACTAAGACCATCTGTTCGTGCAATATGCACTCACTTGTGCGGAGTAGGAGATGCGAATGCTTGAGGAATCAAAACGCAGCATGGCATGACCCAAAAAAACGATCCAAGCCTGAACACCTGGAAAACCTAATTTGTCCAAATTAACCGTTGTATTCAACATGTGATTAAGGCTAGATTTCCATAGCAAATGTCCTGAAGAGAACAATGAACAATGATCTATCACGGGTAAAAAAGCATGTGCTTGACAAGTCCCGTAGGATGGTCGGAGTAAAAAATAAAATGGAATGGAACAACGAATAATTACGTCGTCATATTTAGCGTCTACCGATTGAAATGCACTACTGCATAACGATAGTTTGAAGTGGGAATAGGATGTGCCCACACAAAATAGTATAGAAAGCTGTTATAGTTCAGTCATTGCGTGAAAAATAAAAGAAGAAACGACAGCGCTCACTCCTTTGTTGCTTCCTTTGGCAGTGTTCTGTTACTCCAGTTTGGATACATCCATGCTACTCGCAAGGACACTTCTGCATATCCCTTCACCGCCACGTTGCGGAAAGGTCATTATGCAGATGGTGAGGTTTACTTTATTTCGTCATCGGAGTAAAAGCGAGTACATCAAATTATGCAAGTTTGAAAGCGTTTTATCGAGGCGTTTTTTTGAAAATCATTAATGTAGGGGCAAGAATAACGTGAGCCGGAAGGGCATTCCAGGCACGGGACACACGGAGGGAGAAAAGGTTTCGTCGACAGTCAACTCAGCTGTAGTGCGTAGCCAGTTTAAACTGATGGCCTCTCAGGTTGTTAGTTTGACTCAGCTGCAATAGTAAGTGGCATGGGTAAGTTGGGTTCGTCAGTATTAAGTAAACCATGATAAGATCTTCATGCAGACGTCGATATTCACCACTGCACAATCTCAGGGACTACAGGCTGAGATGGTAGGAGAGATAAACAATCCTCTAACGAGTTTGGCCACTCCATGTTTTGCAACTTCACCTGCTTTGAAGTCGCGCTTGCGCCAGGGACGCCAGGCCTGGAGCGCATATTCCACTTGAGGCCTCAGGTAGGTGTTCAGCATTTGCGGAATGATTGATCGCTCGAAATTCCCGAAAGTCCTTCCTAAGAGTCCAATTTCTTTACCGGCTCTCTCTCTTATGCCTTTTTAGCCTGACTTGAGCAGCCAAGATCGTACTGCACGATCACCCAGAGTTCGCAATCCTGGGAAACACGTTGTAACTGCTCGCCCCCAAGTCGATATTCATAGATAACCTGATGGGGTATGCTTACGAATTTGCACTTCGCCACGTTGAACTGGAGCCGATTCTCGGATGACCACACATAAGCCCTGTCGAGATCGCTCTGAAATGTCATGTGATCATCTGATGTATTGAACTTTAGATACTCATTCAATTGTTTCAATAAATCAAGGGCAATGCCGGTCTTCAGCAAAGCAAAGATTCCCATTCCATTAATATGAATCAATATCAGAAATCATTTCAGGGTGAAGAATTCTTTTCGGTAAACTCTCATCGGACCCAAACGTTTACAAAACACTGATAGTATGGGTAAGCGTCAACTCGGGCTGGGATTTACTTCTGGACTGTTTGAATGATCAAAATCGATAACTCGAGACAGAGATAGCGATGGTAAACCAAGTAAACTAAATACACATGCAAACGCAAAGCTCGGTAGTTCAAAGTAATTAAGTAGGTAAAAGAACAGCCAAATAACTAAGAAACGATGTCCGTTGGCCAATGCAGTATAATCGGCCATATGAATCGTTTTTTTGTATACATGATTCCGGCTTCAGATGGTGAGTGTAGATAGCCTCGGCGATGGATAAGAGCTGTTTGCGGAATCCTTGGGTGTAGTGTTCACGTAGTGAATAAATGACTTTGAAGTCATTCTCTGAAGCTGTGTGGCCAAATTCAAGGAGGTGCGACATTATTGAGCTGTATGAAGACCTCATTTCGTGGGTCGCACGACAAGACGCCTATGTCGGAGGATTCGTGAACATATCCCGGCATGGTATTACAAAGGCAAAATGAGGTCTTCATACAGCTCAATAATGTCGCACCTCCTTGAATTTGGCCACACAGCTTCAGAGAATGACTTCAAAGTCATTTATTCACTACGTGAACACTACACCCAAGGATTCCGCAAACAGCTCTTATCCATCGCCGAGGCTATCTACACTCACCATCTGAAGCCGGAATCATGTATACAAAAAAACGATTCATATGGCCGATTATACTGCATTGGCCAACGGACATCGTTTCTTAGTTATTTGGCTGTTCTTTTACCTACTTAATTACTTTGAACTACCGAGTTTTGCGTATGCATGTGTATTTAGTTTACTTGGTTTACCATCGCTATCTCTGTCTCGAGTTATCGATTTTGATCATTCAAACAGTCCAGAAGTAAATCCCAGCCCGAGTTGACGCTTACCCATACTATCAGTGTTTTGTAAACGTTTGGGTCCGATGAGAGTTTACCGAAAAGAATTCTTCACTCTGAACTGATCATTCGATGTCTTGATATCATGCCAAATTTTGACATCATCTGCAAATTGTGACATTCCACTGCAGTACACTGGCAAGATCATTAATGATCCTGATACTGATACTGATTAGAAGCAGCGAGTAGAGCATACTCTGTGTAGCTGCATCAGTTGTCGCTCTTGGGCATTAACGTATTAATTATCGTTTCGCTCTTTATATTTTGCCTCTGCGAAGTGTTTGTCTAGAAGCTTCTTAAATTCGGCCACTATATTCGCCTCTATTACCGCCTGCGGCAGGTTGTTCCAAGTATTCAGCACTCTACGTTCGAAACAGAGTTGGTGAGCGACCCGCTTCAACTGCGGTACGATAAGTTTGTACCGGTGTCCTCGCGTGCCGCTTGGTGTGCGCAGATGAAGCAGTTGTCTCAACATGGGGTAATCACTCAGATGTAATATCCGGTGCGTCATGATTAGGTCAACCCTCAGCCGACGATATGCTAGGGTGTACAGCCCTATTTTCTCACATCGGTCTTCATATGGCATACATCGTAAGTTGGGAATCAGCCTAGCGGCTACATGCTGCACCCGCTCAAGCTTTTCTACCTCGCCCAGCGTGATGGGACAATATGCGGGAGAGCAGTACTCTAGCATTGGTCGTATTATCGAGACGAAGAGGCGAGTGGCAATCTCTTCGGACCAAGTGCTGAAGCTGCGCCTGAGCGCCCAAAGCATCCGAAGGCTGTTTTGGTACAGCCTATTCGTGTTGTCAATGGACTTTAGGTCGCAGCGTGAGAGCACACCGAGGTCGCGCACGAAAGACGCGGGATGCAGCGGTGGACCAGCCACTGTGTACGTTCGGCTGTGCTCGCATTTACCCAACCTCATGAATTGCGACTTAGCAGGGTTGATCGGAAGGTTAACCTCTGCAGACCATGTTGAGAGGCTGTTGAGATCCTGCTGAAGTAAATCACAATCATTGAGTGTGCGCGTTACTCTCCACACCTTCAAGTCATCTACGAACAATGCACATGGTGAGTGGAGTAGCTGAGGCACATCGTTTATATGGATTAGAAACAATATCGGCCCCAGTACAGTGCCTTAGGGAATGCCGCTGCTCGATGGATACCAGTCCGTTAGATGGTTGTCCACCTGGACTCTCCACTTCCGGTCCACAAAGAAATTTCTGATCCATTTGTGTAGCGAACCACCAACACCGTACATCCTCAGCCTGTCAAGGAGCACTGCATGGTTAACCTTTTCAAAAGCCTTAC
This sequence comes from Dicrocoelium dendriticum, assembly GCA_944474145.2. NCBI lineage: Eukaryota > Metazoa > Platyhelminthes > Trematoda > Plagiorchiida > Dicrocoeliidae > Dicrocoelium > Dicrocoelium dendriticum. Next base: position 41,427,445 of record OX104062.1, read on the forward strand.
TGAAGTCAATGTAAATGACATCGACCGAATGGCCTTGGTTCATCGCTTGTAACCATATGTGCCTCGTCAACATTAGGTTGGTGATGCACTAGCGACCTTTCATGAAACCATGCTGTGCGGAGGTTAACAAGTTTTCCACTCGAGAAGCTGCAGAAGGTTCTTCTTCACGATCTTCTCGAGCATCTTTGCCAAAACAGCAGTCAGGCAGATCGGCCGGTAGTTATCCACTTTACTTGGATTACCACCTTTCGGTATAGGCTTTACGACTGAGCATTTCCAGTCGTCTGGTAACAGTCCAATGGATAGTGACATGTTAAACAGTTCAGTTACAGAAGGCGCGATGATGGCCGATAGGGACTTGAGGATCAGTGGGTGTATACCATCTGGTCCAGCAGGCTTTGTCCCGTCAAGATTTGCTAGAAGCTTGCGCACATCCTCAATATTGCAGTCCAGGCTGTTAAGTTCGGCTGGTGCGGTACTTGTCGAACTCGTTACAGACACCTAGTAACTTGCAAATACGGAGGCGAAGTGCGTCGCCAATGCGGACGCACGATCTGTACTCGAGGTTAAGGGCTGCCCATCGGAGCCTTCTAACACTGGGACATTGGCTACAGGCCTCAGGCGCCGTTTCACGGATGCAAAGATCCACTTGGGAGCAGCTTTTGCGGCGGTTGCAAGCTCCTTTTCGAAGCTTCTGCGTTTTCTTGTTTTCGCGTCGTTGCAGCGATTTCGCTGTACCTTATACGCATTGTACTCCTCATCAGAGCCAGATAACACGAACTTATTCCAGTACCGATCCTTGGAGCACGCCACACTGAATTTCAAGTAGCTCAGAAATGGATCTGCGCACTCTCACGTTCAGCTGACGTTGAGCGATGAAGTTGTTGATCGAACCGAGCACAGGATCACCGATTTCATTGCTTCGAAGCTTTTGAAGGATAGTGCCGTGGCCCAAGCGATCAAACGCTTTCGAGAAGTCCAGGTAGACAACGTCGACTCCCACTCTGGCTTCGGCTGACTATGTCCGGCTTGCTCGGGCTATCAGCAAGTTTGCAGTGCAGGATCGATTTCGGCGGAATCCGTGTTGATGTGACACTAGGATGTTGTTGCTCTCAAGATATCCCATGAGCGTGTCTGCGAATATACGTTTCATTACTTTGGATAAAACTGGGAGGACAGTGATTGGACGACAGTTCGAGGGCCCCGAACGATTACCACTTTTTATGTTTCACTTTCATGTTTCCACATGGTGGGAACCTGCATCTAGTCGAACTAACGATGGAAGAACTGAGCTAATGGTTCGGCAGGGTTCATGATCGCTGTCTTCAAGTCCTTCGATTTGATATCGTCCACTCCAGGTGAGCTGTGCACGCGCAATGACATTAGCGTTTTCATCACATTGGCTGCCGTGAACGATACATGGTTTAGCCCTGGTGGCGATGGGAGATGTGTAGAAGGCGGGTGAAATGATGATTCACTTTGGAAAGTATGGATGAAGAGATGGCGAAGCAAGTTGGCTGTATCCTGAGCATCTGTTGCAAGTAAAACCGGGATCCCGGGTTGCACTCTGCAGAGCTTGTTGTGTTGTGTGTTGTTGTGTTTATACAGCAACTTGGGATTTGCACTGAATTTCACCGCGAAGTTCTGCTTGTGTCGGAGTTAGTCTTCGTGGATCAACTTGAGGCAGTGGTTTCTTTCAGTTCCGTAAGCACCCCAGGTCAGCTTACTTGGTCAAACTTTTTAAGTGCGCCAGACTGAATCCTTTAAGGCCATGCATTTTCTAGTACGGCTCCTCAGGAACGAGTTCACTTGCTTTGGGCGAAAGAACTTGCTTTCTGACGCACTTGCCACTAACTCGGTGAATTGGGTGACAAACACCATTCAGGCGATATCGGGCGACTTCTCGGCCGGTAAGGACAAGTCGGTTTCTACAACGAGGTTGGACAGGATATCGTAATGTGTAACGACATAGGTTTCCAAGTTGTTCTCACGGCTGTACTCCGGATAACAGATGTAACGAAAGAACAACATTGCGTGATCGCTTCGTCCAAGTGGTGCATCTATGGTCACGGTGTCGATCATCAGTACCTCGTTGGAGAGCATAGGGTCCAAAACAGAGGGTGTGTCGCCCGTTCAGAATCGCGTGGGAGAGGTGACATGTTTCTAAAAAGGCACATCGGCAGTTAACTCTTGCAACTCAGCCTTGAATTGTTCGCTGTGCGGTGCTGTAGCTTCGATTGCTTGCAGGTTAAGGTCCCCCACCAGAAGGACGCGACTCTGTGGTAGTGCCAGGAATCGCTGCATCGCAGAAGCTAGCCACTGATCCATTTCCATTTTGGAGGGCGATAAACTATTGCTAGTAAACACACATCACCCCGTCTTAGGTGCATGCGACACCAAAGAGAATAGACGACTTGCGTTTCTTTGTCGTCAGTGATATCAACATGTAAGTCAGATCGATAATACAGAAGTACTCCGCCTCCTCTGCTATTTCGATCGTTTTGTATGGACGTGATGCCGGGTAGAGCAATCGCAGCATCAGTGATCTCTGTGTTCAGCTGTGTTTTGGTGACCATAACTAGGTCCCAAGGCTTGAAGACCTGACGAATACGAATTTAGGTTAGCTTGCTGAGAACTCCATATGCATTGGTATACAAGTAGATGAGGGCATCGGTGATCAGAAGTGTGTTGGTGAATGATAGTTTCCGGTGAGAGTCTACGACAAACTTTGCAGGGTCGGCTGCTTGTCACATTTTGTAGGACGGATGACGCAGTTCTAGTGCCAGTTCATGTTATTGTATAGATTTCTCATTGTCAGTAAGTGGTTGACCATTTTGTCCTCCTTCATCTGCCAGCATGTTTTGTTATTGTCTCCGTTCTGAGCTACACGACGACGGAATTGTGCTGGTAAATTTCCTGCACAGTGTTATCTTATCTATCTGTGGCCCGGTGCCTATCGCCTTCTTATCTACTTGGGATGGCAGCAATTCACTCTTTTAGTGCCACATTTTGATTACATGTTCTGCCACCAGTTCAGAGTGCAATGATACTTTCATCACTCGGGGACCACATCCTTTGTAGTTTGGTGATATCGGTAACCTTGATCTCGAATTAGCGATAACGTTTTAGAGTGAGAGTACTTCACGGATTAAACGTCATTCATCTCAGTGATGTACTTTGGCCTCTAGTTCGTCTAATGTTTGGAGCTCGGGGACACTGTGAACAAGGACAGATAAATTCGATAGATAGATAAATTTGAACAGTGCATGTGGTGGTACGGAGGCGAGTGTCTGACAAAAGAACTGCCGCTGCATCACTAACTGAGTGAAGTTTTACCTGAGGTAACCGCAGTTCACTGTAGTGTAAGGAGTTTGGGTGACGGAGTGGTTTAGCTTGAACCCCTATTATTTGACACAGGGTCCCAATGTTTCCAGTCGTCTAGTACCTTACCTTTTATGGAGTTTGCCCCGGATGCAGACACATTAGAGCATACAACAGTCAGAGAACTATGGTATTGTTTCATGTTCTCCTTTTTGGAGGGACTAGTGGCTGCTTTCTTCGGTTGCACAGCTGATGGGGTCTTGAGTGGCGGGTTGGTATTGGTAGTAGTAGCTCCTTTAGCAGCGGGTGTGGTTTCGATAGGAGGTGCCTCTCTCATATGGGTAGGAACAACGGACGCGTATGTTGTAGGCACTGTAACAGCGCTCGATGTGGCGAGTAGTTCTGATTAAGAATGTGTGAAGAAAGCACCTTCGTGCGCGGCCGCTTGTGTCGGGGTGGCTAACTCTTGATCGTTATTCTTATTTTCCTTCCGCCTACAGTGTTCTGTATTGGAATTTGATGTCAGGCATCGTGTTCTAGGCACGGATTTGTCTGGCTCCTGTGGGACAGCTTTCACAGCTGCTGCATGCTCTACAATCTTTGTCAGCCTATCGCATTTCCATGCCAACACAGTTATAAATCTGACGAGCGGAAGTGACGTACACTCAGTGCAGAACCAGAGAAAATCAGTCTTATAAGTGGGTGTTTTTATCTGAAGGAAACCACGACGCCAAGTATGAGCTTCACAAGTGGACACCATTGAGGATGGGAGAACAAGTTATGTTGCAACGATCGGCCAGGTCAATAAGGGGCAGGTGCGAGCAAGTTCTGTGAACGCATTGAGCCCCCAACACCATACTCAATCGGAAAGGAGTAAACTAGCAAATCGACAATGGAGTAACGTAACGCTAGATGAATACCGCCCTTCTACGACCATGGTACGAGAGGGAAATACCACTTCGAGAAGGGGTGGGTGTAGTGCAGCGAAACTAACTAATACTCGTGAATCGGAAATACAACTAAAATAAGATAGTAGGGAAGTACTGTCGCGCGCAATGAATGAGAGGAGATAAGGCTGTGCGAAGCTTGCGGATCGAGACGACAGCGGATCCCAAGCGACGTCTGGTAACGAACATGGGTACAGAACAACGGAAGAGGTATTTGTCCAGAACTCAGGGAATTAGACAAATACGCCGATAGCGGAGCTTACAGGATTGAACGCGGGCCGAGTGATGCAGCCACGGGAGAGCAAATAGAGAGTTTTTGTACGATCCCTGATAAGCCATCATCGGGTGTAGCGAAGCGGAGATACGGGATAAAAACTTCAAGGGATCACTCCCACGCCCAAGCTCGTAGGCACCTGGAATGGCCAGTCTCACAAATCTCCATCCTCAGTGCGTCGTGGAACAAAAACACAGTCCATATCTGTACGGGTTTGTGAGGGGTCAGTTTGCACATTATTGTGGCAATATCCACACTGCCCCCCTCTAGCGTCGCTCTCGCTTGAGAAGGATTTTGAGCCGACTCCGCTGATGTCACCTGGCCCCCTTCCACATTGTTCCCAGTTGCTTCCCTTCACGTTTGCACTGGTTATGGTGTGTGTGGATGGAGGTTTGCATGGTGCATCGCAATCCTCCCACGGTTCATCTGTAGGAACAGGCGTCCTATTGTCGTCCCCAGGTAGGCCGCAGTGTCCGACCATTCCGGAGGCGAAATGATTTGGAATATTGGTAGCTCGGGAGGCTTGCTCAGTTGTTGTGGAGTTCTCCGAGCTGGGCAACTTGGTTGCAAACGTTTCGCCACCATTCGAGGTGGCATCTTCAGTGCGGGATTGATAGCAGTAAAGTAGCAGTAGCTGGTAGAAAGCAAACCCAATAATTGGTTTGGGTTTGGGTTTGTTTTCTACCAGCTACTGCTACTTTACTGCTATCAATCCCGCACTGAAGATGCCACCTCGAATGGTGGCGAAACGTTTGCAACCAAGTTGCCCAGCTCGGAGAACTCCACAACAACTGAATTCCGGAGGCGGATGCCACCAACCACTACGGATTAGAGGGCAATGTTTCCAACGGTACAGGTTACTTCTTGAGTAATCGTAGAAGCTCGCCTTTGTCATCTATGTGACCATGCAGATCTTTGTGACAATCACTCTCTTTCTTACACCCTACTGTCTTAGCAAATAAGAGCAAGTCTATCAGACAGTGTTGATGCACCCTTTATGTTTGCAGCACAGTGTTTTCTCTACTGTGCAGAGGATTGTTAATTTATTAAAGTCGGGAAGGTCTCTAACTAAGTGGCCTCAAATAATGGTTATCTATCTGGTTTAATCCATTGCTGCTTAGACTCGGTGTGTTCTGGCTCAAATTTAACTCGAGGCCGTCTTTCATCACAGTCAGGTATCAAATGTGAGCAATCCGTGCTCACATGGGGCAATGCGAAACACGCCTCCATTTGAAGCCGCTTCGAATCATACGTGTGCACCTTACGGTTGAAAAGTTAATGAAATCTTCATCTGCGGCGAGTTCTTCAGTCCGTTCACGTGGCTTGGTGCAATTGATCATAGTCAGCAGTTTCATAAGATACGTTTTCACTTTTATTGCGATCGAACCAAAGATAAAGTCACTCTGGTTGCCATAAAGTGTAATCCGCACGAACCCCAGAAGATGAGCATTTATAATTAATTTCAAATGTTTACTTTAAACTCTTTACACCTATAAACTTACAGAATCCGGAAGTTCGAGACAACTGATTCCATTTTCCATTAAGGCTGTATGCGCATTTATTTAACGAAATCATTTGATTTTTGTTCCAATCAAATACAAAAACCTTTAAAATGTTTTGGAAAACTTGTAGCTCATGGTGAGTTATGATCCTGCAAATATGGTAAGCCCAACTAACTTGCGGTCGTACAGATTTAGACTCCGCCTGATCCCATTGCATAAATTGAGTAGGATTCTATGACGCGTTCTTTGCGCTGACAAATTTCGGCTGCTGTGTTTGGGCCCCAGGATGTCTAAACTCTTTCGAATACTACCAAGCGTGTCTGGATACACTTACTCCTCTATCAACTACTTTCCAAAAGTTAAAGGATGTCGACAGTTATCGCCGATCCATCTCAACCATGCTACTGGCACACGGTGAGTGGCCGTGAATGTTCACCTTTAGCACTGTTGTCCGGGTGAATAGATGCACAAATCCAACAATTGCCACAAGCAACTAATCCTGACAGGGAATCTAGTTGGTTCAGCTGTGTATGAGCATGTTTCAGGTAGTGGAAAAGTTTCAACTCGCATCAAGGTTCGTGAAATCGGTAACTAATCTGAATTCAGTTAACTCTTCCAAGCGCAAAGCAGACATAGCGGCTATCGCCTGACACGCAATGTACTCTTCGGGTAACACGTGACAAATTCTATGAGCATCCAGGGTGACCTCAGTGGAATATTGATCTAACGAAACTAATGCGTCGGTTTTCCTTGAGCACTGAGCGTAACGAAGTTGAGGCCAACAAGTCAATTGACAGAGTGTGTGCCTGTTAGAGTGAAATGTGTAGGATATTACCTTCTCTCACCCCGGTGGATCTTGGAGTGCACGGAGCTAGCTTGTCCTCGAAAATCACATAAGTGTGTGCGATAAATAGTGGAGGCTGGTAAGGTTCCTTTCGCAGGTTTAACTCCTTGATACCTTTACGTGTTCTTCTGCTGTGTAATTGGACATACATATACAAAATCCAAGATCAGGTTGCTTGATTGGCATACCAACTACGGAACCAGACGGACATCAAAGCCACTTCATTATGCTGGTCTCTGTAGTACGTGCTACCACCTGGTCATACATCTAAGAGACACACTTTTTTCTCAACGAAATGAGACACGGCCGAGAAAAGCTAATCCGATCATAAGTTACATAGGAAATTCAAGCTGAGTTTACAGGACTACTGTACAAGGCCAAATGTCCTCGCATTTCCATTGGTTGTTTCTTCATTACTTTCATTTCAAACGGCTTCGAAATGGGCAACGTTCGAAAATCGTTCAGGCGGAGTGTTGCAACAAAGGAGAAAATGAGAATGCTTAAAGAGGTAGAGCATCAATTTGCACACGGAAACACGTGAATAAAATACTAATGTGGTTGGCGGCAGCTGATTCCGCATTTGCCAGTCACTGCGGCCTCCAGAGGACAGCCACAGGATGCTTACGCATACAGGGGGACCATGGGTGGATTGTCCTTCACCAACCACAGCTCCATTCACACACCCCATATCCAGTATAAACCAGAAAGAATAAGACCGGGACGCATGCGGATGGGAGCCAAGTCTCATCGAAAGAGCCGACCCACGTGCACTGCAGCTGCATTCCATTCAGGCGAATTGGGGAATCATACGTACCAGACATACACTAGGTGGTGGCCGTGCCGTAGTCCGCTCCACACTGGATACATGGAATCACTTTGGGCCTAGCACGGCCACGATGACCATGAACTCCGTCCCCCCAGCATTGTTTCACCGTCAACTGGAACCAGTAGTCAAGGTGGATGGTAATAAACAGGTGGGCACCTTGTCAACATTCACATCAAGTGCAGCCCGACCGGAGATATCAAGCAACAGGCAACACCTGAAATGCAAGAATCTCAACATGAATACACACGTACGGATCAAGTGCAAAGATGGTGCAGCACATGTACCACATCAACCGCCTTATGGGCCTGAGTTAGTAAATAGAATGGAAGCGGAAGCAGCGTACTTACGAATGCTGCGCTGATGCTGATTAGATAAACAGCTAACTCGCAGTCTTTTTTGATCCCGTCCCTGCCTGGCTGCGCTAGTGGCCTATTTTTCCACTTGGTTAAGGCACGCGCGACCGCATGCGCTACAGCGTCATGCGCTTGACGTCGATCGAGTAGTATCCATCGGAACCGGTCACTTTCGTACATGGTGTTTCTCCTCTACGTGCAATAGTGATTTCTCATGTACCTGGGCAAGCGTTCACTTGGTGAGCTCACGCCATTCGAACCGATCCACTACCATTGCGACACAACACCTGAACTCAACACTAAGTCGTGATAAACTCACATTGATCATTTCATGATATCGTAGCTTCGGGTTCCCCCAACTGCTGCTTCCCCACACTAAGTAGTCCACATGAGAGCTGCTTGGGTATCCGCGTCGAATCCATGTGGCTGATATGCCCCAGCCACCTCCGGGTTCCGTAGCAGTAATGCGCAGTCCGCTGCGTGCATGTGACCACAAACACATGCATAAGATGTCCCGTAGTTTGGTAATGAAAATAGCTGCAAATTTGAAAATGCATAGGTGGACCAACTAAAGTACACATCGGTGAGTCGGTCGAGTAATGCTCTTATATTATCAAGGTTGTTGGGGTAAGATGGCACCATACATACGGATTAACAACTTGTTATGGTAATGCTAAGAGAAAATAACAATCGGAATACTTCCCAGTCTGCATTGATGTAGGTGCGTCATTGTGTGTTATAGTTCCAAAGGATCGAGTTATGCAGAATGTATTCAGAATATACTCTCAAGTAACAAACTGCAGTGAGCTCATTATGAATCTGCGGGCAAAAACCACTGAGTATGGAAGGATGTTCCAAGGTTGTCACGTCCGGATGGATAAATAAGTTCGTCGATAATCTGAACGACTTTATTGTCGACTCATCTTCCGACAATTACCACTCAAGTTGCTGTTAGGGTTGAGTTTCAAAATGTGGCGGCATAAGAGAACGCAGTAAGCCAAGATGAGGTCTCTACGTAGTTGCCCCTGGCGTCCACGGAACACTCCGATTATCTTCAGTCGTCCTAAGTACTGAAGGTGGCGTAAACTCTGCTAATTATTCTTGCTCGACTCTGTGGGGTATTCAAGTGTTTCAGGAATGAGTAGCACCTCTGGTAGGGATTTGCCTAACCCTCTGGGGTAGTCCACCTATCTTTGGTCTCCACCTGTCACCCAGCTCTCACCTGTGGCTCCAGGATGCTGCTTGAACACAGCAGTAACCACACCCCGGTCAACCGTCAGGCAGACAGAGCTTATCAGGTGAGGGTAGTCGGGAACACTATTCTCGGTGAGTTCTTACGCGCGTGCAACGTCAATCCTGATAACTGGGCGGAAGAGATCGACCTCTGATCCAACGGCCAGACGTTAAGACGATTTTCCAGATCCCTGCTGTCTTGCAGGTAGCATTTGACTGTGTAAAGGCTAGAGATGAATCCTCGAACGAAAGCCCAATAAGGTTTGGGTCCTCATATGTACCAATAATCCCTACGAAAATTCATGACATGTCCGTTACCCGCGAGCATTCTCATGCTCCGGCGTTCCCGGTGGGCGAAGCGCTCTGCGCTGATCTAGTGGTCAGAGGGACAAGTAAGCTAGCAGAGTCCCTCAATCCCCGGAAGATATTATTCATTGGATGTTGGAATGTTGGAACACTGTTGGATGTCGGCAGCCTAGAGTTGACCATGCGCACACTACATGACTACCAGGTCGACGTAGCATGTCTGTCAGAATCTCGAATACTCGGTTTTGGCTCTTGACAGACCAAGGTTCCTAGAGTAGACACTTCATATTGGCTTTACCAAAGTGGTCCGGAAGATAATGCTGACATTCATGGGGTCACCATGGTTCTTATTTGCCAGGCAAACAACGCTCGCCTTTCATGGTAGCCAGTAACAGCGAGAATAGCAGTTGCTAGTTTCAACGGTCACCCGATGAATATGACTGTAACCTCCGTCTAGGCACAAACCGTACATTTGACGGAAAGGGAAAACGACCAATGTTATGGTACTCTACAGAGGGGGTGAACTATCTTCCAAAACACGGCCTCCTCATTATTGTTGGGGATTGTAATGCACGAACCGGGTCGAGGAACAACCACAGAGGTCACATACTCGGGAGATACGCCTTTGGAGAGCGCTGTGAAAATGAAGACCGCTTGTTCAGCTTCGCCAGCCTTAATGCTCGCTTCCAGCTTCCCAGAAAGCATCTTCTGATCTAGAACTCCAACCATGTCTGTAGAGCCAACCAAATAGTTTACATCTTAATCCGATCCCGATGGACGTCCTCCATCGATGACTGTCAAGCGTACAGAGGGGCGGAAGCGGACAATAAAGTTGGTTCAGGCCACGTACTCCTGCGCGCTAAATTCAGGCTCCGCACGACAACGCGTAGGAATACCCTTCTTGCAAAGCCTAAAACACTTCCGCATTGGCAAATACCGACTGCTCCCGATCCCCTGAGGCAGAAACAAAAAAAGAAATATTTGCTAGTGCAACACGCCTCGTACTTGCAGAAGAAGAATCTTTCGACGCCCATTGGTCTAGGCTCAAATGCTAAATCAACGCGCCGCATTAGCTACCCTGGGCTCTATCTCTAAGCCCGGGAAGGACTGGATCACCGGAGATACAATCCGCTTGTCCGCTAAAGCCAACGAAGCACGTCTTACGAATTCCCAAGACTACGGTCGCTTGAGACGTGAGTCAGTCCATTCAGCACGGAATGACCGTAACCGCCACTGGTCTGTTATTGTAGACAACATGGAAGCTATATCAACTTCTGGCAGTCTGCGTTGTCTTTTTCGTCTCCTCCGTTTAGCTTCCGGCAAATACAATTTGCCGCAACCGATATTGCGCATTCAGGATGGCAAATCGTACCTGATCCGGAAGTAAAGAGTTCCAGGTGGGTGGCGTATTATAACAACCTCCTAAACCGCTAACTACACACAACTACACCCATTTCAGCATTAGCCCAGTCAGAATATGACGGGGATTGCTCACCGCCATCTCACACACTGGCCACACTGTGGTCCAGTGCCAAAACGCCGCTGTCCTGCGGTCAGTCTTTACTTGAGGCAAGTAATATGGTTCATGTCTATGTCCAAGCCAACTGACAGTGTCCTTCCAACGCAATACAACACCATGACTTTCCTTCAAACCATCTCTCGATGTTCTGGTAGTCGCAGAACACAATAAACGGCGCCCTATCTGCTGCTTTGCGCAACGAACCATACAGCGTTAGCTGGTCACGAACTACAAGGTGCGGATCTGCTTCCCTATGAGCGATTGATTGAGTTGCAGTACATTGACGACATTGCGCTCATCTGTGACAGCTCCCTGACATGCCAAGCAATAGTAGACAGATTGGCACTGGTTGTCAACCGTTTTGGACTTTACCATGTTCTCTCGAAATGCAAAGACCTTCTTCAAAGCTTGCAGACACTCACTCCTGCGCTGACCCTTGCTGGTGATCAACTAGAGCTATGTAGTATTCCAAGTAATTGAACAGCTCTATTATCGTCCGTGGGATCGAAAGTGATGTCGCCTACCTTAAAACAAATGCTCGAGGTGCTTTAACCAAATTCCGCCATCTGTGGCGCCAGCCTGAAATCTTTCTCGCCTTGAAAAACCGAGTTTAGAATACAGCCATAATCTCAACCTTCCTGTATGGTTGTGAAACGTGGCCCATCTAGTCGACAAACATAAAGTGGCTAGATTAGCTCATATCTGGTGGAAGTACCGCTTGAACAACGAAGGTGTTCGGCGTCGCGTACTTGATGTAGGAATAGCGGATGAAACGCTCAGCACCATTATATCACACACCAGGCTCCGATCGGTGGGCCACACGTTGCGCATGCCAGCACACCGTCATCCGTGTCGTGCTTTGTTTGCGCGCGAAGCATGTGGATGGAAGAGGAGAAGAGTAGGCCAAGACAGGATTTGGTCGAGAGGAATGAAGTCTCTCACTTCGAATTTAGCGTCGGTTAATGCTTCTTGATTGTCTCGCTTGAGTCCGAGAAGTATTGGACACTTTAAATTGGATATGATTGCTGATATGGTGAAGTGCCAGCCTCAGTGGCGTTTGGGTTTTGAGTTTCTATGTCCACCCGCCTCCAAGTAAGATCTCATACCAAGTGCATATTTAACATATTATTACTTGCCTTTTTTAGACTGTAATTCTCAATTTTAGCTTTTTATATTGCGTCACATTAGCGAAGGTGTGTTTCTCACCCGCAGTTTACGTGCAATGATGATGTTGATGATGATGATCTTTTACTATAGACATACGGATGCATTTGTACACAATTTGCTGCTCAGTTATTAAAAATCTCTAGAGGAGTTAAGTCTATATTACCCAATTACCTACTGTGACATTGCGCGTGTATTTGTGTGGATGGGCCGCACAATTTTCGGAAAAGTTGACTATTAACAAAAAGTAGATAGCAAGGTGTTTAGTGCCGCATTGTTAGCTGTTGTCATCTCGATCCGTTCAACTTCAAAACCATTTGATCTGATTTGATCTAAAAGTGCAGCTGCTACCGCAGGCTTTCCACAACTCCTCTATGTGAGCAGTTTTGATCACGTGATGTACCCAACTCTCAGGGTGTCAACTCCGACCCGTGTAACTTTGCGTTTAGGTCTCACTTACAAACATCGTTCGGTCTACCAAGTATTGCGTGATCATCAACTCAGGCACGGGGCAAACTTATAAACGAATTTGACTGTAGCTTCAACCCAACTGAGACTTGGAAAAGTTCTAAATGACCATGACTGAATTCTGAGTAGTGCACAGGTTGGAAACCTGGAATGACCGAGTCGCATTATTTCGCAGTTTACTGGTCATTGCTTGACTAAGCAAAGGTGAACACATTTCTGCACCTGCGAAACTTGCTGTTACTTATCCCTTGAATACGTACATGGAAAACCCGTTTTTTGGATGGGCTCACATTAGCAATAACGGTGCTTCCAACCATGGTAACCACGGAGGGCTTACACATAAGAGCACAGAGAACCGGTTTTTAGTGTGTTTCTGGAGGAGCCTTGTAATTTCACTCGAGACTTCATTGTTCAATGATGAGAACTATTTTAGGCAGTCTTTCTACACGTTACGGTATGCACCTGTCACATTATTCCGTGAAGTCAAAGATGATGAGAGATAAATTATCTTAAAGAAGAGACTACCACATCCATAGAAGTATGCGGTGTGATAACTAATCGAAATTTCCGGTCTCGATGTTAAGATATCTGTCCTTGAGTTGTGAATGATTTTCGAGTTCGCCTTAGTGAATTCAGGTGGCAACCTAACTTTTGATAAAATCTAGTTTTTTCCTTTCTTAACTGCACGATGAACTAAGTGCCCAGTGCCGATTTAAGCATCGTTACGTTCGTAACGTTCTTCGCTTTAACCGCGCGCGAACCCCATGAGTAGTGGGACTTGAATAACTTGGAAGTACTAAGTCGCATGCTTACCTTACTTGCGAGAAGAAGCAAGAAATAAGGAAACATACCCGTGTTTGTGCTTTGACGCAACACACTTCTTTTGTCATAGCTTTCTTTTACTTGTTCACTTCTGATTCCTCTAGCCAAGGCTCAGCATTGTTCAAAACCGTTTGCCTGTATCTTCAGCAAGGCGAAGTCCTTTAGGTGTACGAAACTCTGGACCCAGTCCGCTGAAACACCAGTCTGCCTTCGAGCTCCAGTCGGATAGAGCAAAAAGTTACGAGCATCTCAATAGCCCTCCTGTGCGATATATGCACACCTCAGCACCATTTGCCTCCACAAGATATCGTCGACAGGAAAGAAGCCCTTTGGAACAGATACCAAGTCATACTGACGAAGAGGAGAATCAAGCAGCTGTTGATCCGGGAGAAACTAAGAAATCTGATCGTCGCCAATCAAAAGTACGCATGATAAACCATTTTCCTCTGTTTAACTATGGGATGAGGCACCCACAATGCACAATTTCACTGCCTTGTTTTAAGTACCAATAACTGAATCTTTCTGTCTTATTGATTAATAACTCATTGCATTTAGTCAAGCCTCATCACGCATTCAAGTCGTTAGGATACACTAAAAATTGACTTTGAACGCATTATGTCATACAGGTTTAAAGTTGTCTGTTTTTGTGTTCTTTACTTGGTAACCGTTTAGACCCAACTCACGTAGTTGCAATTGGGATACTCGACTCCCAGACGAGTTAAGAAACATTGCCGAGTACAGTGACTCTGATGACCGTGCAGTTGTGTAGAAATGTATAACCGCGAGAGAGCTGCTTGTGAAGATGACAGTATTTAGCGGGAGTGTGTAACATAGGCTAAGAAAAGTGCGTTGGAACAGCTTAGCACTGAGATGCTTCGTAATTCCATTGCCTACGCTGGCCGCATCGCAAGTGGTCGTGTTAGATAGACTCAAAAAGATCTTAATTGGTTTACGTGTAACGCTTCGGAGGGATATTAGTTTCGTGAACACAGTGGAGAGCCGGAGCTATCAAGCGTTTGGCCAGAAGCCTCCTCTGGCCAAACATTGATGTTCGAATTGGATTGGATGGTGCAGACCACCGTAGAAAAATTAGGAGCACACTTTTGGCCTGTTTCTTGGCACCTACTATGTGCATTCACGGTGGTACACGAACTGTACCTGCCATCAATCTGCACGTTTCGCGTTCGACTTCAACTACAGATGACTGAAGGTTATTTGTTCAAGTAAGCACGTGGTTCGTCTCGGAGTAATGAATCTGGAGAGCTCAATAAGTAGCACCACGTGATGTTACTTAGGATACAGCTTATCAATGATAAAAAGCTGAATTTGATGGTGATGCTGAAAGAGTGTGTTAGTACATGGAAACACCATAGCCTTTAACTGAATTTGAGAGGAACACTACATCGTATTTAAGTTTTCCACATGTTCTATTGCTTCCTGTCCCATAAAGTTCTTCATTGTACTTTTTGGTTTGCTTTCTTCTCTTAGATACGCAGGTAGGTGGCATGGACAATAGTAAAATAGTTTTAATTTCGTTACGTTTTCTTTCTGAGCTCCTACTTGTGGTGTGGTACTGGTAGGAAGTGAACAGCCTTCTCTTACAACCCTAGAAGCCGATCTGGCTTATTGCTTCATTGACGTGGGTGCTGGTCACTTAGACGTAATACCCGGAAGGTAACCTGGTGGATACCTATGTCAAGTTCCGCGATACACTGGGGTTCAAAAATAAATCATAGAAGCCTCTATAGAAAATGTTCAATTCAACCTGTTACTCTGGGCAGCAATATAGAAGTATATCCGCATAACAGTTATCAGAGCTCTTAGTGTGTTATTCGCAAGCCACTGAAGCACACGCGGTAATGAGACGCCGCACCAATTTCTACAGTTCCGTCAATAAACCATATGCGGTGTTAACTAAATAAATAACCAAGTTGCATACTTCCTGGTAGAACGCCTAACGAAAACTGACCGTGCCTACGAGAGTCAAACAATGCTCATGGCAACGAAATCAGGCACCACTCAAAAGGTCTGGTTAAGCAAATTTCACTAGAGCTGACACCTAGGGTTAACAAGGATGAAGCAACCGAACACCAACCCTCGGTACCTGTAACTCAAATGTCTCTTTTCGAGACATAGCCCCTCCGGAACCACAGTTACCTATACAGAGATTGCTGCAAAGATCCGCCGGGAAGCCACGGTTGCGGCCTCTTCTGTTGTAAACACCGTTAACGCGAATTCAGGGACAAACAGCAAACAATCAACACTTGTCAGCAGGTCAGGACAAACGAGTACCATACCTTGTAGATCAACGTAAAAGGGATCAAACAACAGTGCCCGGACTGTTCAATGCTCAAATGTCCCTGAATCTACCGTCATCACATTGCGGGATAAGTTATCAGACGACCAAGACCAATTGAACTAATTGTGCATGCAGATGAGTATCAAAGCCAAGCCCAGAAACCTATTACGAATTACTCGTCATTCGAACTTACCACACTATGGAGAACCCAGACTTATCCGAGTAAAACTAGAATCCTCCACCGACGTAGAAAACGCTTTGCTCTCTGCAAGCGAGCTAAAACACGGATCCTGTGAGATGCTCATCTATGCTTATGTCCATTGGAGCGCGCGAAAATCAAAGAGAAACTCCGGAGCCGGACACAGCAAACTAGAAGGCCGAAACGCAATGTTCATATATGGCTTGTCAGAACATTCTTCTAACGATGTTCAAGAGACAGGAAAGCATGATTTAGAACAGTGGCGGTTCATTCGTGCAACTTTCTTTGGATAATATGAGAGCGCCATCGCTTACCAGGATACATCACTCACCAAATTATAGACGATGCGGCCTTAGAATCCTAAAACTTGTTGATCAGTCGGAGCTACAAACAACGGATGTTTTGGATCGATGGCGGGAACGTCGGAAAATTCTTCCTTCAGAACTTCGGTTAAAGGTCGCAGAATCTTTCCGAAATTTAACAAGTAAACCACATGAAGCAGCAAACATACCGATGATCACATTGGAGCTTAACTTGATTGCTGCTTCACTTGGCACTGACGTAGGTCTAAACGACGATTTGGACGCACATTGGCTGAATCAACTTCCAGACGTATTATCATTATCCCATCAAAAAGACGAGTAACTGCCGACCTCCCACCGGTCAGCATTCTCCCACGCTTGACCACTTTAGCCCTCTATGGGCTCCTAGAGACTGAGAAACTGGCCTGAAAGATCGCCAAGCTTCCGGGTCATCTGATGCTATTGGTATCACCGGGACGTAGTTACAAACGGGAATGACGGACGCTGAAGTTCTGCTACCTGGCATGTCGCTGATCCGGGACGATAGGCTCACAAAAGGAGGAGGGGTAATTCTGTATTACCGAAAAGACTTACAGTGCGAAGCCTTGGAAGATTCGGGCTCGCAGTTCCCCGACTCTCTTTGGTGCCGCTTGCAGTTAAAGCCAGAGATGCTTACCTTACTTTCTTGGTGTACCACTACTCTAACTTTAGATACGAAACCGGCAGCCCGCTAGCGGCTGCTTTAAAATGCATTTTACAGCGAAAGTACACTCACATACAAATCATGGGTGATTTCAAGGTACATTGTTTAGAAACTCCTGCCACCAATGAAGAACAATTCAAAGCTGATCTACAAGATCTCGTAACCATTGTTCCTTTTTACAATTACATCACTTTGCCCACTCGGTTAAGAAAAGGTAACAGGCCATCTGTGCTGGATCTTGCGCTTACCAAGGAGGAGCATATGATTGATGGGTTGGTTTTAGACTGCCCGTTGGGTCGCAGTGATCACGCAGTCATCAGTTTCAATTTCGTCTGCTATGCGGAATATCGGAATGAGTAGGATGTGACTATGCGAAACATCACAATGTACGATCGATAAGCCCAGCTCGTCAGCGATACCACTTCGTCCTTGCTTGCTGAAGGACCCCCGGAAGTCTCCTGACTCGGGTTCGTCAACAACTTCAGTCATCTGATTGCAGAGGCTTCAGAGAAACAAGTTTGCAATAAGTGTGAAGCAGTTTCTTTCGTTAGGAGCAGAACACGAAAATGGATGACAGCACACAACGCAGTATGTCGAGTGTGCAGAGAAACTCCCGCACCAGAAACTTAGGACAACCATTTAGTCCAAGGTAACCACTGCACTGAACTGTTAAGAGAAGACAAGGCTGCCTATCAGCAGTGCATCGCAAACACCCTCATTACTAACCACAAACTGCTGTACAAACACGTTAATAGCCTATGAAAGGTGAGGCAAGGATTTCCTCCACTCAGGACGTCCGATGGCCCAACAAATACGGTTGAGGAAGCAGCAAACGCAGTGCGGGTGCAATATGCCTCACGTTTCAGTTAGTGCTGTCACCAAGCGATCTTCCAAGTTTTGTCGTCTCTCCGCCAGGGCTAACCCACGTCAATTTTACCGCGGAGGCTGTATTGCAGGATCTGATGTCTCTAAGCAAACTCACGTCGCCGCGTGTCGATACCATTCGTCCAGAAGCACTGGAAGCAGCAGCAAGCCAACTGGCAGGACCTTTAACTCAGTTTTTCCAGCGCTGCTTAGACACGAATCAAATTTCCGCCATGTGGATGTTTGGAATAATATTCCACATTCCCAAAGATGGAAGCAGAACTAAGCCATCCAAATACCGCCTATTATCCCTATTTGCTATACTTTCCAAATTTATGGAATCCATAGTTGCCGATGCACTGGCGTGTTCTCTGGGAAACGGTATCATCATCACGCCCGACCAGCACGACTTCCTTCGACAGCGGTCATGCACAACGAATTTACTAATCGCACTCAGTAGTTGGACCGAGTCAGCTGATGCTGGGGAAGGTATTGATGTGATTTTCCTGGATTTTTGGAAAGATTTCGATCGTCTAGACCATCGGATGCTACTTTCCAAGCTCCAGTATTACGGGATCGGCGACCCACTTTTAAGCTGGATCTCCAACTTGCTACTTTAACGGCAATTAGGGGTCAGAATTCGGAGCTCTTTATCGGACCCCATACAAGTCGAGTGTGGTGTGCCGGGTGGCTCAGTTCTAGGTCCACCTTTGCTTTTGGTATTAATTATTGACCTTGCACAGGGAATGACTTCTAAGTTCTTAACGTTTTACCGACGATAGCAAGAGTAGGCGCAGAATCCAGGCGAACGCCGACCAGCATCTGCTCCAGAGAGACCTAGATCCGGTATAACAATGCTCAACCCAAAATTTACTGCATTACAAGGTGTGTAAATGCAAGGTACTTTCCATCCGACATCAGAGCAGCGTCTCACACCGGCTCGGAACGAATGTACTGCAACAATCAGCTGTCGAACGTGACTTGTGTGTCCTGGCTCAAGATGACTTGGGTTGCTCCAGGTAATCCGAAATGGCCTCGGAGACTGGAAACCAACACACCGGGCTGTCGCGACTTGCATTTGAACAAATAAACAGCTCCATATTTCGAAAAATTCTCGGGGCGTATGTTCGCCTGCATGTCGAATACGCAATCCAAGCCTGGTATGCATGTTTGAAACACGACCTTAATGCACGGGAGCAGCCAGAAGGTAATTGGAACGCCCAATGTTTCATACCAAGAGAAGATGCAAAGCTTGGGGGTATTCAGCAGAAGCTATCGCAGACTACCAGGCTACCTGATTACGGCATACTTGATTCTGCCAGACCCCCATCATGTGTGCCGCCATTTACTGCGACTCAGCAACAATGCAACCCTGAAGAACCACTCACTGAAACTCACAGAACAGTATAGCCGTCTGGAGTGCCGCAGGAAATTTTCCATTTTTGTCTGTCATTCTAGGAATGCTCTTCTATAGTCGGTCGTCTCTGCACCGGCACTAGCAGCATTTAAAAGACAATTGCATGACTCACTCATCCAGTTACATTTGGTCACTTAGCGCTACGTCTCTATCCTACACCTGAAGTTTACCATTTATTTATTTGATGTTAACTGTAGGTGTTGTGAACCTAAGCGGATTGCATGCCTACATTAGAGCAAACGTTAAGTCCTTATTTCATGTTTGAAGTACTAGCTACTTTACTATTATTATTATTATCATTATTTTTATTTCGATTCCCCCCAACTATCCAACGGGACTTGTAAAGCAACACTTCTTAACCCATACAAGTGCATTGTTCATTTTTTAAACAAAACAATAATCTGTGCGTGTAAATATTCAGCGGGGTGCTGTTGGTAAATTATGTGACGCAACTAATAAGGCAAAAAATGCTACCTAGGAAAAACAAGAAAATTGTTGCGCGAATTTCATCGATAGGTGGTATTGTTTCGAGATTCTTGGAAAGAACGGAGACTATGCTTACCATGGGAAATAGAACTACAGCCCACAGTTCAGAAAAAAACAAGACTCGGTTAAATGTGCAATGGTTGTTAGAATGTTTTCAGTCAATTTACCTTATTAGATTTCTTCTATCAGTATTCACATCCTGTTCTATTTTCAGAGACATAGCAAGGAAATAAGATTCAGTAATCAGGTAAGTGCCACCGATAAATTTTAATGGAACCTATATTCAGTATTAATCTTATAAATTGCATAAACCAGCACCGTTGGTACACGTAAGACGCAGTATGGGTGCAGGAGAGTTGCGCTTAAATCGCCATCTGATTCCGGTGAGAAAACAATCCGTTTTCTGATCAAGAACGAACAACGTACGCTGCGTATTTTCCACCGGCTATTAAGTCTAGATATAAGGCAGCTACATTGATTCGTGTTCGCCGCGAATACGGTGACCTTAGACAATTCTTACCAACGCTTAGCCTCGCTGCACTCTTTGGCTTATTCAGCATACCATCTTTAAACAGGTTGAGAGGACTCAAACCACATATGATGAAGAGTGCCCAGATTCGTCGATTAGCAGCAGTGAAAGCAACGAAGGTAATCAAATGGTGAGCATTCGACGGAAAACTATCTCTAAGATTGCTGACGGTAATGCAACCTATGGTTATTGGATGATGAGTTGATGTAACATATTGGCGGGACATTGAGTAGCTAAATGGGGTTGATCGGTTAAACGTCGCTTCTCCTTCGATGATCAATGCTCCCCTGTTGTACGTCATGTGAGCGTGACGTTTAACTAAAGAATGATTCCCTTCCGACCGTTGTACGGCAGCATGTCTATAGATTACTTTACTGTGTAGTCATTTTTGGAGGCCATTTTCCATGATTTAGCCAAGACTACAGTTCTCGGTGGTTTCGGCCACAAATGGAATTCCGTCTTTACTAGTGCTCTTGAAGTCGCGGCGCAATTGTGACAACATTTAGCCATTTCTGCCAGTTGTCTCTCCATCGATGGCCGGTACACAAAGCTTCGAACAAGCGCCATCATCCGGTTGACCCCAGAATGCCCAGCATAGAATTGCCTAAGTACGAGTTTTTCCAGTGCTTTGGGGATGACAACTCCTTCCGATGGCGACTGCATACCTCGTTTGATACAACTGTTTCAACTAGACAGATGAACATGAATGTGGCCAACTCGTTCTTTGGAACTGTGTGACTTTCTTAAGTACCGGCTCCCGAAGTGTATCATTTCGGGCAGCTTCTGCGGTAATTGGCAGATCGTGCAATGCACCACTCATCAAATAGTTAACCTCACTTTCGATCTCGATCAAAGCAATGACTGTGTCCTCATGTCCTTGCTGATGGGCAACAATTAAGCGTGACAGTGCATGCGCTTGGCTAACGGAAATTGTTGACTGGTAGCTAATCTCGAAATCATACCCCATTAAGTTAAGAGCCCAACCTTGTAGCCGGTTGGCTGTGTTGACCGGAATGCTCTTTTTCGAACCAAAGATAGCCGGCAAGTGTTTGTGTTCCGTCAGAAGCTTGAAGCGGCGGCCGTACAGCAGTTTGTGGAATTTCTTGTCCGCATACACTATAGTCAGTGCTTCTTTCCAGATCTGGCTGTACCTTAGACCTTCGTAAGTGTTCTGCCGGCATGAGCCATTGCTTTCTGAAATCTATCGGAGTACGTGTCTGAAATTACTGCGCCAATTCCATGCCTGGATGCATCTGTGGCTCCGACCATCTTTTTGGAGGGATCAAAAGGAGTCAAAATTAGGCACCTGGGGAATGCTAAGGACCGAGACAAAAAGTTATTTTCGCAGACATTTGTCTATTAAATACTCGGCTGCTTTTGATAATACGTTCGAGTTCAGTGTTGTTTGGAAAAGCAACTGAAGGCGGTGGTGAGCAAGAGAGTTGGCATTTCTCCTTATACCTCAGTCAGGTCAACTGTCACTAATAACACTGCAGGCAATATCAGTGAGGTGATCCCTTTAAATTCGTTTGCTAGCTCACAGTCTTTCAGCATTCAAGCCGCTGAGACAACTATCAATATATCATAACCCACTGCTTGTACAATGAATAGCGGAATTACAAAACACCATTATATTCAACTCTCGAACTGTCCAGTCCTCGAATAGTGTGGATTCGTGATGGTTCTGGAGTGCATACAAAAGCAATGGCATCAGGAATGTGACAAAATAATTTGCCTCTGTTTACCGTGTTTCCACCAGGATTCGTTACTTGAACTAAATTATGAAGTTCCATCCCCATCGATGGGCAGGTTAAGGGTAGAACTCTTATCTGATTCTGCATACAAATCGACACAGAACATTAATATTTCGGCCGATTGGAGCACACTGACAGTAACTGAAGAGCATACATCAATCTCATGGCCATTTACCTAAGTCCGGCGTTAAAATTTCCGCAGAGATATAATTATGTCGTTTAAAGTGTCATCATCTCACAATGGCAAGGATGATCAATATGTTAACAGGATAATCCGAATTCAGCTATTTCACGTATTCTCCTCAAACGTTTACACGCAATTAGATGAATGGCTAGATTACATACAGAAACATTCAAGATGCATTGTCATTTAATGATGGAAAACGGTCAAAGTTCTTCTGATGCTGGCCGGTATTCCGCTTAGAGGAATGTCGCCAACTGCCACACCAAGGCAGGGCAAGACTGGCGACGAACTTGGTCTGTTTAAACAAAGTGGGTTTCACTCACCTAATTGACGAAGCCTCAGCGAACTGAAGCAGGCGAGCGGCGCTCTGTCGGTTGATTATCCTAAATGATCCACGTGGGTTTTCACACATGAAGTCAATTATGTGCTGGGCGACTGAACTGTCATACAGCTTCGAAACATTCGCGACTTGATTTTGCGAAAAGTGCTCTAAAATCTTTGTGGACCGTCTCCTCTCAATTCGGCCGACGTACTCGATACCGAAATATAGTGTAACATCTGTGAAGGGAAGGTCTTACATGACATGATCTAATCGTTCTCAGTTTGCTTTTTGCAACACTTCGGGATCTTTGTGAATTCATGCCGAAAAAACGGACTTATCCACTCGTGGGATTACGTCACATCGATAGCACTATACTGTGAATGAGCGACGCATCAGTTAATCGGCACGGAGCCCGTCGTGCACTAGACGCACTTGATTGATTTCGCCATCACTAGCTGATCTTTCACTGGCATCCTCCGCGTCAGAAGACAAGCTGTGGATCTGAGACGTCTGCACTTTTCGAAAAATTAAATTATGCTTCTGAGTCGTGAAATCCAAAAGCGAATGTCAAAGGCATTTTTGCTCTTGTTCGGACTCATTACTAATGGTCAGCGCTTGTGTCATCCAACAAGGCTAATTCTAAATCTTGAATCCAGTTATGTTGGTCACTGATGACCTTGAAATTGAAATCACTTCGGACATTTTAAGTTTACGAACGACATTATGATGTTGTGAGCGATTGATAACAAAGGACCTGCGAATTACTTCATGAAGATAACGGGAGCGAAAGATTTAGTCCATATGCGTCTTCAACCAACTAGTGTATCAAAGCTTACAGATGGTCTTTCAGAAAGTTGCTTCTAATGGTAACTGAGATATAAGCGAAGATAGTAGAACCCGGAACTAACACGTCAGTTCTTTTTAGAATGCATCCGGATGGTGTGACTCTGTCAAATTTCCTCAAGTATTCAAAGCTGACTTGCGGCTTCATCTAAAACATGCTACCCAGGCCTGGCAATTCAGGTGGAAATGCGGGGCTGCGGAACTTTAGACTACCCAGTGGGAAGCAACGATAAAAGCTAACGGCATGTTTCATCTTCTTCAGTAGTTTAGGGTAAAATCACGGAGTGTACAGATAATAGTGTCGGTATTTACTGGGCGACCTAGTAATGACGCATTAAGTTCAAGAGAACCTAAAAGTAGTTGGTCAGCGCTTCAGCTTCAGGGCCACGGGGTAAAATTAACGGCAAAATATAGCTCGCTGGAATGCGGCCGCCATTTTCCTCTTCTGTGATTATCAGCCGTAAAGTGTCATCGCAATCTATGTTATTTTTGTACGGACTAGCAGTGATACTTACAAAGTTGGTGTGAATTCACACTAACTCATTTACCTTTGGTAATGTCGCCGCTGTTCATCAGTAGTTGACGCTATACAAACAAATAATGTGCTCATCTTGTAGATAAGAACTGGATAATTAATTTGCGCTCAATTGAACTGCAGATTGAATTCACCGACATGCCCTGTAAATTCTCTGCATGTCTATTGCTCACCGTTGTCGATTTGATGGACTTGTTAAGCGTTTGTGTTTTACCTGAAGTGGACATCCGTTCCATTCGTCTATTGGCCGCATGCAACTGAAGAGGTCAAATAAGGACAAAGTCTGTCCAACACAGAGGATATGTTGACCTCATACCAAGTCAAAATTCTCCGTGTCTCAACTATGGTCTTAGTAAATCAGGGTACCAATTTCGGCGGTCGGGGAAGTGTTGCTTACCCTTGGTGTTCTGTTACGCAAACAAGCGTACATTGGGTGAACCAGGCCCAGCGATTATGGCCGGTCAAAAACTGCTCTGCATTTGAGTATGCATGTTTAGGCAGACGATGTTAAAGTGCATGATTCGTTTTAGTTGTAACCCGAGAAACCAAACTTCAACTCTAAGTTGGACTGTCCAATCTGATGCAAGCAACCAAGATCAAGAACGACAACTGGAAGCAACTGGGGAAGGAATAATTTCCTGACATGCACTCACCGCCGAAACGGTCCCACTGGTTGAGACAACCAGTGTTATACAACGGCCTACGTCCCAGTCTAACCTTAGTTTACGTACGGAAGCTAAATGTGTGGTGTGTAATCTGGCACACCAATGAATTCCTGACTAAGCGTGGCTCTGTACATCCAATGATCTAAGAGAACAGATATCTACCCCAAAGCTAAAATGCATCGGGCTAACTCTTTCCGAAGAGAATAAATCGGGACGGCAGTGGGCACACATTGGGACGATGAAGACGAATGGCTCCCTAACATTGCGGGTTTTGACCACAGTTCGAGTACCGGGCGCTTCCGTGGATTCTATTAAGCGATGTCTGAGTCTCGAATGAGAATATCAGTCCCAATCCAAGTGTGATTTCGGCTATCCAATCCAAATATACCATTGGGAGATTCGAAAATCAATTAGACGAAGGTACCACTGTACCCCAGTAATGCATCATCACCACTGTTTATAACACAACAAGAATTTTATACAACAGTACATTGCTTAAGTCTTTTATCGCCTTATATAAACGTTAAGCTGGTGTCCAGTTCAATGCACCGGTAAGTCGAGTTTATGTCGACTTGCGCTATGTCGACTATTTTAAACGCACAACCGCTCGTAGCGCACTGATTCAGCTCGTTTTACTCCACTGCCATATCAGACCTGCAGCATCGGCAAAACCGTTGATTGCTACACCCGCTTCATTCCAATTTTCATCAAGTGATGGTAAGTATAACAATGATGCGACCGTTCAAGTAAATGATGCTTTGCTGTCGGTGAAGAACAATAATTTTAACTAGTTCAGAATGGGGCAGTGACACATTGGTTTTATATGGATAAACAGCCTACCCGTAGCAGGGTTTAAATACAAAAATCTACACTCAAGGGATACTCGCTCAGCTAAAGTACTTGTTGGTAGAACCATCATAAGTTCGATGTTTCCCGATCGTTCTCTTCGGGACAACGTTTCTGGGAAGCACGCACGAGCACCGAGGTATTCGTCTAGTTGAACATCCTGCTTACAGAGTGTGATGACGAAAGGCTGTGGAACTATGCACTTTTGGACAATTCTATACAAGGCTTGTACAGGAGCCAACCACATCTAGGAAGTATAATCGTGATGCAAAAGGAACTGAGAGCTAAGGGAAATACAAAATGTTTCGTTCTAAAAATGTGTACACCATTGGCTTCGGTTTTATCGAGTACTAAACTGAATCCGATGAGGTGTTAGCGGAACCAAACTGAAAAGACTTCGTGTGCAAAACATCGTTCATTATTCGTCTATCCAGTGGTAATGTTCTCATTGAGAAATCAGAGGGACCAAATTTTCAGAAGTTGGTAGCTAACAGTGGACGCTGCAGTCATGACCGTTTGCAAACCCTTCCTTCAGCAAGATTTAGTCTATTGATCAGGTATACTTCATTCTACACAGTTCCACATTACGTCTGTGATTTGACTCACATTTAGTACCCAGGTCTAGTACTCGAATTTTGCTTCAGTGACAACGATGCACTTCAAGTCGTGGATGACTTGAAACACATTGTCTAGGGTAGAGCTGACTGGTGAACAATCCAGCTGTCACTGATCATCTCTCGTTGAATTTTATTGCAAATTCTGTTTTATTTTGGCGTCTGCAGGTTCAAGTGGCGGAGTACATGCCGAAGGTAAAACAGTAGCCTCCCTTGCTCACCACATCAGGGTGACTGTAGTGTGGCTTTTCAATGCACCACAACCCGATATGCACCGTGCGCATGTGTTAAACACAGTTTGCCTTTTTAATTTTCATTTCTTTAAATGCTAGTAATATCGTATGCATATGGTTTGTCTCATATGGTGATTTTGGTGATTAGATCTTTCGCATTATTCTCAAAAGATTGGCGTCTTTGTTGCTCAGCCGATTTCGGTTCATTGGTAGAAGACATCTCAGTCCTGCCAATGGTACTGCTTCGTGATGTGAGTCCTCATGTGTCTCGGTTGCCGTACGTAATAAAAGATAAGCAGAAAACTGTGTCTCCACTCGTTTACCTAACGCTCTTGTGGCAGATGTTTTAATACTTGCTGCGAGCGCTATCAGCGTTTGATCTGTGCTACACTAAAACCAGTTTGCGCACTTAATAATGAGCACTGAAGAGGTTTCCTTGCTTGGTCGCGGAGGGTCTGCAGCTGTTTAGTACAGTAAGGCTTGGAAACGGTTGACTGGAGCGCTATTAAACTGCGCTTCACTGCTGACATGCGGGCATGTCATGTCGGGTAAATCTGTGTACAACTGGAATGGCATTTTGTAACATTAGCTGTTAATGCAAGGTATGGTGAAACGCTCGAATGTTTCATTTATAAATGAAACATTTGCGGTGACTGTAGCAACTCCATGAAACGTCCTTACCATTGTATTACCATCGTTCTCCAGAGAATACTGTTCTAACCGTTAACTCATTTGTAGATGGACTATATTCTTTCTGTTCTATCTGTTACAGGGGTACTTGTCTCAACGAAAGCTCAGCCCCATTCTTACAAGTACCTAAGTACGGCATTGTTTCGCACCTATAACTATCGCAAGTAAAGCGATGGTATAATTCCATAAAACCTTGCTGAAGTTCCACTTTGGAAGTTTATTTACAGGACGAAATTCGGGTCTGGTGCCATTCCGGATTGGTAGCTTACTTATGGGGCTTGGATTCTAATTGCGACGAACCAAGTCGAATCATACCCAAATCCGTCTACTCACTAGTAATCAAAATCTACGCCCTACCAGTATTCAACATTGCTGTGTAGGTTCACGGCGCTGGCAAGGGAATACCTGACCTTGGCGGCCAACCACTGTCCTTTGGGCGGACAATAACGTGCACCGCAGCGGAGGATGGGTCGGGCTACTTCGCAGTTAGACTTCAGTTCGTAATGGTCGGCTGTCGTCCCCCATGGCTCAGTGGCATAAGCTGCTGTCTAGTTGGCGTTAGCCTCTAGCAGTCCTGGTACGATCCCCAGTAGGTGACCGATGGATGCGCACCACTGACGAGCCCCAATAGGGCGAAACGCACGTCTGGTGTTTTTCCGGATTGGTAGCTTACCTATGCGGCTTGGAATCTAATTGCGACGAGCCAAATCAAATTATTTACAGGATTGTTATTTGCAGCTGCAGTTCTTTTATAATTTTTCCTCTGCTCTTCGAAGCATTCGGATGTGGTGTACCCCATTTCTGTTCCCTCAGTAGCACGGCTGCATGCACACATGTGCCTTGATTTCTACTGCCTTCGATTTCTCACAATGCCATGCTGCATTATGAACCGCACAACCCTACTTTCGCACAGCTATACTTTCTAATAAAAACTCCTTCCACTATGTTTGGCATTCAGTTCATCGTTTCCTCTTCCCGTGCAGCAACCGAGCAAGCTCAAAGAGTCGTTGGATTCGGACGCATCCTATCAAACTCCTGTGGACATTCAGGGCGAAGTGGAGCTATCGTTGGAATACGATTCACACCAAGGCAGACTAGCTGTCATGTTGTATGGAGCGAGGAATATTGCAGCTGTGGATCGTAAAACAGGGACAAGCAGTCCGTAAGCTTTAGTATGCTATGAATGGGAAGCAGTTTGCCATTCAACTTGATCTAAATGTATGGTGGTTTACTGATGGGGACCCAACAAACACGATTACGCTTGATTGCAATGATGGAATGTTGTTCATAGCTCAATGCGTGAGAGCGGCTACATGTTGCATGAATTTGAGCATTCATTTCTTCCTGAATCTTGTTTGGTGTTAAACAAACTTCGTTAATCTAATGTAATGGTGCAAAGGTCAAGCAGCGAAATTATACTCTTTACCCACTTCCCCACAGCGGTTAAGTTTGAGATCTCCGATTTCTGATAATCCTGAGCAATTTTGCTTAAGCAATACCAGTCATGAGGTGCTGTGAGAAACAAAAAGAAAATCAGCAAATTTCCTCTACTATCTACCTCCCCGCTTTTGTCTTAAAAGCAACGAACTATACTATCTAGTCGAAACACGCTTAAAGTGGCTACCAAATGCTTTCGTGTAGCGTTCTCACCAGTACCGCAAGATCTCAGACTGGTTAAGTTTACTGTTTCTCAAAAGTGTGCTAAACGCCTGTCTATGGGCGCATTCAGTGAACCGATGGACGGTAGTGTTGTCTTAACCTCGCACTTGTTAACTTCCATTTTGATGGCTAATAGTTTAACAAATAAATCGGTAAGTATTTGACCGTACATTCCCCTATTGCATCTATAGAGTCGAATGTAATCGTTCATCAGCTCAATTAATTCACGCTGGTCGGCCAGTTTTCAAAAATTACCTTCTACACAGCGCTACACATATAGAGCAGTAGTAGTAGTAGTAGTAGTAGTAGTAGTAGTAGTAGTAGTAGTAGTAGTAGTAGTAGTAGTAGTAGTAGTAGTAGTAGTAGTAGTAGTAGTAGTAGTAGTAGTAGTAGTAGTAGTAGTAGTAGTAGTAGTAGTAGTAGTAGTAGTAGTAGTAGTAGTAGTAGTAGTAGTAGTAGTAGTAGTAGTAGTAGTAGTAGTAGTAGTAGTAGTAGTAGTAGTAGTAGTAGTAGTAGTAGTAGTAGTAGTAGTAGTAGTAGTAGTAGTAGTAGTAGTAGTAGTAGTAGTAGTAGTAGTAGTAGTAGTAGTAGTAGTAGTAGTAGTAGTAGTAGTAGTAGTAGTAGTAGTAGTAGTAGTAGTAGTAGTAGTAGTAGTAGTAGTAGTAGTAGTAGTAGTAGTAGTAGTAGTAGTAGTAGTAGTAGTAGTAGTAGTAGTAGTAGTAGTAGTAGTAGTAGTAGTAGTAGTAGTAGTAGTAGTAGTAGTAGTAGTAGTAGTAGTAGTAGTAGTAGTAGTAGTAGTAGTAGTAGTAGTAGTAGTAGTAGTAGTAGTAGTAGTAGTAGTAGTAGTAGTAGTAGTAGTAGTAGTAGTAGTAGTAGTAGTAGTAGTAGTAGTAGTAGTAGTAGTAGTAGTAGTAGTAGTAGTAGTAGTAGTAGTAGTAGTAGTAGTAGTAGTAGTAGTAGTAGTAGTAGTAGTAGTAGTAGTAGTAGTAGTAGTAGTAGTAGTAGTAGTAGTAGTAGTAGTAGTAGTAGTAGTAGTAGTAGTAGTAGTAGTAGTAGTAGTAGTAGTAGTAGTAGTAGTAGTAGTAGTAGTAGTAGTAGTAGTAGTAGTAGTAGTAGTAGTAGTAGTAGTAGTAGTAGTAGTAGTAGTAGTAGTAGTAGTAGTAGTAGTAGTAGTAGTAGTAGTAGTAGTAGTAGTAGTAGTAGTAGTAGTAGTAGTAGTAGTAGTAGTAGTAGTAGTAGTAGTAGTAGTAGTAGTAGTAGTAGTAGTAGTAGTAGTAGTAGTAGTAGTAGTAGTAGTAGTAGTAGTAGTAGTAGTAGTAGTAGTAGTAGTAGTAGTAGTAGTAGTAGTAGTAGTAGTAGTAGTAGTAGTAGTAGTAGTAGTAGTAGTAGTAGTAGTAGTGGTAGTAGTAGTAGTAGTAGTAGTAGTAGTAGTAGTAGTAGTAGTAGTAGTAGTAGTAGTAGTAGTAGTAGTAGTAGTAGTAGTAGTAGTAGTAGTAGTAGTAGTAGTAGTAGTAGTAGTAGTAGTAGTAGTAGTAGTAGTAGTAGTAGTAGTAGTAGTAGTAGTAGTAGTAGTAGTAGTAGTAGTAGTAGTAGTAGTAGTAGTAGTAGTAGTAGTAGTAGTAGTAGTAGTAGTAGTAGTAGTAGTAGTAGTAGTAGTAGTAGTAGTAGTAGTAGTAGTAGTAGTAGTAGTAGTAGTAGTAGTAGTAGTAGTAGTAGTAGTAGTAGTAGTAGTAGTAGTAGTAGTAGTAGTAGTAGTAGTAGTAGTAGTAGTAGTAGTAGTAGTAGTAGTAGTAGTAGTAGTAGTAGTAGTAGTAGTAGTAGTAGTAGTAGTAGTAGTAGTAGTAGTAGTAGTAGTAGTAGTAGTAGTAGTAGTAGTAGTAGTAGTAGTAGTAGTAGTAGTAGTAGTAGTAGTAGTAGTAGTAGTAGTAGTAGTAGTAGTAGTAGTAGTAGTAGTAGTAGTAGTAGTAGTAGTAGTAGTAGTAGTAGTAGTAGTAGTAGTAGTAGTAGTAGTAGTAGTAGTAGTAGTAGTAGTAGTAGTAGTAGTAGTAGTAGTAGTAGTAGTAGTAGTAGTAGTAGTAGTAGTAGTAGTAGTAGTAGTAGTAGTAGTAGTAGTAGTAGTAGTAGTAGTAGTAGTAATAGTAGTAGTAGTAGTAGTAGTAGTAGTAGTAGTAGTAGTAGTAGTAGTAGTAGTAGTAGTAGTAGTAGTAGTAGTAGTAGTAGTAGTAGTAGTAGTAGTAGTAGTAGTAGTAGTAGTAGTAGTAGTAGTAGTAGTAGTAGTAGTAGTAGTAGTAGTAGTAGTAGTAGTAGTAGTAGTAGTAGTAGTAGTAGTAGTAGTAGTAGTAGTAGTAGTAGTAGTAGTAGTAGTAGTAGTAGTAGTAGTAGTAGTAGTAGTAGTAGTAGTAGTAGTAGTAGTAGTAGTAGTAGTAGTAGTAGTAGTAGTAGTAGTAGTAGTAGTAGTAGTAGTAGTAGTAGTAGTAGTAGTAGTAGTAGTAGTAGTAGTAGTAGTAGTAGTAGTAGTAGTAGTAGTAGTAGTAGTAGTAGTAGTAGTAGTAGTAGTAGTAGTAGTAGTAGTAGTAGTAGTAGTAGTAGTAGTAGTAGTAGTAGTAGTAGTAATCTCGTCTAGTAGATAGACATAGAGCCTACAAAGCCATAGAGATTAGCTGATAAGGAGCAGAGTCCCCACATCATAATCATCGTGGCACGTAGTTGAAGGTGAACAGCACACTTCAGCTACTGTGCCGCAGGAAGAAAGGAACGTTTTGACAAATAATAGAACAAAACATTTTTAGTTTGTTTTCACACGCCGATTTTTCTCTTTTTTATCATTTCCAATGTTTGAAGATTACGCATGTGAATCAATACAATCCTGCACACAACTTTTCCACTGGTTCCGGTTGCGGGCGCTGTCTTCAAGCGTGTTAAGCCATTGAACTCCTCACCTTTGGGTCCCCATACTGGAACACATACGTGTCCAACGGCGGCTAGACGCATCTTCAGCGATTTTATGTGCTATCGCGTACATTCATCCACTGCCCGTTTCTAGCATCTTAATTTGCTGCGTATTCACCGACGGAATTACTTACTGTGAATTCCATGCTTGGCATCTATTCTGAGAAATAGCGTATCTCCATGCACAACGAGATACACCTGGCATTTGTAACTCAGCGCATTGCAAGTCATCGCCTACCTACAGTTTTTGCCGTGCTTGCTGTGTAATCTAATAGATCTCCACACCGAGTCGGTAGAAAACACACTGCTACTGAGTATCGAAGTTTAAAATAACCACCAAGCACTATTCTAGACAGTTCGCACTAAGCTAAGTAAACTCAGGTTTAGCGGTGTTTCTGTCAAGCGATAAGATTGCACGCATTCTCTTCAAATGGCGCAGTGTTTCTACAACCCGCGACCTTCACTGAGTCAGCTGAGCGATGTTTGATAGCCTACGGTTGCATTTCGATTAGCACACTCGAAACAGTGCACTTTTAGGTTACATAATGAAGAGTCAATGTGATCACCGAGCTGCACATTTGCGACTAGTGGGGAAGTATAAGTGGTTGGGGTGCAACAATCGCCACCCAACGTACGTCGTCGTATTCAGTATGAACTGAATGTTAGCTGAGGTGGTAAGTCAGCGAAGCGAGTGAATATGAATTACTAGTAATGCAGAACCACCCCTGAATGACTCTCTCAACACTCTCCGATGTACTAAACTCGGGAAAACATTTGTCTCAGAAGAACATAGTATTTCATGTTGGGAGACCATTTTACGCTTGTTCTTTTCATGAAGATGTTGCATCACTTCTCTAATGGTAACGAGTACTATGGAAGTATGGTACTATGGTTTATTACGGGTAAAAAAGCGTTACTTAATAAGTCCCGTAGGATGGAAAGTATTGTGAAAATCAATTGCATGATAAAGTGAAAAGCGTTGTGGTGGACTCACCATAGACTTATGCGGAATAGCAGAGATGTTCGCGTATTAAACATATAAATCCATAAATCCATTGGTTAGGCGTTTGGCAAGACACCGTTTGATTGTGTTTTGTAGCCCCTGGCTAACAAGTCATAAAATGAAATGTAAGTGAGACAATGCATCGTCAACACGATTTTTAAATATCGCCAGATTGGGAGCAGAGACGACATAATTAGGGAGGGCGTTCCAAGGCTGGCACACGCGGAGAGAAAAGAAATTTCTACGGCATTCAAGCCGGTTATACTGAATTGTCAGTTTCAGAGGGTGACCTCTTAGTTTAGTGTTGTGGTTCAATTCCTGCAGCGGACGGCAAATGTGGTTTGGGTTCTTCAGAATCTGGTAAACCATTATGAGATGCCCCCACAAAAGCCGAAATCGACTGCTGTACATTCTTAGAGATATCAGTCTAAGCTGATAGGGCAGATGAAAGAGGCCCATGACATTCTTGGTTGCCCTTCGTTGAGGAGTCTCGAAAGCAACGAGGTCCTGTTTCTGCCACGGCTGCCACGCCTGAATAGCATATTCCACGTGAGGTCGCACGTAGGCGTTAAGCATTTGGGGAAAGATTGAGGTTTCAAACCGACCGTAGGCTCTGCGAAGAAGGCCGAGGTGATGATTTCCGGTTCTCGTCGCATTCTCTGCTTGTTTTGAACACCCGAGATCTTCCTGCACCAATACACCCAGGTCAAGCTCCTGAGAAACCTTCGCCAAGGTGTGGTCTCCAATCTTGTAAGCGCTCACCGGCTGGTGACGCAGATGCATCACTTTGCACTTAGCCATGTTCAATTGAAGCTTGTTACTCTTTGACCATTCATAAATGCAATCTAGGTCATGTTGGAGCAGATCCTCATCTGCCTTGTTACTAATCGCCCGCCATATCTTGACGTCATCGGCGAAAAGCAGGAAGTTTGAGGAGATGACTCTTGCCAGGTCGTTGATAAACACCAGGAATAAGCGCGGTCCCAGCACTGAGCCTTGTGGGACACCACATTCCACCTCAATTGGGTTAGAAAGTGATCCCCTAACACGTACTTGAAGCTTTCGTTGGTAAAGGAAGTTGCCAATCCAACCAAGTACAGGATCTCCGATTCCGTAACTTTGTAGCTTTGAAGTAGGATGCGGTGATCAAGGCGGTCGAAAGCTTTGGAGAAGTCCAGATAGATGACATCGACTCCGACCCCATCATCGGCCACTTCCGTCCAATTACCTCGTGCAATAAGTAGGTTGGTGGTGCATGACCGGTGTTGACGGAAGCCAAGCTGTTCCGGTACCAAGATGTTGCATTTTTCCAGGTAGTCCATTAAAGTCTCAGCGACGACTGCTTCCATCACCTTGGCGAGCACAGGGAGGAGATTCACTGGACGATAGTTTGCAGGATCTGAACGGATACCGCCTTTAAAAATAGGGGTTATAATGCCACACTTCCACATAGTGGGGACTTGTTGTTCATCAAAGCACCTTTGGAAGAACTGTGACAGTGGTTCAGCTAGCTTGGTGACCGTAGCCTTCAGTGCCTTCGGGCGGATGTTGTCTGCTCCCGGAGAACTATGCTCACGCAGTGAGAGTAACTTCCTTAGCACAATTGATGGGTTGAAAATAACATTTGTAAACAAAGGTGTCGGTAACGTGCTTGATATTATGGAACAGGTAGAGGTTGCGAGTTCAAAAATTGGAGCGTATTGAAGCCGCAGGGTATTAGCTGCTTCTTCGGCGCTTTGTACTCTACCGCCTGTCGTGAAAAGTGGGGATTACATGCTTCACTTTACGAAGCTTATTGACGTGCCTATATAGCAGTTTGTTGTTTGCCATGAATTTTTTGGATAGGCTCTGTTGATAAGTTACTTTGTCCTCACGGACAAGTGCAGTGCAATGGTTGCGATGGGTCAGGAAATTTCCCCAAGTCTCTGAGTCGGGGTTAATCTTGTAGGCATGCCATGCTGCATCCCTTATCGCCAGGCATTTGCGAGACCTACTCCTTATAATTGAAGGCATTTTCGCGGGACGAAGGGGTTTGGTCTCTGATGCTCTACTGACGATGTCGCTGAGTCTATTAACGAACTCTGCGCAAACGTTGTCAAGGGGACTTTTGTTTAAGAATTCCCAAGCAGCTGTGTCGGCTAGTTCTTTCAATACATGGTAGTGTGTGATTGTATGAGTTAGTTCCGAGTGTTCAGATGGATACTCTGCATAACACACATAGTCAAAAGTTGTTACTACATGGTCACTGAGACCTAATGGACTATCCATCAATAACCTGTCAACCATGAGCTCTTCATTCGTGAGCACAAGGTCCAGTATGGACGGTTTGTTTGCTGTCCTGAATCTAGTGGGCGTGGTGACATGATTGTACAAAGGAATATTAGTGATCAGTTCCTGCAAGTCTGCTTTGAACTGCTCACTGGGCGATGCCGAAACCACCAGATTGTGTAGATTGAAGTCACCGGAGATGAGAATGTGGCTGTACCTAGTGCGTGTTACTCTGTTTAGACCACGGATCAAGCAGGAATCCATTTCCGGAGTGGACGTTGTGGGGGCGGTAAACGGCAGCTACAGTAGTAGGCTTCCGGAGCCGGTAAACGAATTGATGTTGTCAAATGAGCTCTCACCTTACCAGTGTACGCATCCAACCTTGTCATTCCCTGCCATCGAATGGGAGTAAACGTCTAGCATGCAACCGACCGGTAATCGAAGGGATTAGATGCCTGCTTTGTAGTCCAGAAGTCGCGAGTGGCTTCGCGGTTTATTAAGCCCTCGCGCGACTGTCGGTTCACGTGACAGCAAGACATCGGTACGCTGTGTCGCCTTACTGTTTGTGCCCCAGTGTGCGATAAGACCCCATGTAGTCTAACTACGGCAACTGTGTATCGTATGTGCGACACTTACCGCGGTGTTGGTGTGCTTAGCTAAATTAATGGAAATAGTGTTTCTTAGCTGTGAATCCACATACCCATTCAGATTACCCCGCACTTTCGACCTGAGCTTTTCGTGACCACATTGGTAACCTGTTGGGTCCGCATAACAGGAACACGCGGTACAAAATACTACGGTGTTATGTGGATAATGCCGGTAAATTTATGTCCACTTTCAACGGTTACCAATGCACTAATCACTGTTAGATCACTGGTGAGACAGCATTCTTTTCTTGGTCATGTCACTGTCAGCGTTCCAATACCGGCACTTCTGGGTAACTGAGCTCAACAGTTGCTCGTGGCCAACACTCTCTGAATGTGTGATAACAGCGCTGCGTCTTTTCTTCTGCGTTCACCTGGCCTTACGGTAACTGTTGCAGTAGCCTGCTTGCATCCACTCTGCAGACATGATCAAACCATCTAAGGTGTTGCCGAAATACTGTACAGTCCATTTCCTACAATTCTCCTCCCCGAACGTCTTAGGCGTCATGCAATTTGTTCCTCTAGGAGAATTGTAATAAATGTCCCAGACGTTGCTGTCAAAGTCGTTCAAGTCAGTGGATGCTCTACTCGCGAATTGCGCATGTTACTCTTTGTAAGGAGGATTGGAAGCCCTAGCAATATATATAACGTATTTTCCCCAACGGATTTCCAGGGCTTGCTCCACACACGATTAGCCGGTTTGCTCAATACCGCACTTGTTTTCGCTACACAAGTGTAGGGTCCGCAGTTTTTCGGCAACTTTCCTGACAGCGTGGTTTTCGGGTAACGTAAGTGGGTTTTATTCTGTAGTATCTTTTCACTAATCAGATTTGAGGAGCATACATTGAATTCACTGCTGCTGCTGCTGCTGCTGCTGCCGCCTGCATTTACCGACGGACAAATAGGTAGTAAATATGTAACATTTCCAGAATGCTCAAGTGAATATTACTACTGTTATCCGTAGTATTGATTCATAACAAACAAATGCTACTGCTTCTGTTCAGAATGGCCAAAGTATATCTGCAGCCAGATCCAGCCAAAGGCACAGAGAGAAAAATCAACTGTAAAGGACACACGTGCTCACCGGTGTTCAATCAAGCCGTGTGTTACTCCGTTTCCCCATCTGAATTGGCCTCACATACAGTAGTCGTGGAACTCTGGCACAAGAAATCACCATGGGGCAAATTGTTTCTGGGTGAGGTGGCTGTTCCGCTACAAAACCACAAATGGGACAACACGGAGAAGAAACGACTTGCTCTTCGTGATAAGGTGAACGGATGCATGTAGTGGCATTGCTGCTTGGCTGAATTACGTTTGTGTAGTACCTTTTAGCCATTTTCGATGCCAGTGTTCTGTTTAGTATACGATAGGTGAATGCAAATTTATTTGCTGACTGATCTTTGCCTTTGAGGGGTTTCATAACCATTTTCCTGACTTTTGTGAGCGGCATGTTCGCTTGGGACGCGAGCAACTCATAATACTGTCCGGTACAAGGAAAACGAGATCGGAAGTTTCTACACTACTATTAATGTACATGTCAAAATGCAATGGAGACATACCACAACAATACTCGATCAGCATAAAAACAACCGGGTCTTTGCAAGGCACAAAGAAATGCGAATCACCGCAAGATTACACAACACAGGGTCCGCGTGCGAAATCCCACGACTGTTTTATTGGGTCTCGTAACCCTACCCAATTGGTTCGCTGTACCGCGAGTACGGCGATGAAATGCGTGGAGTTCTAAAGTAATTTCAAGTGAGTGGGACTGATGTTTCAGGCAACTGTGGGATGAATGGAAGAAAAGAGGGTTGTGTCCTCGAGGCGATAATAATTCAATGTCGGAATATGTCATTGTGTGACCCATGGGAGAAGTATGCACTGTGTGGCAGTGTGCCGTTCTAACAGCTGGACTTGGAGTTAGACTATAAGGTCATCATATAGGTAAACACAAGGAGCTGGTAGGCCGGATTTCCGCAATGGCGCAGGTGTCAGGTGTGGTCAAGATCCTAGTATCAATCTTACGAATTGCATGGTAATTTCTTCGGTTACAAGGTTAGTCCACAATCCTTAAACTATGGTCCAATGTCCCAATGAGCTGTCCCTCTATCATACAGCTTCAGTAAACAAGCAAGTGTTGATGTCGCAGCTGCTTCATCT
Organism: Dicrocoelium dendriticum; assembly: GCA_944474145.2. NCBI lineage: Eukaryota > Metazoa > Platyhelminthes > Trematoda > Plagiorchiida > Dicrocoeliidae > Dicrocoelium > Dicrocoelium dendriticum. The sequence goes on from OX104062.1 coordinate 41,465,192, forward strand.
ACTCCAATTCATCTTCATGGCAAGCAGTCTGATACTGCTTTGTGTCAGTGCACTTCCCGGATCGATTTAAAGCGAATCATCCAGATGATCACGTTGAGGGAAAATGTTAGGACTGCGTTCATCATTGGTCCTTACTCGTGGTTTCTAGGTCTATAATTTACCGAAAAGTCAACCTATCTAACTGGTATCACATTGCCGACAACCACAGTTACTTTAAGTACGTTTGAATTCATTGTTATGGGCGAGACACATGTCCTAAACAAAAACTTGCACACCTCGCAAATTATGCAGCAAAGTTTAGGTCATCTTCGTTTTGCTTTCGGCAAACAACTTATGATTAAGGTGGATTTTTCGATTTTGTCAGTGTTAATCTATCTGGATATGATCTCTCGATGAGTAAGTTCCCTTGTGAAACCATACGGCACCGGAGATTGCTTAAGATGCTTGGTCATAAGGACCCAACTGGAAAGCTGTTTCAACATTTGGTAACCATGTGTCCATTCCCATAATACGCCTGAATGGCAAACATGTGAAGCATCCCAATTTCTGAACGACTCAGCCTTGATAGCGATACTCACTCAGAAAATACCACTCTATTAATTAGTAATCATTTTGAGCATTCCATTTCGTGAACGAAATTTAGACGGGTGATCTCAATCCTAACCTGGACTTAATGTGAGTTGGAACATTGTCAATTGTCAGCCAATGGGAGCTCAACTGAGGCAGATAAATGTCAAGTGATGTCCTCCCGAGGCACTGCACTAGACGAGCGGATTTGCAATTTGTTGTACCCGTCACACAGCAGTGGGACATGAAGCACTGATGTTGGGATGACGGTAGAGGCATTTGCCTTTAGGCCACGGAGTCGCAGTGGAAGCATTTATCATTACGGTTAATGATTTAGTGGCAACATCTTGAGACGATCGCTCTGTAAATGGATTGTGAAGCGTACTCTCCTTCCGGACCTCAATTCACTTTGAAGTGAAATTGAGTCCATTTCGAGCACTGGGACCATACCTGAAGCAGATAATTATTGGGTATTGTCCCAGTACCAAACCAGTCGCGGAACGCAGTGGCGCGAACGAGTATCACCCAATAAATACTGTTCTGCTTGTGCACAAAATATTTTGGTAAGTACTTCGACAAAAACGTGTGGTGAGCACAAGATAGTTCTCTCAGACTTCCTAGGGACTTCCTCGCGGTCACTCTATGGCTAAAGCTAATGAACCTCGTCACTGTGTCGTATGACGACAGGTTGTTTGAGTAGGAAAACTGTAAGCTCCCAAACCCTTGGTTGACATTTCAGAATGGTCCATCGTAGATAACTAAATGTACCTTAGTTTATTAACTGTCCTTGCAAATATTACGCATAAATATATACACATTGAATCATGACCTCTGGTGTTCATATTTATGTTCATGTATTTCCATTGGCTCCTCAGCACCCAATAACAACCACGCTATCGAGTCCAACGTATCTGGGCGAAGTGAATGTGGGCCTGAGGTTTGTCCTAGCTGAAAAGTACAGAAAACTAGCTCAACTTTCAGAGGAGCGAACCGACTTTCCCGGAACGCTGGAAGTGCACGCAAACAGTGCGAGCAATCTGAGATCATATTCAGTGGGCACGAACCTCACCTCGTTCCTTAAAGTGTAGGTTATGGATTTGTTGATGCTGTGCCTAGTAAACCCATATTTGGTAATCAGGATTAATGCATCTAGCGAAGGCGAAACACAGACTTTTCACCATTGACGGTGAAGGAATTTGGGAACTTGCAAACTTGTGACCAGTTGTAAAGTTGAGGACACAAATAAACAATCTACTAACCGTTGACAGTGTTCATAATGCTGGATGAAATGGTTGTTACGAACGTTGACGCTTTTAAGCAATTTCACCGCCTATGTAAGCAGTGGGTACCGTTTCACATGGGTCTTTGCATAAAACGTAGCGCATTCCATTTATGTGCGAAAGATGCTGCATACCACTTGAGTCATTCGCATCATTGATGTGGTGTTATACTAAAACTCCCCAATCTGTGTCCGTGTTTCTTGCTTGTATTCAACTCGGAAAGAGAACAGAATTAGACACGTAAGTAGTAATACTGCAGGTACTATTTAACTCTTCTCACCAGCACAATTCATTCAAATCTCATTAATATACCAGACGATTGGATTTAATGGTTTATTTTAATTAATGGGACTATCTTATCTTATTTGTTTCCTTCAAACGAATGTGTACGAAGTGTATCGTTAGAGCCACGTTTAGTTGTGACGCCTAACTCACCTATATTGAAATAATCTCGTCGAAATTGAAGAGGGAGAACAATAGCGGCAGTGATGAAGCTTAGAACGGTAGATAATTCCAAATTAAGCTGACCTGCTTATTGGTGTTTCAAAACGTCTCACTAGTTCCACAGACGCTGTGGGTTGCATTAATAGATAGGAGCACATTTTGCTAAGTTGTGCGACAATTTCCTGCATTTATTGTTTACTAATTATTCATCGACGTTTTCCTTAGATCACTGATAGTTGAAGGAAAGGAACTGGAAACTCATTCTACTTATGCGATGCCAAAAAGCAACAAACCCCGGTGGAACACGGTGCTTCGATTTGACGATTTGGATCAGAGCGAGTTACTTGCCATTGTGTTACAGATATCCGTTTGGAATCAGTCGTATCCTACTAAACCCGCTGAATTTTTGGGTGGAATCCGATTGGGGAAGAAGCCCGGTGGGTTTTGGTTAGCACAAATTCGAATGTTTCCTTTGAATCATTATGATAATCGCACCGATGCTGGTTACTCCTGAGGGGGTAGTCAATTCCATTTGAGACTTAATGACGAAGCTAATCAGATTCTAGTAGAAAACTTAGTGACTGGCTTACCGCGTCCATGCGTAATCGTACAAGGAACCTGAGGGATGTGTTGTTGATCGGCTGCATTTGATTTCAAAAGCAAGAGTCAATACTCTAGTCATTTACCGGGAATGCTTGGGAGTATTAAGCTTGGGAAAGAAGTGGTAATCATGCTCATCAGCTGATCCTTGTGGAGCCAGTGTTACAAGCGTCTGAACGGTCATTACCTTTGAGTTTATCATGAGTCTATAATCATTGGTTGCTCAGTGTTTTCTGCATAAATGACGCAATCTTTCTCTGCTATACAGTGGAGTTGTCCGCTGCCATTCATGCAGCCTTGCATTAGGTAAACTAAAAACATTCAGTACAGCGCCGGCATCTGGTTGACAATTCCACTGATAAGATTTCAAGTGACATTCATACTACCTGTTATGTAGTGAGGGAGCAAGCTAATCTCATATATCAGCTCCTTGCCTTGTTTCAAACAGCACACGAGAACCCACATCTTGCACACCGTTTTAAAAGATCGATCCCACAGCATATATGGTAGCACTATCATCGTCGCTGCGCTGCCTCCGCACAACGGATGAAGACATCTTTTGCACGCAAGGACTCAGGTAAATGGGTCTTGTCACTTCTGTGATTTCTGTGCTGGCGGCACCAACAAACGGAAAGAAGCATGATGACATCGGGTCTGGAATTCAGTCATGACATGAGCAAATACGCGTCCACCGAGCTTCAGTCGTGTTCTTAATTAAACTGGCTCAATTTGTTGCGATGGTTGATTAATGGTAAAGCAACAAATTCTATCATCACTCACGGGAAAAATAGCTACGATAGCATCAGTCATGTTGCTTTGAGTATGGTTGGCGGCATCCGGTCCCAGATTTGCCCGTCACTGCGACCTCCATAGGACAGCCACTGGATGTCTGCGTCCAAATACAGCCCATACATGGCTAGCGTTACATCACCCACAGCTCCATCCACATATCCAATATCCAGTGAAATGCCGAAGGAATAAGACCGGGAAGCATGTGGGTGGGAGTCACGTTTCCTCAACGGAGACGGCCCACACTCCTTCAAAAACAACGGCAGCAACATTCCATTTAGACAAATTGGAGAATCACGAGTAAGTGAGGAACACAAGGCGATAGTTGGGCCGAAGTCCGCTCCACACTGCATGCATGTACTTAACCTTTGAGCCTAGTATAGCCACGAGGACCATACACACAATCCACCCTGGTACAGTTTCACTGCCCGCTGAAACGGGCAATCGAGGTGGATGGTACTGGACTGGTAAACACCTTGTCAAACTTCAAGCGCAATCGCACCGGGGATATCAAGCAAAAGCCATTCACTTGAAATGCTAGCAAGTCAACACACGTGCACACTTACAGATCACGTGCAATGTTGATGTTGCAAAAGAAACACCTCAACCTCCTTATTGGCCTGGATTAGCAACTCGAAAGAAAGCAGACGCAGCATACTTACGAATGCTGTGCTTATATTGATTAGATAATCATTTGACTCGTCGACTGTTGAATGCTGGCCCCACGTAGGTACCCTGGTGGCTTACTAGACCGGTTTCGCAAAGATACTCGCGACCGCATGTGCTAAAGCACCGTACGTTTGACGTCAAACAGGTAGGTTCCATCCTAGCACATCACTTCCTACTCCGCGTGCAATGGTGCACATTCCTGCACTTGAGCAACCGCCCTCTTGATAACCTCTAGTCACTCGCGCCGATACACTGTCATCAATACACAACACCTGAAATCATCATTAGTTCATGATAAACTCACTTTGATCATGTCCTGGTAACGTATTTTCGGTTTTCCCACCTACCACTTCCCTGTACTAAATTGTCCACATAAGAGCTGCTTAGGTATCCGCATCGAATCAATGCGGCGATATGTCACTGCTACCTTAGGTGTCGCAGCAGAATTATGCAGTACACTACATACATGTCGCTGCGACGTAGCGATTCCGTGTCTGCAAATCTGTCGCACCAACAGATGCACAGAATACGTAGCAGACATTGTTGACAAAACCGCCGCATATATCTGACCTCCTTCCGATACATGTAGCTTGTTTTGTGCCGCATAGAAGAACGACAGCACCATCGACTTGTATAGTATCAGCTTCATTTCAACGGTAAGCTGGCGATCGAACTATAGACAAATGTGGTAACCGCCTTTGACAAGCGGATACGTAGCTCTCTCATCCTCTACAGCTCGGTCGACACTGTGCTTCCTGGGTAGGAGGATCTCGAAGTGATTTTCAAAAACATCGTTGTTAATGTGGATTGCAGCAGAGTTGCTGATTCCTTTTCTGCTACAGGCTAGAAAAGCCAAATAGTCTTGCTTGTGTTGACAGTGAGTCTGAATTTGGACGCGGTCGAAGAGAGAGCCGAAGTCATTTCCTGCAACTCATCAGCGCTGCGTGCACAAATCGCGTATTCGACGGCTAACAGCAACACACAGATGTTTGTCTCACGTCCGCAAGCGACGGATACTGTGCGATCCACCTTCAATACGGCGCTCCACACGAACACCGTAATCCGAAGCAGCATCAAAAGAACATAATAACATGAAATTAAATATTAAACAGGGCATGGGCTAAGACACAGCCTTATTTCACAACAGATACAACACCAAAGTCATCCGAGGACGGTCCACAGAGGCGCAATATCGCCTGCAAATCACTGTACGGACATACAGTTAATAGTACAAACTAATTGAACACCCAAACTTTCCCAACATCACCCACAGTGCCTAGCGGTTCACCGCATCAAACGCCTTGGTGAAGTCTATAAACATCACGTACCACGGCTGGTGTCGCTGTCCGCATTTTTCCTGCAACTGACGAGGTGCCAACGCCATATATATGGTGCAACAGGTCGAACAGATACCGCATTGCTTTTCCGTCACATGCGGTGCAACGACCTTAGTTACGAGGTGGTTGAGTAGAATTCGTGTGATCACTTAACCTTCACTACTCAGCAAGTTTATGCTGCGTTATTTCAAACAACATTGCTTGCTTCCTTTACTCTTGTACAGTGGTAGCACAACGACATCACCCAGGTCAGCCGGCACTTGCACTTCCATCCACACGCGGTGCACCAAGTGGTGCAGCGCGTTTACCAACACGGGTCCGCCGTATTTCAACACTTCAGGCGGGATCCCGCCGGTTCCGGCATATTTGCCATTTCGCAGCGAAGCAAGTGCTCTCTGCATATCATCCATTGACGGTGTGCAAGCAAGACACAAAGGGCCTTCGCCAGAGCTGCAGTATTTATGCATTGTGTGCAGGTGGCGCCTGGAGTAGCATCGATCAACGTTCTCAGCTGTTACAACGCGGGTCAACACAGGGGGATAAAGAATTTTTCATGTTGGTGGCGTTCGGTGTAACATTCCATTTACTTCGGCTTCTCCGTCTACCATACATTCTTGATATGACGGGGCTCACGAATCAGCCACTGTCGAAGGTTGCAAAAATGCCTCTCATACTCTGCATCGGCATGGTCGTCTACATGCGCAGCGAACGCTGCATTCCTCACCGACACCAAAGCGTTAATGGTCGCAGTGTCGCTATCAAACCAATCAGGTCGCTAAAAATTTCCGAGTCCGATCGTCTCTTCGGCAGCAACAGCCACGTCTTCTAGGAAGTGTTTTCGCAGATCACTCACTGCGGCGATGTATTCGGCATCGCCAACGCGGATATCTATCGCCTTCTCCAGTTCCATCCCCTACTCAATAGTAACAAGTGAAAAAACATCAAGGTTGCGCCGGTTCGCGGCAGGCGAGCAATACATAGATTTATGAAAATATATGTCCAATGTGGTCCGCACCAACTAGTGATGGACGCTACACTCAGCTCCACGCAGTACAATTGTAATGTGCACGTAACGCATGTCACGCTGGTGTATGGTGACGTAGCCGAGCAGGTGGGGGTGACCATTCCGGGGGCTCTAAGTAGTTCTATCACTCGCACCCCGTGCAAACTGTGTGTTCGAGATCGTCAGGCAGCGAGTGGCGCAAGGTGACAGCAGCTGGTCACCGTCCCCGTCGGCTTAGCCAAAGCCACACGGAACATTTACATCTGTCCACACCGCTACATCATGCACAGCCCGCGCGTTGAAATCACCCAGAAAGAATAGCCGGTCGCTGTCCGGCACAGAACAACTGACCAAACTGACCACTCCTGTCTTCAGGATAACACATGGTAGGACCATACGTGCTGATAAAGGTGGCAAACTTATCTCTTTCGAGTCGCCAGCGAAGTGTCCTCAATCATGGACTGGTGCCGGTCGACCCTGCCACCAGCTGGCCATTTAGCTGGTCGGAGAGTACAAATCTGACCTCATGTGCAGGTGGTGCTGCCGTGGTATTCCCCACGCATTTAAATGTGTAACCAGCACCAGCCTCATGCACCCTGCTTTGGTCAGTGAACCTAGTGTCGCTGCGTGCTGCAATGTCGATCCCGTAGCGCACGCGTTCCATCTCGACCAGTGCAGTGCATCGTTCGGGTCACTCACGCGTGTGTCCCTCGAGTGGGTGCGCATGTTTCAGCAGCCGATGTTGGGCGCTTTGCGCGGTCATCAGCTGGACTAGAGGAATTAGGGGGTTCGCTGAAATGGGGACGAGGAGAGTATGTGCAGTGGAATAAGGAAGAAGCGAGGCGTCAGCGGTAGCATGTTTTCGCCTATTCACCTACTGTATGCGGCGGATAAGACTACCCTTCTCCTAGTGATAATGCGAGACGTCCGTTACAGTATGGGATTATTATTATTATTGGCGTAAATCATGGTTGCATTTTGGGCTAGGACATCGCCAGGTCGTTCAAATCTGACAAGAGAATGACTCGGGTCCTTAGCCAAAGCCTACGAACAAATGTACACTCGATAGGCAGCAGGCCATACGCCGTTAATCGGTGAGCTGACTCACGCGGAATTGTGTATATCATGGGCTTTAACTAGAAGAAGGGTGTAACCATACTCCTGTCAAACGGTGGCCACGATGTGGCGTCCAGGACATGAGTCCACTGCACAAGATGGACATCCGATGGTCGAAGATCTGTCAGGATTCAGCCACCACAAGTCCCAGCGCATCATGGGCCTTCCAGGTTTGAAATACAGGCAATAGTGCCGACTTATTTCTAGTGGGTTACCAAATGTACCTTCAGCAATTTTTCGTGCAAAATGCCGCGCTTCAAATTTTGGCCATTTTGTGCGATTATTTTGAGTTATCCTTACAGTCAGGGCTTAGTCATTCGCTTATATTTAATTCCGCATCTGCCATGTCACCACAATTTGGGGAAAGTAGACTTTCTATGTTGCTTCAATGAGACTGAGTTTGCTTTCACAAAGCAGAACGGCAGTATTGGTGCAACATTAATTAGTCCATATGGTAGCGAAGCTCATTTAAATGCAAACATTAGCCACGGTTTTGTGAAGAACAACGCCGATACATTGCGCAATTTCCTTGTGAATCACATTATGGTTAGCCCTTCAACTGCCCTAGACATCGCCGTAGTTGAAAGGAACATGTTTTGAAAATTATTAAAGTGCACTTAGCTCTGGGTATGGTTGTAGTGTTTCTCGGGCTGAACAATTTAGTTGCACACGTTTCGTTGCCAAGCTAGCTAGCTAGGTGCCAATCAGCTTGATTGGTCTATGCCACAGGATTCATCCGTTGAAACTTGCTGGGCAAACATTAAAGGAGCAGTGCACTCATTGTGTGCGCAATTTGTACCCCTCAAGACTCGGAAAGTTGGACCAATGAAACCCCATTGGTTTGACAAAGAGTATAACCAACTGTCTCGACAACGGCGTCGACTATGGAATGCGTTCCTCCTGTCTGGCTCTGCCAATGACTATGAGGCATACAAGCGACAACGAAACTTGTGCAACAGCACAAAGACGCGAAAACGCCGTTAGTTTGAGGAGCAGCTTGCTTGCTCAGCTAAAACTGCCCCGAAGCGCATATTTGCGTACGTGAAGCGACGCCTGAAGTCTGCAGGTAATGTGCCGGTGCTAGTGGGTTCGAACGGACAACCACTAAGTTCAAACACCGAGCGTGCGTCCGCATTAGCGGCGCACTTCGCTTCTGTATTCGCAACTAACCAAACCTGCGCGCCAAGCTCTGCCGTCGCCGCACCGACTGAGCTAACCGACTTGATCTGCGACGTCGCGGAGGTACATGGGCTAGTCAGCTGCCTAGACAGCACGAAGCCAGCTGGACCGGATGGTCTCCATCCGCTGATCCTCAAGTCCTTGTCAGCTGTGATCTCACCTGCTGTAACCGACCTGTTCAACCGATCCCTGTCCATAGGCTGCGTGCCTTGTGACTGGAAATGCGCCGTTGTCAAACCGATTCCAAAAGGCGGTGACACACGCAAAGTGGAGAATTACCGCCCTATTTGTTTGACCGCAGTATTGTCGAAAGTTTTGGAGAAGATTGTGAAGAAGAGACTGCTCCAGCTACTGGAGACCAACTCTCTCCTGACGCCTGCACAGCATGGTTTCGTGAGAGGCCGCTCGTGCATCACTAACCTGCTGCTAACATGGCATGAATGGTTGCAAGCAGTAAACCAACGTAAGTCAGTCGACGTGGTATACGTCGATTTCAGTAAGGCCTTCGACAGAGTGAATCACGAGATCCTCCTTCAGAAACTGAGGGAGTGCGGAGTCGGAGGCTCGCTGCACCAATGGATCCGTGACTTCTTAGTTGGACGGAAGTGGAGGGTGCAAGTCGACAGCCACCTGACCGACTGGTACCCGTCGACGAGCGGCGTTCCTCAGGGGACGGTGCTTGGCCCCATTATCTTCCTAATTCACATCAACGACGTGCCCAATCTCCTTCGGTCGCCGTGTGCCTTGTTCGCGGATGACCTGAAGCTATGGAGGGTGATCCATACGTCGGACGACTCTGACATACTTCAGCAGGACCTCGACCGCCCCTCCATGTGGTCCGCCGAAGTAAGTTTGCCTATCAACTCGGCAAAATCGTTACTTCTGTGCCTCGGTAAAGGTGGAGCGGGCCGATCGTACACTCTCGACGGCCAAGTTCTACACCCGACGCATTGCGTCAGAGACCTTGGCGTTATACAACGTTACGACATGAAGTCACTGGACAACACGGACAATACGTATCGCACAGCATTGCGTTCGCTGTGGGCGCTGAAACGTAGCTTCTGCACCTGGTCGAAAGAGATTGCCACTCGTCTCTTCACATCCATTGTACGACCGGTGCTAGAATACGGCTCACCCGCCTACTGTCCGTTGACGAAAGGCGAGATACACAAGCTCGAAAGAGTACAACACATAGCCACACGGCTCATTCCCGGTCTTCAGGGTGTGCCGTATGAAGAAAGATGCAGACAATTGGGTCTGTATACTCTAGCCTACCGCCGCGTGCGAGTGGACCTCATCATGACCCATCGGGTATTGCATCTGGGTGCTTATCCGATGCTGAGGCCACTGCTCCATGTCCGTGCGTCAAGCAGCACACGAGGTCACCAGTACAAACTGGTAGTCCCTGACCTCAAGTGGGTAGCTCATCCCTTGTGTCTTGAGCGGCGAGTGGTGAACATGTGGAACCGTTTGCCCTCGCGGATAGTAGAAGCGAACTCGGTGTCGGAATTCAAACGATTCCTGGACGCGCACTTTGCGGATGCCAGATTCGACGAAGCCTTCACAGGAAACTGACGAAGGAATCGTTCAATGATTATAACCCATGGAGCCCGTAATCCACCAACTGCAGCTTCCGAAACGATGCCCATCCGTAATAGGCGGCGGAGCTGGTGAAGGACTCCATGTGGTTCATCCAAGAATATATCGTAAGTACATGGAGATTTTTTCTATGCTCGTAAATATTTTACTTTTTTCACCTGGGCTAGTTCACTACTACAGGTAACACTGTGTCAGTGGGACATGTCCTACATTGAGATATAACTACATAGATGTTCAACATCTTTCTCGCTATCATGACAGTAAAGCTAGACAACAAGATCAGTGCGACTTTCAATAACTGCTTCACAGTGCCTCGTCAAGCACTGTCAGGTCTAACTGACCGTTGATCGTTTCTTGCTTTGTGTCTATCCTCTTTAGTTTGACACCCATACAACGATCAAGTGATCATTGCTTCGCCTGTCAATCTTAGATGCTTTGCTGATTTAACCTGCAGAGCTTCGTAAACACACGAGTTCCAGTTACCTGTTGTTTGAGTTCTGGCCCGAATGCCAGGCCTCGATGAACCCATGTGCCCTGTGGCTGCTTGATTTCTCAAGTACATCTGCGTTCTCCGGATCGAATTGGTTATCCTCAGCGTCCATGTGTACTGACATTAACGATTCCTCATCATGCAGCGGATGGTCAGATTAGGTTCGTGCAGTCTTGGGCCAAGTGAACTTGCGGTATGGCCCACGTAGTAGTTGTCATGAATTTTGCAAGAGATGTTGTAAACCACACTTGATTATTCTTCGTTCCGCAGTTTACCCTTTACTTGGAAAAGTTTGCTGATCATGGTTTCTGTCGCTTCCTGTGCAACATTTATTCTGTTAAACGTAGTGAGCTTTGCTGCCATTTCCGAAATCCCATTTATGTAAGGTAAAGTAATCGTTTTCCGTCCTATTACGCATGCGAAGTGGATATGCATTGCTGGGTTCTTTGACAACAGGTGGCATAGGATGCAAATTCATGGGCATGTGTTCCCTGAAAGACGTCATCTAGCTGGTTCTCCTCCTCCTCCCTCGGTTGCAACGCGATACAGTGTATTTGGGACTACTTAAACAGAATGCTCACTTAACTGCTATCTTAAATGTTCGGATCTGATCAGTGCGCGTCACTTCGCGATAAACTGTTGTTTCCAAAGGCCCAGAAGCTAATCATGTCACGAACATGTCCAAGGATCGCACCGCTTCTCCTCTTTTGTGGATTCGATGTCAGGGAAATATTATTGAGTTTTGTAAGCTGGAGCTTTTAAAGATGACAAAAGTATCATCCACTTAACATATCCATAGTTTACGCTCCACAGCGTCTTTTGTTCCACTGCTTGTAACACTGTCTCGGTTACCATGTCGCAGATTGGCGATACCATTGGTTTGGCCGTTAATCGGTTTGGCGGATGAAAGTAAAAATCTTTCTTTGAATTTATTGTACTGACGAGTTTATGTGAATCGGATGGCGTTTTTACATGAGTAGCCTATCCACAAGACATCAGATTTGGGTCATTGCTGTTGCATGCTGTGTTTGTGATGGGTGAACGAATGAAAATATCATTACGTTCAGACTGAGCAGGGTATTTCTCGCTTAGACGCATGATGCCTACCTTGAAACGCCCGACTAACCCTGCTTCTCTTCTAATCTACCACACTGTGGCACTTCAGCTAACCGACCAGAGGAGTGGCAAATTTGTTCACCGGATGAGTATCAGTTGTGGACGGAGTTTACCGCCAAGTCAGATCAACAAGTGACCGCCACACTGCCCTTACACGATCTGTAGTGTGCGGATGGAGTTCACCTCATGTGCCCAGTCAATTAGTCCAGCTGGAAACGAGACGAGAAGCAACGCCACGGATGTACATTGCTTCATTATGTCCGCATCCCCAATATCTGATCAATGCGCCATGCTCAGTATTCATCTTTTGTATTATTTTTAAAAAACACCGTTTATCTTGCGCCAATGTAGCTACTACGAAGAGCAATCAGCAGCTGAGTGACGGAATGCTCGACACAGGCTGCATAGCAACTGTTCTCGTTCCCTCATGATTTCTGTTCTCAGTGTTTGTAAATCCAGATCTATATTATCAAATATATACTATTTCGGATGATAACAAAGAGAATTTATGTAAAGTCTAGTGAATATCAAAGTGGGGTCACTCATCAATATGGTAACTTGCTTTTGATGCGTTTAAACGCTATTGTAACGCAAGAAGTTCATCTGATTATTTGTACTTTAAGGAGCAAAAAGGGTCATCATCGAAGGAATCTGATTTAGTGAGAACAGTAGGTTGATCGGCCAGTGAAGAAATAGCCAGTGCAGATTTAACCACTTACGAACATTAGCAAGTAACATAGGACACATGCTGACGAGGCCTCAGCGATGCTAACATCCCACCAGATTGTGTGATTCAAATCATGAGTGGCTCGATGCATTACCGCGTAAATATAATCCAGCTTCTCTGAAGTTTACTGCAATGGTTTGGCGACGATTGCTGTTTATGTCTGAATCGTTTCCTGGCAGCGCTGTTAAGCTCGAGGTGCAACCTTTTAGCACCGTTGGTTATGGGTTGTAATACACTGTTTGGTCTATTCGACTAGATTTTGTTCTAGTAGCAGTTTAATTGAAGTAACTGAATACGTTGGGGTAGTGCGCCAAACTACACAACCAAATGTACTGTGCGTTGCTATGGGCGCATTTGCTTCAGTCAGTGCAGCATTAGAACACTTGTGACTAGCGTTTTCGTCGAAAGCATTCGTGCTCCTCTCTCTGGATTTATTGGTAGATGAACGGCAGCTAGTGAGCTCCTTGGTCTGGACCCACTACCCGAATACTAACACGATTACTTGCGGTGACAGTGTCCGTTTTTGCCGTGGCAGTTGATTCCTTGCTGCCGATCGACGCACAATATAGTGCGATATATCTTGGTGTTCCTTATAGATAGAGATATATCCATTCGGTAACATATTAGCTATGAAAGCACCGCTCTGGACAGAAAACAGCGACACCGATGGCTGATCCTGCAACGATTATTTATATTCTACTTATAATCTAGCAGTAGGTAGAAGTTAGCAAAACCTAAACAATCAACTGACACCGGGTAAAAATGCAGTTGCTTCACAAGTCTCGCGAGATTGTGGGGTAAAACTACGATTACCAAAGGATAGGCAAGTTGGCTGGTTGAGCGTTTATCTAGCAGATATGCTACTGAATAATGGTAGTGTAAGTGGGACTTGAATGCCATGAGACAACATGTGGACAGTTATATTTGTTGTATTCCGTAAGAAAAGTAAAAACGTGTATATAACTTTAGTACCGCCTCCTCAGGTTTATGTGAGGTTAATCCGGTTTGAAGGGATGTAATATATTCCAAAGTAGCACAGTTTAGGCAGCGAAGTGAGGGGGCCCAAGGGCAAGCTACAATCGCTTTTGAATGTATCCCAGTTGCGGGAGAAAATAAATAAGTTTTGCAGAGAATTCCAGGATTGGCAAACCCGAAGAGAAAATTAATTCCACCGGCATTCGAGGCTGCTGTACTGTGCACGCACTTTCAGTGGATTACCTCTGAGATTGGTGTTCTGGATGAGTTTGAACAAGTGACGGTACACGTGATTAGGGTCACTTAATATTTGGTAGACTAAGATATCGCCGCGCATCAATCGGTAGCGGCCATTGAACACTCCCATTGAATTCAGCCTTTGATAGCAGCACAGATTTCGTAGGTCGTTTACGTTCTTTGTGGCACTGCGTTGGGCTTCCTCTAGTACTTCTAAGTCGCGCTTCAACCAAGGATGCCAAGCTTGGATGGCATATCCAACGTGAGGGCGCACGTAAGTATTGTGCATCATCAGGAAGCTTCGGAATGTTCTTCGCAGCAAGCCGACGTAATTGTTTGCTTTCTTTGCAGCTGCCTCAAACTATTTTGAACAGTTAAGGTGATTCTGAATGAATACACAAAGGTCGCGTTCTTAGAAGGATGTTTCAAGTACATGTGACTCAAGCTTATACACGTAGTAATCCCGCAGCGTAATCGAGCAGCATGACATGTATCCAAGTTGAACGGTAATGTATACAGAACTGACCCCTTTGAAATCGAGTTGAGGTCACGCTGGAGCTTTTCGTGGTCGTTCGGTTATTTGATTGCTCGTCATGACTTGATATCATCCGCGGAGAATAGGAAATCGCATGTAATTTCCCTCCCCAGATCGTTTATGAAAACCAAAAATAACCTGGGTCCGAGCACTGAGCCTATTAGTACGCTGCACTCCACATCGATTGCGTCGGACAGGGATTCTCCTACGCTTACTTTCAACCGACGCTCGTGCAGGAAAGTGCCTATCCAACGCAGCAGTGGGTCACCAAAGCCATAGAGCTAAAGTTTATGTGGGATAATTCTGTGGTCTAAGCGACCAAGCGCTTTTAAGCAGTCCTGGTATATGACATCGACTCCTGCTCCACCATCAACTGCTCCAGTCCAGCTATTGCGTGAAATTACTCGGTTCGTTGTGCATGAACATTTTTTGTCGGAAGCCATGTTGCCCTGGTGCTATAATCTTGTGGTTTTCCAAATACGGCATAAGTGAATCAGCGAGGATAGACTCCATAATCTTGGAAAGCTCAGGGAGTAGAGTTAAAGGACGGTAATTGGTTGGGTCAGTGTGACTACCTGCCTTATCAATAGGAGTCATGATTCCTCGCTTCATTATTCCTTAAGTATCTTTCTCCTTTATATAGCGCTGATAGAATATAGCCAGATTTTCCGCCAGATCACTGGTTGCTGCCTGTAAAGCTTCGGTCGAATGTTATCGACACCAAGTGGGCTGTAGATACGCAGGGTTGCAGAACTCAGTCCTTCAGGGACAAACGTTTATACGGCAAAAACAGCTCAGCGAAAATTACAGCATGCTTAGCAAGCCAAAATCCTCGATGTAAATTACAGGTTCAAGTCAATATCTAACTACCCTTCTGAGTGGGTGAGGTTCCTTCTTTGCTTCAGTTAAACAAACGGTGAAACACTCACACGAACGTCGGCCAATCCGAGTCCGGTAATCGAATCCGTCACGTTCGCCACCCATTGGCCTTCTGGCTCGCTCGGTTACTCCATCTGCTCACTATGAGTTGATACTAACATCACATCCTCCCATTTGTCGTGTTCTGGCGTCTCCATATTACTAACAACACCGTACAACTTGCCACTCTGCGTCGTCTTTGCTGTATCTGTGGCAGTGGTTTCCTTGGCTCTCGCCATCTGCCACTGAACTCCCAATCCACATTGTTGTCTCCAGTGTCATCACAAATGCACTCGATTTCTTCTGAACGTTACCCCTCCAAAGTTTATTTCGTATGACCTAGCACCGCCTCTCGCAGTCACTACACCATGCTCCCACCGCGTTTGCCCATCGGGTAATGGTTGAATTCACATTTCTTCCCTCACTGTTATCTCAAGTAGTACCGGTGCGCCGCGGTCATAGTACCGTTTCTGAATGGTAATTCATCGTCTCAAATTGTTCCGTAATCATTCGTGTAGTGGCGAATCTGGGTGCAAATGTTTGGCAGGTGCCGGTCTCCGAGTTCTAGTCCTTCGGATGTATAGACGCTGCACTGGGCTCAAACCGATATTCCTTGCAGGAGTGTTGCGATTCTCCAGACGCATGAGTTACGGGGCCTCGCCAGTTGATCTAGCCTTTGATAACACTTGCTTGGCCTGCTTAATTACTGACTCTGCCTTTCCACTCGATTGACTGTGATATGGGCTGGTTTGCTTGTGCACGAATTCTCTTAATTGCGAACACCTGGAATGCACCACTGGTAAAATGGGGTCCATTGTCGGAGACCAGCTCTTCCGGTGTACCGTGACACGTGAACTGACATCCGAGCTTTTTGATTACTGCCCTGGTGGTCGTAGTGATGCGTTGATCGATTTCAAAAATCGCTGCAGTAATCCACCTTGAGTAAATAATGCCCGTATCACTGAATAAATCCACCGTCACTTTCTGTCACGGTCCGTCAGGGACATCATGCAGCATCATTGAATCCGTCGCCTGCCGGATTTTGTGTGCACGGGACGCCATACAATTCGATACATGATCTTTTATTTGACCTTTCATCCCTGGTCAAAAGATCAGTTCTCTTTCTCGGTTACTTGTATAATTGGCATCTAGGTGACCGAGATGAAGGTATTTCAGCATTTCTCCTCTTAGCGATGACGGAATCATAATTCGGCTCCCCTTGAACAGCAAATCATCATAAACAGAGGGTTCATCCCGAACATTGAGGTAGGGTGTTTGTTCCTTTGGTAGCTGCCTCTTTGTCTTTGGACATACATTTAGGATAACGTCTCACAAAGCTAAAAGCATTGCATCTCGCTCGATGTGGCAATATTCTGTCACTGCCAGGTGCTGGACTAATTTTACTGTTTCGACCACTTCCGGATCATGCTCGGGTAGCGACAGATGAGCTCTTGATAGCGTATCCGCCATGAACATCTGTGCACCAGGCGTATACACAATATCCACGTCGTAATTTTGAATCCGGATATGTTTACGTTGAAGACGACGAGGAACGACGTGCCGCGGTTCCCTGGCTATTGACACAAGCTGTTTGTGGTCGGCATACAACGTTGTCTTTCTTCCGAATGTATAATGGTTGTACCGCCCCGTGGCATAGATTGCCGCAAGCATCTCCTTCTCAATCTGCTTATAGCGCTGCCCGGTCACCCTGTGTTCGACTGCAGAAATCCAAAGGATTTCCATTGTGTGGGAGAAAAGCACCTGTTCCGCTTGGCTACTATCAAACTGTACCTCCAAAGGCTGCGCTGGATCGTAATACCCGAGAACAGCACGTTGCTACATTGGTGCTTAGTATTTTCGAAAGAGGGTTCCAGTTATTTGCCAAAAATCTAACTTAATATATTGCCAGTTGGATTCCCAATGGGCGTCATGTTATCAGCGAGTCTTGGAGTAAAGCGGCTCAATAATTCAGCATACGGTTGAGGCGACAGATTCCCTATATAACCTTACCAGCCAAGCACTATTGAAACACAAGACGACGCCAACCCCGATATGACGGGCTTCAATAATTTCAAGCAAGTAATCAGGCGACCTCCCCTCTTCATCCACCCGCCCTCCTGGCGTGCAAACAGCGCACGTCAAGAGAGTCCGTTGGCTGGCATGCGAAAAACACGTCCAAACCATCGGAGCCTGTCGTATGACATAATGCTGCCGAGCGGTCCACTCGCTATTCGTACACCAAATACGCTCAGTCCGTGATTCCACCCCGCAAGAGCTAATATTCGAAAGCAGGGATTGTCGAAGAAAACTAGCCACTATGTCTACGGACTCTTTGGCCCAAGTTTCGCAACCGTACAGTAGGGTCAAACGTACAGATGCATAGTAAATTATGTTAACGAGCGAGCGTAATGTCATGACGGCAAGATTATTGCTGTACATTTTAACGTTTGTGGCTTGTTTGTCAAGTAACACGGCTACTGCTGCATAGACATGCATTTATATCTTCATGGAAAGGTTCCGCTTCTATTCCCATGCCGCATGTATGTCATACTGTATCCAAATCATTCCACCTCAGCTGTGGTGCGAATATTTCGCAATCCTTTATGCGATATGAGCAGTTGGACGTAAGGCAACAATAGGCCTTACTCACTGTGTTAGTTGACATGATGTGTAAAGGCATAACGTTTTGACCGCTGACCAGCTACCTCTCCTTAATATTAACTTTACGCAGTATTCTTAGTATATCGCACTAACAGCGCCTAGCTACCGAGCATCCGTAAGTGGTAGAATACAAAGAACTCTAGGCAAACTCAGTTATTGAGGAATTCAGATGCGACCAGAGTACAGAAAGTAAAGATCAAATAGGCACTGCATTCACACACACAGTAGTCGCACGGCAAATTCTCCTGAGTCGGTTACACGTATTCGGGACGAACACATACTCAGTAGCACTCAGACAATTCCAGCACTCAGACTGTCACATGTTCCAGGGGTACTCCCCTAACGATCCAGCCTCAGCTCAAACCCGGTAAGCATCTGTCCTGAATTCCTGACAAGTCTTTTATGTACTCATGCGGCTACTCGAGCACACTGAGTGTCTGGTTCTCAAGCGCCCGGCCATGGCACATCACGTGCCGTGGAAGACACTTTGTGCACCATGCTGGCCTACTTGAAGAAGATAGGCAAGCCTGTTTTACACGGTTGCAGCCTTCAAGATTTCGTCCGTGGCTGCTTGTTTATGTTGTCCTGTGACTGCAGTGAAACAGATTTCCTTCACAATTGGTGTCACCCACAGTTACCCTACTGTGCGAGCCGGGTTAAGTTAGGAATCACAGTGTACTAGGCGGAGGCTCTGGCGAGTAAGATGTCTTCAGCAAAATCGACTATGTACGCGCATAAAACTAAATGCCAGTAGCCGAAGCGGAGATAGCTAAAACGTCCATGACAACTCCATTTGGTTTATTCGAATTCCGGCGCATGCCATTTAGTCTAAAGAATGCCGCGCAATCTTTTCAGCGCTCCATCGACCAAGTTTGTCACGGCTTAGACTTCACTTACACTTTTCTAGACGACATTTTATTCGTGAGCTCTTCACGAGAAGAGCACATGAGTAACGTACGAATATTTTTTGTTCGTTTATTTCAACACGGGGTGACGATCAATGCAGAAGTGTTACTTTCGTGTCGACTCAGTAAACTTCCTCGGCCGTCTTATCTCCACTGCAGGGGTCGTACACTGCATGATAAAATTCAAGCAATCATCGACTACCCGGAGTCTCATTCTTTCAAACACCTTGGACGTTTTGATGGGCTTGTCACGTTTTACGGACGTTTCATACCAAAATCCTAGCGATACTCAAGAAATTCGAATTTTCTGCCGTAGCACGCGCTGCTTTTTGTCTGTGAATGAGGTTATCGCCGACATAGCTTCTATAACACATTAGGATCCGGCCGTCTCACTGTCCCTCAGTACTGACGCCTCGGACGTGGCAGTCGGCGCTGTTTTGTAGCATTGGGTAGCCGACACGTGGCAGCCCTTAGCGTTTTCTCCAAACGTTTACAACCTACCGAATCGCGCTACAGCACGTTCGATAGAGAGCTACTAGCCATATACCTAGCCACACGTCACTTTCGACACGTATTGCAAGGTCGCTCCTTTGCCGTCTTCACCGACCACAAACCCCTGACTTATGTGCTCGGCTCGACTACCGACCGATACTCTCCCAGAGTGTTGCGCCACCTTGACCATAGCGCTCAGTTTACGACTGATATACGGCATGTCTCAGGTGTGCACAACGACTTCGCCGATGCACATTTCAGAATCCAAGCTATCTTCGCTGACGCAGGCACTGCTATCGGCTTGACAGCCATGGACCCAGCACAAATCAACGATCCTGAGGTTGAGCTACTACGCAGGTCTCCCTCACTAGACGTACGACGTGTCCCCCTGACATCCTCGGACAAGAGTATACTTTGCAATTTCTCTCTGGGCACACCGCGTTCAGTCGCCCCACTTGAGTTTCGACAGACCAAGTTCGACACGTTGCACGGTTTGTCTCACCCAAGCGTTCGTACATCGGTTAAACTCGTAACCGCACGATTCGTTTGGTGCAATGTCAATTGGGACGTCCGTACTTTGG
Organism: Dicrocoelium dendriticum; assembly: GCA_944474145.2. Classification (NCBI taxonomy): domain Eukaryota; kingdom Metazoa; phylum Platyhelminthes; class Trematoda; order Plagiorchiida; family Dicrocoeliidae; genus Dicrocoelium; species Dicrocoelium dendriticum. Next base: position 41,485,412 of record OX104062.1, read on the forward strand.
CAGCTGCTTGCCTTCCGTGTCAATGCACGAAGGTGCACAAGCACACGAAAAGTCCAATAGGCACGTTACCTACGCCAATCGCAAGTTTTCACCACATGCACGTTGAACTCGTACGTTCTCTGTCGCCTTCGAAAGCCTTTGTGCATCTACTGACCTGTATCGACCGATTTACTAGATGGCCTGAGGCCGTCCCTATCCCGAAATGCTCTTCAGAACCAGTCGCGAAAGCTTTTTTAGAACGCTGGGTTGCACAGTATTGCCGCCCTGCCATCATTACCACAGATCGTGGGTCACACTTTTCCTCTATGTTTGCTTCTATACTTAAGGACTTAGGTTTCCGCCAAGTCCAGACGACGGCGTATCATCCGGCCGCTAGCGGCATGGTGAAGCGTTTTTACCGCCAGTTGAAGTCTGCGCTACGTGCGTACGTAGATCCTTCATGGTCTGAAACACTTCCCCTCGTCCTTCTAGGCTTAAGAAACACGGCTAAAGCCCATTTCGGTGCAACACCAGCATAGCTACTCCACGGTTGCACACTGCGGTTGCCCGGACAGATGGTAGCACCAGCCCCGTCTACTTCCGCTTTTGACTACGGAAGTTACATCGATAGATTGGCTCACCAAATGCTTGAGCTACGTCCTTCCACTCATCGATCGCAGAAAACACCAACGTACGTGCCCGAGAAGCTGTCTACGTGTTCACACCTTCTTCTTCGCGCAGACGGTGTTCGACAGCCTCCTCAAGCTCCGTACACAAGACCATACAAAGGGCTACACCATGCGAGTAGGACGTACACTATTGACCGCGGTGGCCGACGCGAATTCTTCACCATCGACCGTCTCAAGCCAGACTTTATGGAAGAAATCACCTCGCCTACTTTGTCTAGTAGTGCTTTGTGCGACGTCACAACTCACCGCACCAGCTTACAGCATCCTAGTGCAGTTCAACCAGACCACGATATCAGTCTACAAGCATGAGCCGTTCTGAAATTACAAGGATCTAGCCCGCCGCCTCCCACGACCAATAGCCGTGGTCGAGAGGTGCGTAATCCCGTTCATTTTTCTAACTATGTACAGTGTAAATACGTTTAGCTTTGTAGATATTGTATATATGCCCAGATATTTTTCGATTGACGTTTTGAAAACAAACAATCAAAAACTTTAAAAACATTTTCTTAACATATTGAAATAAACTAGAAAATCAAAACACGCAGGTCATTCCTACGTGCCGGCGTTTTTTGCTCGTGTTTTTCCATATTCTCCTCTCTACATGCCCTAACCCTCCCCTTCGATCGACTGGTCCACATGAGCAATGTTTTCGAGGATTGGTGCAGTCAACCAAGATCCTGACGCGAACACTGTTCGTCTCTCCGCGTGACGAGGGTCACTTCTTTATGAAACGACAGTCTTTTCTCCGTGAGAGGATGGTCGTTTCTCAGTGGAACGAGGGTCTTTGTGATGCAGGGTGGGTTGCGGCGGGGTGAGAGATCACTCCCAAGCGCACCGTTTGGCAGAAGCGGAGGTTAAGGTCCTGTCAGCTTTTGCTAGGCTAGCTAGTTTTTGCAGCCCGACAAGCCCGTTTTAAATTATAGCCGAAATGTACCCTGCCCTGCAATCAATAAACAATAACAGACAAATGGTACAGCGGACTCCGACTTCCGGCAAACCCCATTTGACACAAACGTTCGCGCATTCCTAATCGGCACGATTTTGCCCTACCAACCTCGATTCATCAGTCATTTCGAAAATGAAGGCTTTCTATGTTCAGCCTTCTAGGGGGGGAGCTCTGTAGCGCCCAAAAAGATAACTGCTATCTTTTATGTACCATTTACTTGTTGGCCATTTGTACATTATTCTTTCTTGTTTTAATCTTACTTACACCCGGCCCGACATGCGATCGTCTTATAAGTTCCTGCGCCAACGTGTACCTCCTGTCTTGCTTCATCAGTCCGCGTCTTCTTGTAGCCCATCCAATACAGTCCGCTGTGTTCGAATCCAATTATCTTCTGATATCCGCACTTACTTCCATGCACCGTCTTGGACTACTATTTACTAGTCCTACAGACTGCCTGTAATATTTGTCCATGTCAGGTTTAGCGTGCGCGGATCCCACTGTAAATGATTCGCCACAAGCAGCAAGGAGGTTGTTAGAGTAGAGCACGTCTTTTCGATGGTTTCCGTATTTACCTAAATTACCTTGTTGAACTTCCTACGCCGCCACTATTTCAAGACCCTGCCTTGCTGCCTTCGGCGATGATGTGGCATTTAATATTACGGCAGTTCTGTAGCAAAGTGATGTGGTTCCTGGTAGAGTGATACGATTGACGAAACCTGGAGGCGAGCAGACAAGGCAGTGGATATACTAGAGTGGTTTCATCTGCATCCATAAGCATTTAGACGGTCCCATTTTGTGAGCCACTTGTAAATTCACACTGTTGTGGATCACCGACCCGGAGTACCTGCGTCCAATTCATACGCTGCTATCAGTATTCCGTTAGGAGACCACTAGGCTCGGCTCCGCCAGACTTCGCTTTGAACTGGCGTTTGGTTTATCAGGACACACAGTAATTGGACGGTAGTACATTTTGCAATTTGTCACGACTTTTAAAAATTCCGTCGCAGTCACAGCGTTCATGAACTGAAAGAGTACGTGACAACTGCAGTGCTAGCCATGTGATGGCAAGAATTAACTTCCGTTCTTCTTCGTTTAAGCTCATCCGGAATGCAACGTAAATAAGCAGGCACGTGGGGTATATGATCAGCAGGCTTATTGGAGCACAGTTTCTATGCCTACGGTTTCACACTTCATGTAAACGACTACAGTGACATTACGAGACAAGCTACTGTAACACGCTCATGTGGCTGACAGTATGGAGTTGTGCCATGAGATTGTGAAGTAGAAGATACATATATATATATATATATATATATATATATATATATATATATATATATATATATATATATATATAACAGCAGCCATTTGAAAGCACTACGTACGCGGCAGATGCCAAATATACGCATCCGATATTTCTGCAATTTCTTAACATAACCAGATAAGCTCAGCGCCAAGTCAAGCGCAATGTATCGTTGATATATCAACTATCTCCTTTCACAAGGTATACCGGCGATCGCGGACGCGAGGCTAACATTATCCGCACGGTTGTTACCAGCGGACTCCCTCTCAAACCTCCCACACATATTCATAGTTCAAATAATCTAACATTACAATGACTCACACAAGAATGACGCGAAAGCGAATTAAACCATTCGTGCAATGAATACATGAATATGTTGAGCGCCAGATGGCTCATAAACAAAAGGCATTTCCTAAGCAGGATCGAACATTTAAAAGAAATAAAAGTAATCCGTGTACCGAAACGTGGCACCATCTGCCATCTTAGACAGTAAAACAATAGAAGAAAGTAGAAGTCAAGATTAAAATTCACGCAAAATAATGTGCTTCGACGGGGAATCGAACCTCGGTCCACGAATTTCCGGTCCGCTGCTCTACCAATAAGCTACAGAGGGTTGACGATTAGGTGCGCAAATTTCCATACATGACTTCTGCTTGATGTGCGACGCAATGCCAACGAGGTCACAGTACCTGTCCTGATGTTGCACATTGGCTCACTCACCCGTCACTTCCCAATAGACCGAAGTACCTGTCCTTCAAATGTCCAATCGGCCATGGCAGATTAATTATTCGGATGTCCTTGTTTCGTGAAATGTTTGTAGAAATTAGAAGTCACGATTAAAATTCACAAACAATAATGTGCCTCGAAGGAATCGAAACCTGGTCCACGAATATCCGGTCCGCTGCTCTAGCACTGAGCGACCGAAGGCTGACGATTAGGTGCGGAAATTTCCATACAGGACTTCTGCTTGGTGCGCGATGTATTGCCAATGAGGTCACGGTACCTGTCCTGATGTTGCACACTGGCTCACTCACCCGTCACTTTCCAATAGACCGAAGTACCTGTCCTTCAAATGTCCAATGGGCAATAGTAGATGAATGATTTATGTATTAGTGTGCAGAGCATATTATGTAGAATTCAGAAGTAACGAATAAAATTCACGCAAAATGATGTGCCTCTAGAAGAATTGAACTACCGTCCACGAATTTCCGGTCCGCTGCTTTACCACTGAGCTACAGAGGGCTGACGATTATTTGCACAAATTTCCATACATGACTTCTGCTTGGTGCGCGACGTATTGCCAACGAGGTCACAGTACCTGTCCTGATGTTGCACATTGGCTCACTCACCCGTCACCTCCCAATAGACCGAAGTACCTGTTCTTCAAATGTCCAATCGGCCATGGCAGATTAAATTTTCGGATGTTCTTGAGCAGTGTACATCTTGTAGAAAGTATAAGTCACGATTAGAAATCACGAACAACAATGCGTTTTGACGGGGAATCGAAATACAGTTTACGAATTTCCGGTCCGCTGCTCCACCACTAAGCTACAGAGGGCGGACGATTGGTGCGCAAATTTCCATACATGACTTCTGCTTGCTGCGCGACGTATTGCCAATGAGGTCACAGTACCTGTCATGATGTTGCACATTGGTTCAATCACCCGTCACTTCCAAATAGACAGAAGTACCTGTCCTTCAAATGACCAACTCGCGAGGGTAGATTAATTAATCGGTTGTTCGTGAGTAGTGCAATATTTGTAGAAATTAGAAGTCACGATTAAAATTCACGCACAATAATGTGCCTCGGCGGGGAATCGAACCACGGACCACGAATTTCCGCTACGCTGCTCTACCACTGACCTACCGAGGGCTGACGATTAGGTGCGCAAATTTCCATACATGACTTCTGCTTGGTGCGCGACGTATTGCCAATGAGGTCACAGTAACTGTCATGATGTTGCACATTGGCTCACTCACCCGTCACTTCCAAATAGACCGAAGTACCTGTGCTTCAAATGTCCAATGGGCCATGGCAGATTAATTTTTCGGATGCTCGTGTTTAAACAAATGTTTGTAGAAATTAGAAGTCACGATTAAAATTCACGCACAATAATGTGCCTCGACGGGAAATCGAACTACGTTGCACGAATTTCCGGTCCGCTGCTCTACCACTGATCTTCCGAAGGCTGACGATTAGGTGCGCAAATTTCCATACATGACTACTGCTTGGTGCGCGACGTATTGCCAATGAGTTCACAGTAACAGTCCTGAAGTTGCACATTCGCACACTCACCCGTCACTTCAGAATAGACCGAAGTAACTGTCCTTCAAATGTCCAAAATGCCAAATCGGATTGATATTTCGGACGTTCGTGAGTAATGCAATGTTTGTAGAAATTAGAAGTCACGATTAAAATTCACGCACAATAATGTGCCTCGACGGGAAATCGAACCACGGTCCACGAATTTCCGGTCCGCTGCTCTACCGCTGATCTTCCGAAGGCTGACGATTAGGTGCCCGAATTTCCATACATGACTTCTGCTTGGTGCGCGACGTGTTGCCAATGAGGTCACAGTAACTGTCATGATGTTGCACATTGGCTCATCCGCCCGTCACTTCCCAATAGACCGAAGTACCTGTCCATCAATTGTCCAATCGGCAATGGCAGAATATTTTTTCGGATTTTCGTGAGCAGTGTAAATTTTATAGAAATTAGAAGTGACGACAAATATTCACGCAAAATAATGTGCCTCGACGGGGAATCGAACCAAGGTCCAAGAATTTTCGGTCCGCCGCTCTACTACTTATCTACCGAACGCTGACAATCAGGAAAACAAATATTTTTACGACTTCTGCTTGCTGCGCGACGTATCGTCAATGAGGTCACAGTAACTGTCATGATGTCGCACATTGGCTCACTCACCCGTCACTTCCCAGTAGACCGAAGTGCCTGTCCTACATATGTCCAAAAGGCCAAATCAGCTTAATTTTTCGGATGTTCGTGAGTATGCAATGTTTCTACAAATAAGAATCCACGATAAAAATTCATGCACAATAATGCGCCTCGACGGGAAATCGAACCACGGCCCACGAATTTCCGCTACGCTGCTCTACCACTGACCTACCGAGGGCTGACGATTAGGTGCGCAAATTTCCATACATGACTTCTGCTTGGTGCGCGACGTATTGCCAATGAGGTCACAGTAACTGTCATGATTTTGCACTTTGGCTCACTCACTCGTCACTTCCCAATAGACTGAAGGTCCTGTCCTTCCATTGTCCAATGGGCTTTGGCAGTTTAATTTTTCGGATGTTCGTGATTAATGCAATGTTTGTAGAAATCAGGTCACGATTAAAATTCACGCACAATAATGTGCCTCGACTGGGAATCGAACCACGGTCCAAGAATTTTCGGTCCGCTGCTCTACTACTTATCTACCGAAGGCTGACAATTAGGAAAACAAATATTTTTACGACTTCTGCTTGCTGCGCGACGTATTGCCAATGAAGTCACAGTACCTGTCATGATGTGGCACATTGGCTCAATCACCCGTCACTTCCCAATAAACCGAAGTACCTGCCCTACATATGTCCAATGGGCGATGGCAGATTAATTTCTCGGATGTTCGTGAGTTGTGCAATGTTTGTAGAAATTAGTAGTCACGATTAAAATTTACGCACAATGATGTGCCTCGACGGGGAATCGAACAAAACTCCAGGCATTTCCGGTCCGCTGCTTTACCACTGATATTCCGAGGGCTGACGATTAGTTGCGCAAATTTCCATAGATGACTTCTGCTTGGTGCGCGACGTATTGCCAATGAGGTCACAGTAACTGTCATGATGTTGCACATTGGTTCAATCACCCGTCACTTCCAAATAGACAGAAGTACCTGTCCTTCAAATGACCAACTCGCGAGGGTAGATTAATTAATCGGTTGTTCGTGAGTAGTGCAATATTTGTAGAAATTAGAAGTCACGATTAAAATTCACGCACAATAATGTGCCTCGGCGGGGAATCGAACCACGGACCACGAATTTCCGCTACGCTGCTTTACCACTGACCTACCGAGGGCTGACGATTAGGTGCGCAAATTTCCATACATGACTTCTGCTTGGTGCGCGACATATTGCCAATGAGGTCACAGTAACTGTCATGATGTTGCAAATTGGCTCACTCACTCGTCACTTCCAAATAGACCGAAGCTCCTGTCCTTCAAATGTTCAATTGGCCATGGCAGATTAATTTTTCGGATGCTCGTGTTTAAACAAATGTTTGTAGAAATTAGAAGTCACGATTAAAATTCACGCACAATAATGTGCCTCGACGGGAAATCGAACTACGTTGCACGAATTTCCGGTCCGCTGCTCTACCACTGATCTTCCGAAGGCTGACGATTAGGTGCGCAAATTTCCATACATGACTACTGCTTGGTGCGCGACGTGTTGCCCATGAGGTCACAGTACCTGTCATAATGTGGCACATTGGCTCACTTACCCGTCACTTCAGAATAGACCGAAGTACCTGTCCTACATATGTCCAAAAGGCCAAATCAGATTAATTTTTCGGATGTTCGTGAGTATGCAATGTTTGTAGAAATAAGAAGTCACGATTAAAATTCACGCACAATAATGTGCCTCGACGGGAAATCGAACCACGGTCCACGAATTTTCGATCCGCTGATTAACCACTGATCTTCCGAGGGCTGACGATTAGGTGCGCAAATTTTCATACATGACTTCTGCTTGGTGCGCGACGTATTGCCAATGAGGTCACAGTAACTGTCATGATGTTGCATATTGGCTCACTCACCCGTCACTACCCAATAGACCGAAGTACCTGTCCTTTAAATGTCCAATCGGCAATGGCAGAATATTTTTTCGGACTTTCGTGAGTAGTGAAAATTTTGTAGAAATTAGAAGTGACGACAAATATTCACGCAAAATAATGTGCCTCGACGGGGAATCGAACCAAGGTCCAAGAATTTTCGGTCCGCCGCTCTACTACTTATCTACCGAACGCTGACAATCAGGAAAACAAATATATTTACGACTTCTGCTTGCTGCGCGACGTATCGTCAATAAGCTCACAGTACCTGTCCTGATGTTGCAGATTGGCTCACTCACCCGTCACTTCCCAATAGACCGAAGTTCCTGTCCTTCAGACGTCCAATGGGCGATGGTAGATTAATGGTGGATGTTTGTGAGTAGTGTAAAGTTCGAAGAAAGTAGAAGCCACGATTAAAATTCACGCACAATAATATGCCTCGACGGGGAGTCGAACCCCGGTCCACGAATTTCCGGTCCGTTGCTCTACCACCTGAGCTACCGAGGGCTGACGATTAGGTGCGCAAATTTTAACACATGTCTTCTGCTTGGTGCGCGACGTGTTGCCAATAAGCTCACAGTACCTGTCCTGATGTTGCAGATTGGCTCACTCACCCGTCACTTCCCAATAGACCGAAGTTCCTGTCCTTCAGACGTCCAATGGGCGATGGTAGATTAATGGTGGATGTTTGTGAGTAGTGTAAAGTTCGAAGAAAGTAGAAGCCACGATTAAAATTCACGCACAATAATATGCCTCGACGGGGAGTCGAACCCCGGTCCACGAATTTCCGGTCCGTTGCTCTACCACCTGAGCTACCGAGGGCTGACGATTAGGTGCGCAAATTTTAACACATGTCTTCTGCTTGGTGCGCGACGTGTTGCCAATAAGCTCACAGTACCTGTCCTGATGTTGCAGATTGGCTCACTCACCCGTCACTTCCCAATAGACCGAAGTTCCTGTCCTTCAGACGTCCAATGGGCGATGGTAGATTAATGGTGGATGTTTGTGAGTAGTGTAAAGTTCGAAGAAAGTAGAAGCCACGATTAAAATTCACGCACAATAATATGCCTCGACGGGGAGTCGAACCCCGGTCCACGAATTTCCGGTCCGTTGCTCTACCACCTGAGCTACCGAGGGCTGACGATTAGGTGCGCAAATTTTAACACATGTCTTCTGCTTGGTGCGCGACGTGTTGCCAATAAGCTCACAGTACCTGTCCTGATGTTGCAGATTGGCTCACTCACCCGTCACTTCCCAATAGACCGAAGTACCTGTCCTTCAAATGTCCAACGGGCGATAGTCGGTGAATAATTTATGTATTCTTGTACAGAGTGAAGTTAGTTGAAATTAGAAGCAACGTTTAAAATTTACACACAATAATGTGCCTCGACGGGGAATCGAACAACGCTCCACGAATTTCCGGTCCGCTGCTCTACCACTGAGCTACCGAGGGCTGACGATTAGGTGCGCAAATTTCCATACATGACTTCTGCTTGGTGCGCGACGTATTGCCAATGAGGTCACAGTACCTGTTCTGAAGTTGCACATTTGCTTACTCTCGAGCATCCAGAAATTAATATATGATCCCCCATTGGACATTTGTGGGACAGGTACTTCGGTCTTTTTGAATTGGCCGTTTATTTAGCCAGTTTGCGAAATCAGGTTATTTGCGGTGACCTCATTTGCAATACGTCGCGCTTCGAGCATGTATCTTGTATTAAAAGTTGCTCACGTGGTCTTCACACCTCTCTAGCTCAAAGGTGTTGCAGGGGACCGGTTATTCGTCGACCGGCGTTCGATTTCTTGTAATGACACATTATTTTGCGTGAATTTTAATCGTGACTTCTAAATTCTACAAACTTTACACTTCGTGCTAACATTGAAATTTTTAATCCAATTCCCCATTTAACACTTTTTTGTAAATATCGCTGTAATATTTAATTTGGGGGCTGCCTCATTCAACTCCATTTGTAGATGTGAACTGTTTCAGCACATTCCTGGCAAATATCCCTGATATTTTTTGGTTCTCCTTCTTAGTAGTCACGATGTACTTGTAACCGCCAAATTCATCAACGTTGAATGTTTTCCGTATCCCCACAGCTTTCGATGTTGCATCGGAATTGACGCACAAACAAAGCATAATTGTGGGTGATTTCAACATACCGAAGATACACTGGTCTTCCCAGGCTTTGTTGTTTATACATAGCCACTACTTATCCAGTCAGATTTGGTTCGACACAATGGATTACTATACCAACTAGGTTGACGAACACATTAGACCTGATACCTACATTGGGTGTGGCCAACCCACAGAGAAACCTTCCAGCGAACATCCTTGGTGGCGACGGTAACATGATACTCTTAACCTTCACCATTAAAATGGCCACCAAAGAAGTACCTCCTTCCTAATACACCAGCCGCAGTATTAACTGGAAACCCTTCCGTCAAATAATCCGGTCCTGCGATTGAGATGCCTTCTTTCTCTCCAACAATGCATGCACAGTCGTGGAGCCCTTCCATCAGTAGTTTTGGCAAGCCATAAACCTTGTTGCCGCCCAAGAAAAACGAATCAGTGATGTTTAAAAAGAAGCAGCCGAACGTTAGATGAGTCAGAAATCCAGTAAACCGATCGCGCGCTAATAAAGGATAGGATATTTTACAATGATTCCACAGATGCACCGACTCATCTCTGAAATCAAACACTTTCGGTTGATGTGGAGAACACAACAAGATCAAGCAACCCTACGAATGACATGGAAGACAGAAGATCTAGTCTGGCATCTCCGTCGAAGACCCAACAAACCCTTTTCAATGATCACTGAAATGATGGACGACATTCACGCACATTTAGCAATTTCTCCTCTACCTACATGGCCCTTGACACTAAGGCTATATTTAGACTAAGGCTGCATCTAAAGTGCAATCCCTCCACAACATCCGCCAAGTAGCCCTTTCTATTCAACAGTGCTCAATTCTGGAAGCGGAGGACATCCCCCCATCCGCCATGAAAATGGGAGGGCCTGATTTGTCACTGCTCCATTTGTATATGTTTGCTGTTTCACTGGGATCCAAGTACTTTTCAGATCATTGGAAAAATTTATTCCTCAGCTATCGCCAAAAGGACTACGCAAAACAGGAGTTTGACAATTACAGACCAAGCAATAACACGTTTAGAATAGCCGGGTTATTCGTGAATTTGGCAAAAATGTGAGGAAATTCATCAACTCACTAGAGTGAATAGACAGGTCCTAAAATGGTTTTCTTGACTTACGTTCGTACACATTTTGGTAGCTGCATTACTTGAACCACATACCTGACTCCAATGACACAAATATGCCATATTATTTCTATGCTTGCATTTGCATAAATCATTCGGTCGGGTGCCTCACAAACGGTTACCAAATCAGATAGATTTCTTTGAAGTCCGCAACATTTAATGGGTTGGCTATCATCATGCAGGAACGGTCCCGCAAAAATAATCACCTTAGGTATCTGTTGCTCTTTTTCGCGTCTGATTACCAGGGGAAGTAATCAATCATGTGCACACGGTACATTAATTTCCCTTCTTTGTGTCAATGAGAGCAATTCGGTTCGCCAACAGGGCGTGCCGTATAATTTGTTCGTGATATCACACTTATCCACAAGTACCGAGGAGTTGAGCTTCCGAATGTACTTTCACTCTTTCGAAAACACATTCATTCGTTTGAGACTTGATGCGACTGATATATGATGACGTTTTAAGCACAATAGTCAACTGTCGTATGTTGCGGTCTTTTGACACCCGAAGTATCTATCGCAAGTAACAGCGAACGCAACTGTGTATAACGGTCTACCCGTCAGCTTGGAATCAAATATTATTGTACCTTCATGTTCTTAGAACAGAATGAGCACCAGATAGCACGAGCTAGACAATTCTTTGCTAACATCTTTCATAACATGCATACAATCACAGCTACAGTTGAACCTTTTGAAATCCTTAATCGTCCCATTCTGGAGTATTGCAGCATAATCTGAGGCAATATGAAGAAAGCAGGCAGAACATCGATACAAAGCCTCCAACGGTCACTTACTAATCACATATTGTGAAATAATTCTATCGTAAACTCCCGGGAGAAATGCCAGCCAATCCATCTCCATTCACTTTGGCTGCGAAGACTAAAAGATAACTGGTGACTGCTGCACAATCTTATTTATGACAATACTCATTGCAATCGATTCATCCTTAACATTGCAGCTCAATTACATACGAGACCTCGTTAACAAAGACCTTACCCTGATTGTATCATGAGGCTAGACAAACTTGCGGTCTGACTTTCGTCTCACCATGTATGCATCGCTGTGAAATCGGTTGCCATTCACCACGGGTCGTGTGAGTGTGTGCAACCGTTTTGCATTCAGCTGCGAAGCTTCCTCTCACTGGACACCATTATGTCGCTTTTCCGTGGGGAAGATCATCAGTACATTCATTCAATGGAAGCTCAGATAATGTCTAATGGGTTAGTATTACCAATTCACGTAATGTAACTTATCCTCAGTGAATACAACACACTCAAACTGCAAATTTTCCTCCTACTATTGCATAAGACAAACAAATGGGGCGAATGCCTTGCCAGAAATGCAGACAAATTTAGGAAGATAACATGCTATTGCTCTGGCAAGAGCACGATATCACTTGTGCGTAAATGTGCTGTGCCAAATATTGCCACAGCCTTGCTCTTGAGAAGAAACATGCATATTATTATTATTATTATTGTCTTCATGTGGTATATCGTTTCGACCAGAGGCATTACTAATCTGTAGCCTAAATGTACCACTGGTACTTTACACCTTGGACCGAGTACACATTGTGCGCTCGAATGGTCTCGGACTGTTGCACAAGCGTTGGCGATTTGTCACAGGGACACCGGCTACGGGCCGCGTCAGAATAAGAACCAAAGGTAACTCTTTCATACGAAAGATCTATTAAAGTGGTGCTGTGGTAGAACGTGCAAACTCCTCATCCTAGGTTGGCCCGCTACAGTCAGAAGCATGGTTGGTGACCCCTAGCACTGACACCCTCATCCCAGTCTGCCTTCCGTTAACAGCAATATGTCAACCTACTCGAGAGCATACCTGCCCTACGCATACATCTAGGGAGTCCTATTGGTTAATGGCACAAGATCAATGAGACGGTCCCTAATAATGCGTGTACGCAAACCCTCACGGAGAGGATGAATTGATGCCCGCATAAACTTGAATGCACAACACGTTATTTTGATTTTTGTAACACGTTAACTTATTTGCACTATGCGTGAAATACCCTGCAAAAGGTACAGATGATGAATCCAGTTTCCTTACTACCTTTGCAACACCCGTTCGGGCATTATCGTTGGCTGCGTTTATCGTTTAGCTTGAAGAAGTCGAGTGAAATTTTTCAAAAGCGATTAGTGCAAGTGTTAAAAGCTTTAGATGGTGTAAACTGGGTGGTAGACGATATTTTGATCTATGGCTTGACAGAAGAAGAGCATGACGCTAATCTCCACCGTTTCTTACAGCGTTGTGTACAAAAGAACAGCAAGCTTAAACGTGAAAAATTGAACTTTTGAAAGACGAGGTGATTTTCAATCGGCATTTGCTACCAACACAAGTAATCAGGATCAATCCGGGAAAGATTGAGGCAATTCGAGAAATGTTGCCTCCTAAAGACATGAAGGGAATCCATCGCTCAAACGGTATGGTGAATTATTTGAGCCAAGAATCGCTGATATCATGACGCCCATTAGGAATCCAACTCACAATATATTAAGTTAGATTTTTGGAAAATAACAGGAAACTTCATTCCAAACTATTAAGCACCACTGCAGCAGCTTGCTGTACTCCGGTATTACGATCCAGCGCAGCCTTTGGAGGTACACTTTGATAGTAGCCAAGAAGGGATAGGTCCCTTTCTCTCACAGAATGGAAATCCTTTGGATTTCTGCAGTTGCACACAGCGTGACGGGGCAGCGCTATACGCAGATTGAAATGGAGATGCTTGCGGCGTTAACATAGTTTACAATGCAGCTCTACGTTCGACCCCAATGTACGGTCGCGAAACTTGGTCCAACGAATACATAGACACAGTGGCTAGTTTCCATTGATCATCCCTGCCTTCGAATATTAGCTCATGCGGGGAGGAATCACGGCCTGAGCGTATTTGGTGTAGAATAGCGAGTGGACCGCTCGGCAGCGTTATATCATGCGACAGGCTCCCATGGCCTGGCCGTGTTTTGCGCACGCCAGCCGACGGACCCTATCGATGTGCTCTGTTTGTACGCCAGGAGGTTGGGTGGATGAAGAGGGGACGGCGACTGATGACTTGCTTGAGAGTAGTGAAGTCCGTCATATCGAGGTTGGCGTCAGCTTGTGTTTCCATAATGCTTGGCTGGGAACGGAATGTAGGAAATCCATCACTTAAACGGTATGATGAATTACTTGAGCCGCTTTACGCCAAGATTCGCTGATATCATGATGCCCATTAGGAATCCAACTCACAATATATTAAGTTAGATTTTTGGAAAATAACGGGAAACCGAATTCGAAAATACTGAGCACCACTGCAGCAACGTGCTGTTCTCGGGTATTACGATCCAGCGCAGCCTTTGAATGTACAGTCTGATAGTAGCCAAGACGGAATAGGTGCTCTTCTCTCACAGAATGGAAATCATTTTGATTTCTGCAGGCGAACACAGCGTGACCGGGCAGCGCTATAAGCAGATTGAGAAGGAGATGGTTACGGCAATCTATGCCATGGGGCGTTAAAACATTATGCTTTTGGAAGAAAGACAACGCTGTATGCCCATCACAAACAGCTTGTGTCAATAGCCAGGGAACCGCGGAACGACGTTCCTCGTCGTCTTCAACGTAAGCATATCCGGATTCAGAATTACGACATTTATATTGTGTATACGCCTGCTGCACAGATGTTCATGTCGGATACGTTATCAGTAGTTCATATGTCGGTACCCGAGCATGATCCGGAAGGGGTAGGATGAGTAAAATTAGTACAGCACCTGACAGTGACAGGATATTGCCACACCGAGCGAGATGCAACGCTTTCAGCTTTGTGAGACGTTATTCTAAATGGATGTCTAGAGACAAAGAGGCAGCTGCCAAAGGAACTAACACCCTACATCAATATTCGGGATGAACTCTCTGTCTATGATGGATTGTTGTTCAGTGGTGCATTCCAGGTGTTCGCAACCAAGAGAATTCGTGCACAAGCAAACCAGCCCATATCAGAGTCAATCGAGTGGAAATGCGGAGTCAGCACTTGAAGCAGGCCAAGCAAGTGTTATCAAAGGCTAGATCAACTGGTGAGGACCCGTACCTCATGCTACATAAGAATCGCAACACTCCTGTAAGGAATATCGGTTTGAGTCCAATGCAGCGCCTATGCATCCGAAGGACTAGAAGTCGGAGACCGGCACCTGTCACACATTTGCACCCAGTTTCGCCGCAGCAAGAACGATTACGGAAGAATCTGAGGTAATGAATTACCACTCAGAAACGGTACTATGACCGCGGTGTACGGGTACTACTTGAGATGACTGTGAGGGAGGAAGTGCGAATTCAACCATTACCCGATAGGCAAGAGCGGTGGGGGCATGGTGTAGTGACTACGAGAGTCGGTGCTAGGTCAAACGAAATAAATGTTGGAGGGGTAACGCTCAGAAGAAACCGAGTGCATTTGAGACGACACTGGAGACAACAATGTGGATTGCGAGTGGAGTGGCAGATGGCGGGTGCCAAGGTGACCACAGCCGCAGATACAGCGAAGACGACGCAGAGTGGCAAGTTGTACCGGGTTGATAGCAATATGGGGACGCCAGAACACGACAAACGGGAGGATGTGATGGTAGTATCAGCTCATATTGAGCAGATGGAATAACGGAGCGAGCCAGATGGCCAATGGGAGGCGAACGCGAAGAATTCACTTACCGGACTCGGATTGGCCGACGTTGTGTGAGTGATTCACCGTTTGTTTAAGTGAAGCAAAGGAGGGACCTCACCGACTCAGAAGGGTCGTTAGATATGGACTTGAACCTGCAATTTACATCGAGGATTTTGGCTTGCCAAATGTGCTGTAATTTTCGCTGAGCTGTCATTGACGAATAATCGTTTGTCCCTGAAGGACTGAGTTCTGCAACCCTGCGTATCTACAGCTCACTTGCTGTCGACAACATACGACCGAAGCTTCTCAGGCAGGAGCCAGTGATCTGGCAGAAACTCTGGCTATATTCTATCAGCGCTATATGAAGGAGAAAAATATCTAAGGAATATGGAATCATTATTCCTATTGATAAGGGAGGTAGTCGCACTGACCTAACCAATTACCGTCCTTTAACCTTACTTCCTGAGCTTTCCAGTTTTATGGAGTCTATCCTCGCTGATGCGCTAATGCAGCGTCCGGAAAATCACAAGATTATAGCACCAGGGCAACTGGGCTTCCAACAAAAGCGCCCATGCACTGCGTACCTACTAATTTCACGCAATAGCTGGACTGGAGCAGTTGATGATGGAGCACGAGTCGATGTCATATATCAGGACTTCTAGAAAGCGTTTGGTCGCTAAATCCACAGAATTCTCCCACATAAAATTTAGCTCTATGGCTTTGGTGACCAACTGCTGCGTTGGATAGGCACTTTCCTGCACGAGCGTCGATTGAAAGTAAGCGTACGAGAATCCTTGTCCGACGCAATCGATGTGGAGTGCAGCGTACTAATATGCTCGGTGCTCGGGCCCCGGCTATTTTTGGTTTTCATGAGCGATCTGGTGAGGGAAATTACATCCGATTTCCTATTCTTCGCGGATGATATCAAGTCATGACGGGCGATCAAATAACCGAACGACCACGAAAAGCTCCAGCGTGACCTCAACACGATTTCAAACGAGTCGGTTCTAAATACACTACCGTTCAACTTGGAAACATTTGACGCTTTCTCTCGCATCTCGCGATTCTTGCTTAGTTACCTATGCCACAATATTTTAGGTTAATTGATGTTAAATAAGAAAACTGTTTTGGTGTATCTCAGCACTTTTTGCCTTATGAAAACATTGCTGATTCTGTTCAGCATTGCGCGATCTTTGTTCAGAAAATATGGGACCTTTTACTTGAATAATAGCAGTTCACTTTTATCTTTTTTATTTATTTGTTGAATTTTGCACTTGTTTAACCTCATTTGTACCTATACTGTTGATAATCCGAAATACTGAGATGACATCTATCCACTTACATGGAAACTGACTTGAGTTGTTTAGTAGGCAATTTTATTAGGATAATTCAATTTTTGTTCAAATCAATTCCGCCAATAGAGTATTGTGTCGCATTACTGTTGTCACTTGACGAAGTATTTGGAAGTCAGACATTGCTTATATCTTTAAAAATGGCGCAAGGACCATAGTCTGATAGCAAAATTTAATTTAATTTCTTGGTGTGCCACTGGAACGATTTATATTGACGTCTGCTAATGGGTCCATGTGTAGTGCCGCCTGGGATACTAACCAGCCAGTAACCAGGATACTACCAGGAACAAGTAAGAGACGTGCCAAATACAGAACAGCTGAGAGGATTTAGGCAGTTTGTACAAGCTACAAGGAATGAGAGGTGAATCAGCAAGGGCAAAATACCGTGTAATACGGGACTTATGAGAGCAGTTAATGGAAACGGATGTACAGTCAGTAAAAGGAATGGAAGTTTGGAAACTACAACCATAAGATCCGATGCTGTAAGAGAGTGAAACCGTTTGTTTTCAGGTGCAATATTGGCATCAGAATGCCGAATCAAAGTGATATACAGGAATTCGTATGGTAATTTTATCAGTTAATATTTGTTACTTTAAGCTTGTTCATCTCATGTGCAGCTTCTATCAGTTAGCAGGTTAACCTTTGGGCTAAATTCTACAATGGTTTTCGTATGATGTAAGGACTCATAATTTGTCTTTGCTACGTGATTCGAGCTTTCAGAACCAATGATATTGCTTTCGGCCAAAGCATCGATAAAACTAGTTACGGCACTCATGGAGAAAGAGACTAGTCCGTCTGCTTTAACCGCGCGTTAGTCAGTATCTTAAATTTTTTGACTGACTGGAATCTTTTGTGCTGCTATGTAACTCAGGTAAGCTATTGGCAGTAGTGTTAGTAACGAAAACAGAACCAATAACCTGAAGGCCGCTCAAATGCAGCAACAGCAGACTTGGCCAAACCTTCCTTCGCGGGGTCGTTTTGTTGAAGGCCATTTTCAGTCGTTTTAATACAGTGATTTTTGCTATCTGATCGAATGTTTACCAACTCATTCAAAACTTAATTGTAATCCTACAGGACATTATTGTGCTGAACTTTCTGCGTCATATACATGTGTACAAAGTGCCTTCCCTAATATATGCTTTGCCTGACTATTTGCAATGATAAAACTGGTAATTCGTCTGACAATTTAAAAGCTACTGCTTTAGCTCTGCCACATTTTATGCGATTTCGTTTAAACTAATTCCGTCCTCCGCTTGCTCTCAATCGCAGCCAAATCAGGTTTCAACTCGCTGATGCAAAAGCGGGTTGAGGATGAAGCTACCGAAATGCTTACAAGTAGTGTAAAAAGAACAACAAACCCAATAATTAGTCAAGGACAGCTTGGTTAGCCGCCTGTCTACTAAGTCAGTTCCATTAGCCATTTGGAGCTAGGTACGCATGTCATGTGGTGGCAATTAATATTCTTGAAGCGAGTTGATGCTTTAACTGTACAACACTTGCTCGAATAGTTTTCTTCTTGAAATAGTGCATCTTTCTGCCATATTTGACTTTATCCAGGATACACTACAATTTTGAAATTCGTTTCCTATCGGACGCTTCTGCTACGACAACATAACTACTAATGCCAGGGGGATTTTAGACGACCACAATTTGTGTTTGGTGTCACTTGAAGTGGGACGGACAAATATTTAAAATTTTTAGGATTGTCTACAAATTACCAAAATATGACATTTATTTTTGAGCTCAGTAGGCTTATCCCGAATGTGCGGGAAAATCCAAACGATTTAGTAGACACCAAACAATTCGACCAATTGATGACTACCATCTACTAATACTTACTCATTTCTGAAGTCCGAATTCCAGGAGTAGG
>OX104062.1:41504785-41587456 GCA_944474145.2 Dicrocoelium dendriticum
CCACTGAGCTACCGATGTCTTACGATTAGGTGCGCAAATTTCCATACATGACTTCTGCTTGGTGCGCGACGTATTGCCAATGAGGTCACAGTACCTGTCCTGATGTTGCACATTGGCTCACCCACCCGTCACTTCCCAATAGACCGAAGTACCTGTCCTTCAATTGTCCAATGGGCGAAGGCAGACTAATTTTTCGTATTTTCGTGAGTAGTGCAATTTTTGTAGAAATTAGAAGTAACGACTAAAATTCACGCAATATAATGTGCCTCGACGTGGAATCTAACACCAGGCCACGAATTCCCGGTCCGCTGCTCTACCACTGAGCTACCGAAGGCTGACGATTAGGTGCGCAAATTTCCACACTTGACTTCTGCTTGGTGCGCGACGTATTGCCAATGAGGTCACAGTACCTGTCCTGATTTTGTACGTTGGCTCACTCAAAAGTGAGTTTCGGTTACACCGAAGTACCTGTCCTTCAAATGTCTATCTAAATTTTAATTGTCTCCACAATATCCGCCAAGCAACACATTCTATTCAACCGTGCTCAATTCTGGAAGCTGATGGCATCCCCCCATCCGCCATGAAACTGGGAGGGCCTGATATGTCACTGCTCCTTTTGTATATGTTTGCCGTTTCACTGGGATCCAAGTACTTTGCAGATCAATGGAAAACATCCTTTCTCAGCCATCGCCACAAGGGTCGCGCAAAACAGAAGATTGACAAATACAGGCCAAGGTATAACACACCCATAATAGCCGCATTATTCGTGAAGTTGGTAAACTGTGTAAGGACATTCCTCAACTCACTGGAGCTGATAGACAGGTCATAAACTGGTTTCCTTGACTAGCTATCGCACACATTCTCTTAGCTGTACTACCTGAACTATATACCGGACTCCATTGCCTTAAATTATGCCATATTATTCTATGCTTGCACATTCAGAAGGCATTCGATCGGGTGCCTCACCAACGGTTACCGAATCAGATAGATTTCTTTGACGTCCACAACATATTAATGCGTTGGCTATCATCATACTTGAACGGTCCCGCTATAATAGTCACCTTAGGCGACTATTGCTCTTCCCCGCGTCCAATTACCAGCGGGATTAAACAATCGTGCGCGCACGTTAGTTTACGTTAGCTTATTTGTTTAAATGATAACAGTTCGGTTAACAAACATGGCGTGCCGTATTTATTTGTTGATGATATAACATTTGTCCACAAGTACCGAGGAGTTGAGCTTCCGAATGTACTACCACTCATTCAAGAATACATTCATTCGCTTGAGACTTGGTGCGACAGTGGATGATGACGTTTTAAGCACAACAGTCAAGTATCATATGTTGCGGTCGCTTGACACCCGAAGTATCTATCACACGTAACAGCGAACGCATCTGTGTACAACGGTCTACCGTGACCTTGGAATCAGATATTCTTGTACCTTCATGTTCTTAGAACAGATTGAGTACCAGATAGCACGAGCCAGACAATCCTTCGCTAACATCTCTCATAACATGCATACAATCACAGCTACAGTTGAACTATTTAAAATCCTTAATCGTCCCATCCTGGAGTATCGCAGCATAATCTGAGGCAATATGAGGAAATCAGACAGAACATCGATAGAAAGCCTTCAACGGTCATTTACTAAGCACGTATTGGGAAAAATTCTATCATAAACTCTCGGGAGCGATGCCAGCAACTCCATCTCCATCCGCTTTGGCTGCGAAGACTAAAACATAACTGGAGACTGCTGCACAATCTGATTCATGGCAATACCCATTGCAATCGATTCATCCTTAACATTGCAGCACAATTACACGCGAGACCTAGGTAACAAAGACCTTACCCTGATTATACCACGATGCAAGACAAATTTGCGGTCTAACTTTCGTCTCACCATATATGCTTCTCTGTGGAATCGGTTGCCATTCACCATCAGGTCGTGTGAGACTGTGCAATCCTTTCGCAGTAAGTTGGGAAGCTACCTCTACCTGGACACCATTATGTCGCTTTTTCGTGGGGAAGATCATTTGAACATCCATTCAATGAAAGCCCAGATAATGTCTAATGGGTGTAATATCACCAATTCACGCAATGTAATTAGTCCTCAGTGTCTACAACATACTCAAACTGCAAATTTGCCTCCTACCATCGCATAAGACAAACATATGGGGCAAATACCTTGCCAGAAATGCAGACAAATATAAGAAGATAACGTGATATTGCTCTTGCAAGAGCATGACATCACCTGTGCGTGTATGTTCTGTGCCAAATATTGTCACAGCTTTTCACTTGAGGAGAAATATGCCCATTATTATTATTATTATTATTATTATTATCTTCATGCGGTATATTGTTTCGACCAGAGGCAATACTAACCTGGAGCCTAAATGTGCCACTGGTACTGTGCACCTTGGACCGAGCACAAATTGTGCGCTCGATACGTTACGGACTGCTAGGACAAGCGTTGGAAATTTGGCACAGGGACACCGGCTACCGGCCGGGTCAGAATACGAACCAATGGTAACTCTTTCCGACAAAAGATCTGTTAAAGTGGTGCTGACGGAGAACGTGCAAACACCTCATCCTAGGTTGACCAGCTACAGTCAGGCGTATTGTTGGTGACCTCTAGCACTGACACTCTCATCCCTGTCTGCCTTCCGTTAACAGCAATGTGTCAACCTACTCGGGAGCATACCTGTCCCCAATAGAGGAGTACATCTAGCCCTGTGCTTACATATAGGTAGTCCCATTGGTTAATGTCCCATAACCAATGAGACTGTCCCTAATAATGCGTGTATGTAAACTCTCACGGAGAGGATGAATTGATGCCCGCATAAACTTGAATGCACAGCAAGTTATTTTGATTTTTGTAACACGTTAACTTATTCGCACTATGCGTGAAATGCCCTGCAAAAGGTATATATGGTGGATCCAGTTTCCTTACTACCTTTGCAACATCCGTTCGAGCATTATTGTCGGCTGCGTTTACCGTTTAGCTTGAAGATGTCGAGTGAAATTTTTCAAAAGCGATTAGTGCAAGCGTTAGAAGATTTAGATGGTGTAAACTGGGTGGTAGACGATATTTTGATCTATGGCTTGACAGAAGAAGAGCATGACGCTAATCTCCACCGTTTCTTACAGCGTTGTGTACATAAGAACAGCAAGCTTAAACGTGAAAAATTGAACTTTAGAAAGACGAGGTGATTTTCCATCGGGATTTGCTACCAACGCAAGGAAGCAGGATCAATCCGGGAAAGATTAAGGCAATTCGAGAAATGCCGCCTCCTAAAGACATGAAGGGAATCCATCGCCTTAACGGTATGGTGAATTACTTGAGCTGCTTTTTGTCAAGACTCGCTGATATCATGACACCCATTAGGAATCCAACTCACAAAATACTAAGTTAGATTTTTGGAAAATAACAGGAAACTTCATTCGAAACTATTAAGCACCACTGCAGCAACGTGCTGTTCTCGGGTATTACGATCCAGCGCAGCCTTTGGAGGTACAGTTTGATAGTAGCCAAGACGGAATAGGTGCTTTTCCCTCACAGAATGGAAATCCTTTTGATTTCTGCAGTCGAACACAGGGTGACCGGGCAGCGCTATAAGCAGATTGAGAAGGAGATGCTTGCGGCGTTAACATAGTTTACAATGCATCTGTACGTTCGACCCCACTGTAAGGTTGCGAAACTTGGTCCAACGAATCCATAGACACAGTGGCTAGCTTCCATCGATCATCCCTGCCTTCGAATATTAGCTCATGCGGAGTGGAATCACGGCCTGAGCGTATTTGGTGTAGAATAGCGAGTGGACCGCTCAGCAGCATTATATCATGCGACAGGCTCCCATGGCCTGGCCGTGTTTTGCGCATGCCAGCCGACGGACTCTATCGACGGGCTCTGTTTGTACGCCATGAGGTTGCGTGGATGAAGAGGGGAGGGCGACTGATGACTTGCTTGAGAGTAATGAAGTCCGTCATATCAAGGTTGGCGTCGGCTTGTGTTTCCATAATGCTTGGCTGGGAACGGAATATAGGGAATCCATCGCTTAAACGGTAAGGTGAATTAGTCGAGCTGCTTTACGCCAAGACTCGCTGATATCATGATGCCCATTAGGAATCCAACTCACAATATATTAAGTTAGATTTTTGGAAAATAACTGGAACCCTCTTTCGAAAATACTAAGCACCAATGCAGCAACGTACTGTACTCGGGTATTACGATTCAGCGCAGCCTTTGGAGGTACAGTTTGATAGTAGCGAAGACGGAATAGGTGCTTTTCTCCCACACAATGGAAATCCTTTGAATTTCTGCAGTCGAACACACCGTGACCGGGCAGCGCTATAAGCAGATTGAGAAGGAGATGCTTTCGGCAATCTATGTCACGGGGCGTTACAACCATTATACTTTCGGAAGAAAGACAACGTTGTATGCCGACCATAAACCGCTTGCTTCAATAGTCAGAGAACCGCGGCACGTCGTTTCTCGTCGCATTCAACGTAAGCATATCCGGATTCAAAATTACGACGTGGATATTGTGTATACGCCTGGTGTAAAGATGTTCATGGCGGATACGCTATCAAGAGCTCATCTGTCGGTACCCGAGCATGATCCGGAAGAGGTAGGAGCAGTGAAATTAGTACAGCACCTGGTAGTGACAGAATATTGCCACATCGAGCGAGATGCAACGCTTACAGCTTTGTGAGACGTTACTATAAATGGATGTCTAGAGACAAAGAGGCAGCTGCCAAAGGAACTAACACCCTACATCAATTTGCGGTATGAACTCTCTCTCTATGATGGTTTGTTGTTCAGCGGTGCATTCCAGGTGTTCGCAACCAAGAGAATTCGTGCACAAGCAAACCAGCCCATATCACAGTCAATCGAGTGGAAAAGTGGAGTCGGCACTTAAGCAGGCCAAACAAGTGTTATCAAAGGCTAGATCAATTGGCGAGGAGCCGTACCACATGCTACTGAAGAATTGCAACACTCCTGCAAGTAATATCGTTTTGAGTCCAATGCAGCGCCTATACATCCGAAGGACTAGAACTCGGAGAATGGCACCTGTCACACATTTGAACCCAGTTTCGCCACAGCACGAACGATTACGGAACAATCTGAGACGATAAATTACCACTCAGAAACGGTACTATGACCGCGGTGAACGGGTACTAGTCGAGATAACAGTGAGGGATGAAGTGTGGATTCAACCATTACCCGATAGGCAAAAGCGGTGGGAGCATGGTGTAGTGACTGCGAGGGTCGGTGCTAGGTCATGCGAAATAAACGTTGGAGCATAAGCGTTCAGAAGAAATCGAGTGCATTTGTGATGACACTGGAGACAACAATGTGGATTGGGAGTTCAGTTGCAGATGGCGAGAGCCAAGGAGACCACTGTCGCAGATACGACAAAGACGACGCGGAGTGGGAAGTTGTACGGGGTGCATAGCAATATGGAGGCGCAAAAACACGAAAAATGGGAGGATGTGATGGTAGTATCAACTCATAGTGAGCAGATGGACCAACCGAGCGAGCCAGACGGCCAATGGGAGGCGGACGTGACGGATTCGATTACCGGACTCGGATTGGCCGACGTTCGTTTGAGTGATTCATCGTTTGTTTAACTGAAGCAAAGGAGGAACCTTACCGACTCAGAAGCGTCGATAGATATTGACTTGAACCTGTAATTTACATCGAGGATTTTGGCTTGATAAACATGCTGTAACTTTTGATGAGCTGTCTTTGACGAATAATCGTTTGTCCCTGAAGGACTGATTGCTGCAGCCTTGCGTATCTACAGCTTACTTGCTGTCGACAACATACGTCCGAAGATTTTCAGGCAGCAGCCATTGATCTGGCGGAAACTCTGGTTATATTCTATCAGCGCTATATAAAGGAGAAAGATACTTAAGGAATAATGAATCGAGGAATCATGACTCCTATTGATAAGGCAGGTAGTCACACTGACCTAACCAATTACAGTCCTTTAACCTTACTTCCTGAGCTTTCCAAGTTTATGGAGTCTATCCTCGCTGATGCGCTAATGCAGTCTCTGGAAAATCACAAGACTATAGCACCAGAGCGACATGGCTTCCAACAAAAGCGTCCATGCACTGCGTACCTGCTAATTGCACGCAATAGCTGGACTGAAGCAGCTGATGGTGGAGCAGGAGTCGATGTCATATACCAGGACTGCTTAGAAGCGTTTGGTCGCTAAAAACCACAGAATTCTCCCACATAAACTTTAGCTCTATGGCTTTGGTGGCCAACTGCTGCGTTGGATAGGCACTTTCCTGCACGAGCTTCGATTGAAAGTAAACGTACGAGAATCCCTGTCCGACGCAATCGATGTGGAGTGCAGTATACCGATAGGCTCGGTGCTCGGGCCCCGGCTATTTTTGGTTTTCATGAGCGATCTGGGGAGGGAAATTACATGCGATTTCCTATTCTTCGCGGATGATATCAAGTCACGACGGGCGATCAAATAACCGAACGACCACGAAAAGCTCCAGCGTGACCTCAACACGATTTCAAACGGGTCAGTTCTGAATACACCACCGTTCAACTTGGAAATGTTTGACGCTTTCTCTTGCACCTTGCGATTCTTGCTTAGTTACCTATACCACGATAATTTAGGCTAATTGATGTTAAATAAGAAAACTGTTTTCCCGTATCTCAACACTTTTTGCCTTATGAAAACACTGCTATTCTGTTCAGCATTGCGCGATCTTTTTTTCAGAAAATATGGGACCTTTCACTTGAATAATAGCAGTCCACTTTTATCTTTTTTTATTTATTTGTAGAATTTTGCACTTTTTAACCTCATTTGTACCTATGCTGTTGATAATCCGCAATACTGGGATGACATCTATCCACTTACATGGGAACTGACTTGAGTTGTTTAGTAGGCAATTTTATTAGGATAATTCAACTTTTGTTCAAATCAGTTCCGCCAATAGAGTATTGTGTCGCATTACTGTAGTCACTTGACGAAGTATTTGGAAGTCAGACATTGTTTATATCTTTAAAAATGGCGCAAGGACCATAGTCTGATAGCAAAAGTTAATTTAATTTCTTGGTGTGCCGCTGGAACGATTTATATTGTGGTCTGCTACTGGGCACATGTGTAGTGGCGCCTGGGATACTAGGCAGTAGCAGGGAAAATTAAGAGACGTGCCAAATGCGGAACAGCAGGAAAGATTTAGGCAATTTGTACAAGCTACAAGGAATGCGTGGTGAATCAGCAAGGACAAGAGACCGTGTAACACGGGACTCGTGATAGCAGTTAATGGAAACGAATGTAAGTTCAATAAAACAAATGGAAGTTTGGAAACTACAACCATAAGATGCGATGCTGTAAGATAGTGAACCAGTATGTTTTCAGGTGCAATATAGGCATCAGAAAGCTGAGTCAAAATGATATCCAGGAATTCGTAAGGCAGTTATTTCACCAGTTAATATTTGTTACTTTAAGCTTACTCATATCAGGTGCAGCTTCTATTAGTTGGCAAGTTGACCTTTGGGTTAAATTCTACAACGGCTTTCATATGATGTAAGTACTCATAATTTGTCTTTTCTACGTGATTCGAGGTTTCAGAACCAACCATATTGGTTTCGGCTGAAGCATCGATAGGACTAGTTATGGAACTCATGGAGAGAGTGACTACTCCGTCTACTTTAACCTCACATTAGCCAGTTTCTTCAATTTTGTGACTGACTGCAATTTGCTGTGCTGCTATGTAACTCAGATAAGCTATCCGCAGTAGTGTTTGTAACGAACATAGAAACAATAACCTGAACGCCGCTGAAAGCTGACAACAACTGACTTGGCCAAACCTTCATTTGCGGGGGCATGTTGTTGTAATTCAATTTCAGTCGTCTTAAGACAGTGCATTTTTGCTATCTTATCGAATGTTTACCAACTCGTTCGAAACTTAATTGTAATCATACAGGAGCTTTGCGTTGAACTTTCTACGTCATATACACATGTACAAAGTGCGTTCCTAAATACATGCTTTGACTGACTATTTGCAATGATAAAACTGATATTTCGTCTGACAATTTAACAACTACTGCTTTAGACCAGCCACTTTTTATGCAATTTCATTTAAACTAATTCCGTCCTCCGCTTGCTCTCAATCGCAGCCAAATCAGGTTTCAACGCTTTGATATAAAAGCGGCTTGAGGTTGAAACTACCGAAATGCTTACAAGTAGTGCAAAAGGAACGACAAACCCAAGAATTAGTCGACGATAGCTTGGTCAGCCACCTGTTTACTAATTCAGTTCCATTAGCCATTGGGAGCTCGGTACGCATGTCATGTGTTGGAAATGTAATAATCTTGAAGCGAGTTGCCGCTTTCACTGTACACCATTGGTTCAAATATTTTGCTTCTGAAATAGTGGATCATTTTGGGATATTTGATTTTATCAAGGATACCTTGCGATTGTTAAATTCGTTTTCAATTAGACGCTTCTGCTACGGACAGCATAACTGTTATCGCCAGGAGATTTTATACGACCACTATTTGTTCTAAGAGAGCAAGAAGCAACAACATTTTACGGGGGATAACCTGAATTCAGATTATTTCGGGTCTTATCATTCTGACGCTTACAAACAAATCGTGGAAAGGGTAAAGGAATGCAATTGAAATAGAGGGTCAATAAGGAAATCAATAAAACACTGAGAAAATCACAGTCATCGCCTACGTCTTACCAAGGCAAGATAAGACTGGCCACAAGGTCGAATTGTTTGCAAAGTTTTGTTTCCTTCGTCGAAAGGCAGAGGCTTCAGCGAAACGATGCAAGCTCGCGTTGTTTTGTCTGCTGCTAGCCTTGAATGCGTCACTTGGGTTTTCGCACAAGGTACAATCGAACAGATGCTGAGCGATTGAGCTGTCCAGGAGTTTAGGGCCACTATTTGCCAGATTCCGTGGGACATGTTCTCTCTTAAACTTTCTGAAGACAAATGGCTGCATGAAATTCTTAAAGAATACCATTTGTGTTTGACGTCACTTGGAGTGGGACGGTCAAATGTTGAAAATTTCCATTTGTCTTCAACTTATCAAAAGATGACAGTTTTATTTTGAGCTCAATAGTTTCATCCAGAAGGTGTTGGAAAATCCAAACGATTTAATATATACCAAACAACTCGCCCGATTGATCACTACCATCTACTGATACTTACTCATTTCGGAAGTCCGAATTCCAAAAGTAGTGGGCTAATATGTTCCCATCGATATGGCAGATCAAAAGTTGCGATTCAGATCGTACGTAGATATTATATAAAGCAAACTGCCGCACAAAGCCCTAGTTTATCTTGCAGTGCACAGTTAATTACGATTTATTACGAGTAACCTGGTAGCTGATCAAAATGTCCCGTCGGATTGTCTGGTAGAATATCATGAAACCAAAGTGCATGATAGTCCGCAATTTGAAGGCTGCTGATTTAAATACGACGCTGTTTGACGACAGTGTGAAATGGGTGCGTGGATCAGCCATAGTTAACGTTTTTCGTGAGTAAAGCGCTATTTATATGGAAAAATCAAAGGGAACAATTAAAAATATTCCGTAACGAAATGCCGGGAGCTAATGGTAACTGGTTAAATTTCCATGCAATTCGCAAGTTGGATTTTAAGATATCACTCTGAATAATCAAAAATGACACCTGCGCCATCTGCTAAATCCAAGCCTACTACCTATTTGTCAAACTCCTATTTCGCCCTATTTGAAATAACCCCCCTCCCCACTACGGCTTCATTTCATCCCCCGCTGTCACAATTACTCATTCCCTCATTGTGCCTAGTGCACCATGAGACAAACCACACACCCACTATCTGTTCCTTCATGTGTTCGCCCACATGTGTACCACGACACATTACTTCCACCATCTAGGCGCTGTCTAGCGAACCAATATTAAGGGTTATGTGACCCAATAAGAGACCTGTGGGATTCGGTTTGCTGACTCTAGGTTTTGTGATCTGGCTCTACAGTCGAGAATACAAAGAGTTGTATTTTCTACTAGTACTTATTTTACCTCTTAAAGACACAGTTGTTTCAGATCTAAAAGGTTACTTTTGAATTATGTCAGACTGAATTCTCATATGTATTTTACTAAAACCGTATTTAACTTGCGGCCAAGTTTTGGTCACACCCGGTAATTTTACTAGTTGCTGGAGTCCCAGGCGAATCGGTCGCTTACACTAGTAGCGGTTTGCAGTGTTTTTTCGAACATAGCCAATACAGGAAGGAAAACAACTGGGTTTACGAGAGCACTCCAGAATTGGTACACGCAAAACGAAAACTAGTTCTTTTGATATTCTGACCAACTGTATTGCTCACTCAGTTTTAGGCAGTTAGCTATGAGGCTGGTGCTTCAATTGAGCATCCGTACATTGCGATCTATGTGATTGAAAACACACTACATTTATTGCACCTACATGAGATCACCGCTTTATGTCGGCAAAATCCACTGAGAACTCACAGTACCTTCAGCCTTTACTGGTAAGCGAGGTTTCATAAATCGTAGACGTACATCCTTGTCATTTGTTGTGGGCTATATAGAATCTCCAAACAGTGACATCTACCATGACGGCACCCGTAGGATTGATACATCATGGCAAGGATAGATAGTTCAATACTCCGAAAGCCCACCGCAACAGGCTGACGCGTTAGTTATCACTTTTTGCGGCTGCCTCACATTGTTTTGAACCGGTTAGTTCGTTTTGTTTGATCCTACTGATGTCATACTACTAGGGAACACACTATAGCTGGTGAACCTTAGGCCTAAAACTTCGGCATGCCTAAAGTGCATTCCAATAACTCGGCACTAATCTACTTATGCCGGCAGAAGATTCTATTTCAAAAAATTCGAAATCGCGTTAGTGTGTTGCTGGAGCCATCCGCGCCGTCCGATACGCTGATCTTTCGTCATCTCTTGAAAAAGTCCGCAATTGATAGGAAGTCCGAATTAATGGCTCTTGCTAGGTCATTTACGAAAAGCAGGAGTAAGCAAGACACTACGCCCGAGTCTCGCGGTCCGCCTTACTCAATTCTATTCATTACTGACAGGGATTCCAGGATCCTTAACTTCTAGCAGTGCATATGTTGACAGTTGCATCTCTAACCCAGGATTGAATCTCCGGGAGAAGATTAGGGGATACCATCGTTCAAACAATTTTAAGAAGTACTAGTTGACGAAGTTAACACTTCTCACCAGTGAACTAGTACTTGGCAGTAGTTTACATTCTTTGAAGATGACTGTAATATATTTGAAAAGCACAAGTAGAAGACGAAGTTCGGCAGATGCATGCATTTCGTATCGTCTCATCAGTGCCGATAACGATAACCGGTAATTTTATATAACAGTTTGTGGGTACAGACATCCATACATCAAACGTGAGAAAAAGGTGTCTTTCCTCTACAACCAGGGCAGCCTGAGGCTGATCGATAATTGTTTTTGAACACAAAGCGCTGGCTTAATCCGACTAATGGCAATCGCCTCGGCAAACCGGAGGAGCCGGGAATTAGTATGGCGAAACAAGATTCTAAACGCCTTGTTGACCTCAACTCGGTGACCTGTTGTCAATAAGTGCCTGCCGATCGAAGATGCTGGCGGCCTGCGTACACACGTAGTTTGATTTGGGCTTGCTTGCTGACTAAGCCCCCATTGAACCCATTTTGGTACGTGCTCCTTTATTCGGGAACTCAGTGTTCTATTGGTTCTGCCTATGTAACTATCCCCGCAGTACATACGAATTGATATACGCAATGGGATTTGGCGCCAATTGGCTGAGTTTCCTTTAGTGGAGGCAACGGTAGCTTATGAGTTCGGTCGATGATCAAAACTTCGGCAGCACAAAAAGTGCTCTGTGTGGCGGAAATCAGACGTCTTCTGGTCCTCAAAGAAGCAATGTCACCCTTAAAGGGCAGCTCTAAGCATACCTTTTTCTTAGGCACAGTAGGTACAGCAACTTTCTTTTCACGGATTTCGCTGTGCTTTCGGATAAAGTTTCGAGGGTAGCCATTAGCAATTAACGTGTTGGTAATTAGTTCTATTTCATCGGCTAGACAATCGGTCGAACATATTCATCTGGCGCGAATAAACCGGGTCTTCACAAGCGTTCGCTTGTGCCGAATTGGCGTAAAGCTGCTAAAATGCAGATACTGGCCCGATCACATTGCTTTTCGATAGACAGACCTTTTTACCAGTCCGTTATCCGTGTGGCTGATAAGAACATCCAAATACGGAAGACAGTTCTGTTGTTCGACTTCGCAGGAAACCCTCAAATTGACATGCGATGAGTTAAAACACGCCACTAGCTCTGCGATCTGCATTTCTGTTGCATTGAACACCAAGATATTATCCACGTAACGTTTGTAATAAGGCAACTGCGCTATTCCTTCGCATAGGCTTCGTTCTATCACCATCATGAAGAAATCCGCTGGTATGGGACCCAGTGCGCTGCCCATGGCTACCCCATCAATTTGGCCATACGGTATGTTTCGAAATTTGAAATCGATATTCTCTGTGCATAGAAGTAATGATTCTCTTAAGAATTCAACTGGAATCGGCAACCAACATTCGGAACTTTCTTCTAATTCGTAAATGTAGTCAACGGTCTGGTGTAGCGGCACATTAGTAAACAAACATACCACGTCTAAGGAACACATCACCTTATCTGACAAGTTCATTTTATCGAGATCCTCGACAAGCTCGAAGGAATCTTTGAGGCCATATAGATTAAACTGAGCTTTTAGCAGAGAAAGCACATTAACCAACCAGCGAGCTAATTTATGTTGGGGTGCGTTCGTCATCGAGAGGATCGGCCTGAGCGGCACTCCGCTCTTGTGCATTTTTGGAAGCCCATATAGCTGTGGCGTAGTTGATCCATTCGGCTTTAAACTGTTATAAGTAACACTGTCGATCACGTGAGATTGATGAAGCATTTCTAAGTGGCGAATGATTCGGGATTCCAATGCAGTCACATCCCCTGCCTTCTCTAGTCGTTTAAATTTGTTAGTGTCACTGAGTATAATGCTCATCTTCTCGATGTATTCATCTTTGTTCATGACTACAACTCCTGAACCCTTATCCGGCTTCATTACAACGACATCCTTATCACGCAATTCGCGTAACGCTCGTAGGTGTCTGTTCGTAAGCGCGCACTTTTCTTTTATTGGCGCATTTTTACTTCATAGGCAACATCGGTCAGTTTGTTTCTAAACCATATAAGCTTATCGGTACTAGTTGGTTGAAGGTCCTTCAACTGATCAAAATAGTTCTCAAACTGAGCCTCAATGAACAATCCTATCAATCGTCTAGGTGGCACTCTGTAATCCAGCCCGAAAGACAATACTTCTAACTGTAGGGCATCAAGGTTCACATTTGACAGATTCACCACTACTTACTGGGGTCCCGAGTATATGGCTCCTCATCTTGGTTGTTCATCAATGATTTTTCAAGCCGTGCTAATTCCTTCATTTTAGTGCGATCAATTTTGGCTTTACAAAATTGGGTGTATATAATCCGACAGCAGACTGACAACTTTATATATATATATATATATATATATATATATATATATATATATATATATATATGTTTGGCACCGTTTTAAACATGTCAGGTTTTGTGAAAAGTCGCACTACATGAATATACTTGCAACTCTTGTTCCGAAGCCTATGGTTGCAAAGATAGAATGTATTGTCGGAGACAGCTGTGGTGGCTCTAACTTTCCTATTATCATTAGCTGTAGTCCCGGTTTGTACTCTACCCAGACTGCAACACACAGGGATAACTACTATTTTATTTGGTATATTCTCAACTAAGTGGATTTCATCGATATCTGCGGCGATATGATGAGACAACCATACAGTCTTAAGTAACCTTTACCGTCAGAGTTATGGGCATGCAATGCAGTACACAGAATCAAGATTATACTGCTCTGTGTTTAGAAGTTATACTATAGTGATTAGATTATTCACAGCATTCAGCATGATGATACACGAAATGGTTACTTATCAATATAAAATTTAGTTCATTGAAACCCTTAGTTGTCTTCCAAAAAAGAAAGTTTTGTTAGGTTGTAAGTTTAGAAATCATTTCATTCTCTCAAGCGGAGCTTACAGCGTTCGGCATGAAAGCTCCTCTAAGTTTGTTGTAAGAGAATGGCTGCACACTGCGACAGCAAGGTTAATCACTGCAAGATTACAGGGAGTAGTACTGTGGTTAAACATCCTGAAAAATGCTTGAAACGTATCGAGAGCTCATGATTTTAGAAAGTTTGGAAACCACCGGTCGGTATAGTATATGGGCGACCTTTCGCTTTTGACACGAGAGTTTCGTCAAGCCAAGTGAAGCAGGCGAGGATTGGCACAGCACTTACAGCAAACTGGGAAGACAATCGCGACGAATGAGATGCAGGCAGAATGTCAATCCCGTTACAGGTCAAAGAGTCACTCCAGGTAGTGTATGGCACGTTCACACGTGGTTCGTGTTACAAGAACAAACACGTAAACCCAGCTTACGATGGGAGCAGCGATGATATGGTGTTCATTCTCAGCCCTAAATCCGTCCGCCAGCGCTCCTCAGACTGGTCGTGTTAAGACAGCCCGCCACACGTTCGAAAGCTCTGTCCCGTTCATTCTGTTCATGGATGTTCATCTTGCTACTGTCGTCTGCCTGTAATCATCCTTCGGAGTGTTGAGTGTAACTCCCTACTAACGATTTCGACGTTATCCAACTCAACCTCATGAGATGTATCTATGTGTATATCGCTAACGTTGAATCTCTTAGTAGAGCCCTGCACTCAAACTCGTTCCTCGGTGCCGTATTATGCTTCTTGTGTGCTGCCATCTTTGTGCGTAGCTCTCTCGCAGTTTGTTCGATGTGGTCTTGCGCGCATTCTTTACAGCGAATTTTTAGACGTAATTAGTTTTCCTATTTGCGGGAAGTGGGTCAATAAGTGCCCCAGCGTCAAGTGAAGCGTTTGTCCTTTCTTGAAAATTACCCTTATGTTTTATTTGCTTAGGGCCCTCCGGACGGCCTTTAAATTTCCATCTTTATAAAGAAGACTTACCGTCCCAACCCACCCCGTAGTACACCGTAGATGTGGACTTAAACTTCGCTGCAGCTGGCGTTTCACTAACCGCCTTGGGTATCCACTACCAAGCAGCTGGATCATTGCTTCTTTCCGGGCGGCCTTCCTACCTTCTTCCTTTGTGCTCTGTGAAACAGAGGTGAGACGACTGCAGCCTACACATGATACGGGTGACCTGAACTATAATGGAGTACACCATCTGTGTCCGACGGATTACGATAAATCGTCGTTTTTAGTCTACCCCCATTTGTCGCGGTTATCTTCCTAGTTCGCCTTACCAATCCTCGAGTGGTTCACTCGGCTTGAGGAAACTTTTGTGTCAAAAGCGAAACGGTGCCCAAAGTACTCTGCCTGTTTTCATTAGCTATCCAACAAGTCCTAACCACAAAATGGTTTCTTTTACTATTGATCTGTCCATCGGCAGCTTCGTTGTAACCGTCTTGTAGTTTATAAAAATTTGTGCAATCATACTGGTGCCTCCGATGCCTGTGAACGTGCAGCAGAGATTTGACAGTTCATTCTTTTGTGTTTAGTTAATAGAAGTAGTACACAACATGAGATAATGCATTGATGCTTAGATCCCCTCAACTCCCCTAGTATTCTTGGGTTACTTCATAAATAAAACGGGAGCAGTCAACTACTGAGTAGAGCAAAATGTACGGTACTAGATACCAACAGCTAGGTCTTGACGAGTCTTATACGGTGGGGTAAGTGCGAATGTCCTATTTAGAAATATACATGGCCAGAAAATTGAGGCACACAGCTTTGAACTTACTACGATACTCATCAAACTATCGGTGTAAATTCGCCCCTGTCTACTATATGGAGAGGTTAGTGAGCACAATGTTTGATTTGGTCACACCTCCTGACAAACAAAATTCGTACCATTAAATACTAATAGATAAAGGTGTTGTTAGCTTGCTCGTTAAATATACTTAACAGAATGGCAGAATTGGGACAAGCTAGAAGATCATTCCCATACTAAATGCTCCGATGGAAATGAAGTTTGGCAGTATTCTAATCAGCAATACTAGACGGCCAGCTTCATGCGGTGGTCCCTCGATTTGGTTTTGAAGCTATGGTTTAGGGGATGGCTGCAATTGTGACCAGGATGCTTCAGGATCAGTTTGATAACTATGAAGTTACCCTGTCTGTAGACGAGGGGAGCCCCATGGTTCCCTACCAAAGCATTCAACCAAAGTTGTTATCGGAAAGGAGACTAGCACTTGAAACTATTAGTTACTTTTCTAAGTAAGGTTTCGAATTCAACTGTTAGAAATCCTAGGCATACTCTACATGTGACGCACAAACTTCCTACAGGGAGATGGAAGGGTTAGACTTTCGGAACGCTATCCGATTGACATTACAGTTATTAGTACGGAAAGTATTAGTACAGAAGGAAAACACACGCTGTTCGGCATTATTGCACTTGAAGGATTTGTCTGTCCTCCATATGGAGAACACTTCTGCAATAACTATAGTCAACTGCATATAGGCCAAACCGCAAGAAAGTTACGTGACAGGATCGGGAAACACAAGATTAGCATGACACTGCCGATGAGATACAAACTTCAACGGAGGGCGGTACCATGACATTCGGCTGTAGTGGTGCATGTTCTAAACCTAGGACATGAAACGGACAGCAACAGTGACTAAACAACAAGGAAGGGGTTGATGTCAAAACTTCAAAGGATACTTACGGAGACGTCGGAAATGACCAGATCAAACGGCCTGGTAAACAGAGTGAAAGGGGTGAAGTGGTCCAATTTTGACGGGTTTCTTAACCCGGCAAGTTTGAAAGCGTGGACGGAAGGATCCGAGGCAGAGAGCTGGCATTACTCTATACCATCCATTATCACCGACTAGGATTTGTATGCGGCGACCTCGTAGCCTGAATCAATTGAAACCTATACACCCTTGAAGTACCACTTGAGATGGTTCGTTGACCTCTGACAGTGATGACCCCAACACATCCTCCGTCTGTTGCGATGCCCCTGGTAGTTTTCTGCAAATGCCGCACTAGTCATACAGGAGTTCACTAGGCTTGTTGAGGCTTTGTTTCAGAATCAAAACATTTACCAACCATCTATACCAAACAATTGCTTTCAGCCTGTGCTGAAACTAAACTCCGTCAAAAGAGACTCGACCTTAACAATGTGGGACGTTTTGCGTACCTCGTCAACCGATTGATCTATACTGGGTGATGCTGCCGGGCCCCTGAGAGCCATTCCTATCAGCTTGATCAATGCTTAGAAGTCAGACCAACTCAGTCTCCTGACCCTCCAGGTTGGGATTGGAAATGGGATCGCTTCCGTTTCTTTAAAACTAAATCGTTGCCACCTCCTTCTGTATGCGGACAGGCTTTTGAGCCAATGGCTTTGATTAATGACCATATTCGTCCTGCTGTCCAGGGTTGGACGCCTTGGCAGTATCTCAGCCCACGTACAACCATGACCGTTTGTCGCATCAAATTCACGAACTTTTGCAAAACCGTTGTTGACAGAACGAGGAGGAAACTGGACAA
Source organism: Dicrocoelium dendriticum (assembly GCA_944474145.2). Lineage (NCBI taxonomy): Eukaryota > Metazoa > Platyhelminthes > Trematoda > Plagiorchiida > Dicrocoeliidae > Dicrocoelium > Dicrocoelium dendriticum. The sequence continues at coordinate 41,522,415 of OX104062.1, forward strand.
GACCCTGCGTAGATCGCTTGAAAACACAAATGAAGAACCCGTCTTTTCCGACAACCTACAGAAGCATGTACACAACCTGTCTTCAGTATCCTTGAACAGAAAACAAATGGAAGCTTTGTCATTGGGCGTGAATTTTAAGATTTCCCCAAAGAATGTCGACCGAATACACGTTGAGACTCAGTTTGAAAACCTACTGGACCAACTATCTAAATTGACCCCGACGACTAAGGAACAGCACAACTGGCTCAAGGTTAAGCTCGTTGATATTGCAAACGGTTACATGGCGGCCCCGATACACCAAACCTGCTGTATAGATAAAAGTCACATCAAAGCCTTACGTGATCTGAAGGCAAAAGATATATTGGTGCTAAAACCTGACAAAGGCACAGGGGTTGTAATTATGAATAAGCTTGACTACAAAAACAAGATGTATGTGATCTTAGGAGATGAATCAAAATTTCAAGAAGACCAAAGCGAAACCACTGTAACACAAATCGAAAAGAGGGTGACTAATCAACTAAAATTGTTGCTGCAACATGGAATGCTAACAGAAGCGATGTACAACTCTCTCAAGCCAAGAGGGACACGCATCCCACAAATGTATGGCTTACCGAAGATCCACAAGGCCAACACACCTTTAAGACCTGTACTATCCATGTGTAATTCACCATACCACAAGTTGGCACGTTGGCTAGTTGATCTACTTACACCGGTGAGACGAATGATGACAAAGTACACAGTGAAGGATACATTCGACCTGATTGACTGTGTGCAAAACATGAATATCGCTGACAAGGTAATGTGTTCAATGGACGTACAGTCTTTATTCACTAACATCCCATTAAGAGAAACGGTGGATTTCTTATGTGAGTTTATAATGAGTAATAAAGTAGTGTTACCGATTCCCGTGGAATATCTTAGGGATTTGCTGCTACTATGTACTGAAAATGTGCATTTCTTATTTGAAGACAAGCCGTATCGACAGGTGGATGGTGTAGCTATGGGAAGTCCGCTAGGTCCGGTATTGGCTGACATCTTCATGACGATGGTTGAAATGAGATGTGAGCAGCACATCAATCAAATGTGTTTATACAAGCGATACGTAGATGACACATTAGTGATCGCCCCAAGTGGAGACGCTGTTCTATCTTTCCTCAACGTGCTTGATAACACACATCCAAACGCCCGTTTTACCTGCGAACTGGAGGATAACAATTGCCTTCCGTTTTTGGATGTGTTGTTGACCAGACGAGAAGATGGCTCCATTAAGCGTTCTGTACACAGGAAAGCTACATGGACAGGATTGTATGAACACTTCAACAGCTTCGCCCCTATACAATACAAGCGGTGCTTAGTCAAGACCCTGTTTAATCGAGCCCGCAGAATATGCACTGACGACTGTTTGGAATCGGAATTGCTGTTTATCACACAGACGCTACAAGCCAACGGATATCCAGAAGCGTTTATTCGATTCCACGGTCAACTGAAGGAAAACAGGCCGACGGTACTCACTGTGCCCAAATTGTCTGTCTACCTTCAATTACCTTTCAAAGGTGATATCGTGGCTGCCCAACTTGAAAGTCGTGTGCATACAGCGATTCGGCGGGCATTCAACGCAGCCAAATTCTGCCCCATTTGGGAGACCAGAAAGTTACCTTTGCCTCCAGTGAAGCCTACTCAACCGATCTCCGCCACAACTCATTGCATTTACCAATTCGTTTGTAACTGCGGTAGTAGTTACATTGGCAGAACAGATCGATCGTTGGGTAAGCGCATTGGAGAGCATATCCCAAAATGGATTGCCAAACTGTCGACACAAGAAGCAGGCGAACGAGAAAAGGTATCTAAGATGCCGGCCTCATCGATCGCCAAACACCTACTGGAATCAGGCCATCAGGTTGACCCCAGGTCAACATTTACAGTTATCTATCGTAATGACAACCCCAAAGTGTTGAGGTTTGCCGAAGCCGTGGCACTTAACCGGCATCGTCCTATCCTATGCGTGCAAAAACAATTGACAGTCTCCCTGAAGCTTCCTTGGGGCTCATGACCCTAAGATTAGGATGCTAATCTGTCATTGTTGTGTCTACGTAATTTTTCCCTTGTGACCAGTTTCAAATCTTCGATTTTTTCTGTCACGTGATTCATCTATCAGTTGTTAGTTTGCGAGTGAACAGATAACACGAAATGGTACCATCTCGCAATACCAGTCTTCTTATTGTCTTATTTAGCATGACCGTTTCGTCAAAATTCAACCATATCCCCCATCGGCAGTCGCAACGGTGGCCTAATCTGTTGCATACAGCTGGGTAGATAAACAAAAACTTATCACCGCTGGCGTCTTCCCTCTTCCTTTTCCACCTGTTTCTCTTGCTTCCTTCCCAACCCCTATTACAAAACCTCCAGCTTTAGTTCCCAGCTTACTTAGCAGCAACCGAAGTGCAACTGGAGTAAAACCATCTGCCGACACCTTCCTGCACCAAACATTGAGCACCTGTCGGCAACAGCCCCTTTCAAGGCCACACTGTGCTGTTTTCCTGGGGGCGTCCAACGTTCACACTCTAACAAAAATAGATCAAATGCCTGCACTGGTACTCACGTTGGACACACTGGACATTTACGTGTGTTGCGTATCCGAAACTAGGACTGAATTGTTGAATTAGCTGCGCCCGACTTGTCCTCTCGCTATTGGTTGCACGCTTCCGGAGACGCTGGTCAAACTGGAGTGGGCATTGTTCTCAGCTTCAAAACTGAGTCATGGTCGGTTGATTGGATTGCCGTGAGTAGCCATTTGAGTGCAGTCCGTTGGACGACATCAAGAAAGGTTGATTCAGGAAGTAGTACAAGACGCTGATGTTAGTGCTTTCCGCTTGTGTCACCCATCGACTGTTGTTCTGATGCTACCAAGGACGAATTTTACCACGAACTGAACACGCTACTACGCAGTGCTACTAATTCAGATCGCATAGTACTAGCAGAGGACAAGAATGCACAAGTAGGTCGCTTGAGCTGTCCACATTCTCAGCTAGGCGTTAATTATGTGCTTAACTCCGACCGGACGGACAACGACGGACGTCTGTTGCAACCGTGCGCCTAGCACCGCCTGTTACTTAGTAGCACTGCTTTCAGACACACTGGGCATCGAAGTGCCACTTGGTGTCCTCCTTTAACTGGTCAGCGATAGACCCAAATAGATCACACCGTCACAAATTACAGGTGGCGTTGTTCCACCCTGGATTACCGCTCGTTCTGGAATATTTGCGTCGACTCTGGTCATGCCTTGGTATGCTATCGTTTTTCCATGAACTTTACCGGGAGACGCACCCGGAATCTCCTTCGATTGGTAATTGTGAAGTTATGTCAGCCCTCGGTCATGCAAGCCTACCAGGATGCACTGAGTACCGAAATTTCGCTCCCATGTCCTAATGACACTAAGCTTCAGTGGAGTAGAATATCAGCCGCCATGCACGACGCAAGGGCATATACGTGCGCTCTTATTAATCGTCTACGCACCAGTCACTGGACCTCCAAGAGCTGGGTGAACCGGTCGAAATCCAGAGAAAAACTCCTGGCTGCCTCTGAGCACCGTGACCAGACGGACTATTTGGCGGGAACTAAAACGGAGCGCACCTACTGACAAGAAAGCCTGATAGACCAGTCGGGCGCAGGAAATGGAGGAGGCAGGAGCAGTAGGCAATTGTCGTAAGCTCTTAAAGCTAATCCGCACCACCGGTCCCAGGAAAAAAGACGCCAGTGAGACACTCAGAGACAGTTCGGTGGCACTGTTTCACAACAAGGGGAGCCATATATTTCACTGGACGAAGCACATTCTAGATCAGTTCAATTGGCCTCCTGCTTTCGGACCTCTTCCTACTCAGGTGATTCAGGACGAGCAGGACGAGCCATAGTTCACAGGCTCTATCGGACGCAGTCAGAGATACGATTACGGCCCTCAGTTGTGTTCGTGCTGCTAGCTCAAGTTCCCTCCCACCTGTACTATTTAAGGATGGAGGTGAAATCCTCTGCAAAATACTAATCTTCCTATTCGAACATGTCTGGAAGGGATAGACCCTCCCTTCTTACTGGAGTGAATCGATTAAAATGGCAATATACAAGAAGGGCAGTCGCACCGACTGTGCTATTCACAGGGGTATTAGCCTACTGCCCCTTAGTGATAAAGTACAGGCTTCAATGATCATTGGTCACCTTCCTGAGGAAGGTAATCCAGGATTAGGGAAGAGCAGGAAGGTTTCCGCACAGGTGCTAGAGCAGAGCCACACATACAGCAGACCGACAGTGGCTGTGTTCCTCGACTTCAACAGTGCGTTGTATTCAGTCGATCAGTGCATTCTGTTCGAAATACATGCGCGGAAATTTGTTTCCACAAAATATGTGAACATCTAACGTGCTCTGTACTCGAACGCTAGAGGCCGCGTCAGTGTCTACGGTGACCTGTCGCAAGTCTTGCTGACAACAAGTGGCATTCGTGAGCGTTGTCCAATTTTCCATTTTTATTTAACTTCGCCACGGACTATATCATGGAGTTGTCGCTTGCGTAGTAGAACGTTGCAGGCGTTGAGGTGCTGCCTGGTGAAAAGCTAGTTACCCTAGATTATGCGGACGATATCGTCTTGTTGTTTAACAATGTTGGGGTAAGCCAATCAAACCTGATTAACCTCTCTAGAATGCTCCCATTATTTGCTATGTGCTTCATACCTTCAAAGGGCAAAGTGTTGTTACAGGACTACCTGCCACTTGATGACCCCTTGACCCTTCATGGCGAGGAACTCGAGGTGGTTGATCAATGCACTTTCCTTTACAGTTGCAACGGCAAAGATGGACGCCAAGCAACTGAAAGCAGTTCACGTATTGCAAAGTCCAGAAATGCTTGTTGAATCTGCGACATTTGTGGCTTCAGAAAGGGCTTTCTATTCGTCTGCAACCCCGTGTTTACAAGGTCAGAGTGAGCGCCATCTCATTCTTAGGGAGCGAGACTTGATCCCTTCAATCCGATGATCTGTGGCGTCTTCTACTCTTTGCTCATCTTTGTCTGTGAAGCACTGCTGATGTCAAGTGGCACCAGCGTGTCCGCAACGATGATGTGTGTAGGCGAGTGCTAAGCAGTGATAACCAGGCTAATTCATTAGAACAACATATAGAACTGAATGAGTTGCGTTGGCTTGGGCACGTACTATGTATGCCTGGTCACCGCTTACCGAGGAGGGCCTTGTTTGTTTGCTAGATGTATGGTGGCACAAGGACCTAGGTGGGCAAAATTGAACTTGACAGCGGGAAATAAATGCACTAATGACCAAACTCGGTGCAGTTGGCCCGTCTCGCCCTCAGGCTGGAGTCCACATTACTCGCCTTTTGCTTGGATCGAAACTTTACAGGACATGGCTCGCAATCGACACTATTGGCGCGTCTGCTACCGCATCTCCTAGTTAGATTGCCTGTTTAATTTGTGTTTGGTGCTGAGTTAATATCTGATTTTGACGAAATGCTGTGAAAGCCGCAAGGAAGCTGTCTGGCTTATGTCACCAGCTGTTTGTGACGTTAACTTGTTAACACAAGGTGAAGGCGCCCTAATCCTGAAGGTTTGTTTGGGACATTAAGCTTTTCCGGTATGTCCCCCCTTCTCTCTTTCTTATTATTCTTGTGGTTGTATGGCAGCGAAGCGTCAATTCAAATGTTTGATGTACTGCTGTTGATGATGACGTGAATAAACAATGTGAAGTGTTTCGATGTTGCTCTCACCCCTAATTGCACTCCGAAATCCAAAGTTAAACCAAAGTGCTTTTCTGTAAATCTCAATCAGATTGAAATCCTTAAAACCTGGAGACCGCCAGACGGTCGGTTCCTTCTAATGTTGTATATGTGTGTCCCCATTCAGCATGTGTGTGGGTGAAACTCTGTCTGTGATACAGCTGCAATGTATCTCCTGTCACCTAAAAATCACTCCAAATACACTTACACAGATACAAAACCTAAGTAGGTAGCTAAATGCCTTTTAGAATGGTTTATTAAGTGAATTTTAGCTAAAAGTGATACAGTAGAGGCATTAAGTTCTTACATTTGTTCTAGGTCGCGTACTATCCAAAAAGTCATATATATTTGTATACTATTGGAATTGTAGAAACATGGATTGCTGATCTAAGCAAAGAGTGAGTGGAGTCTAGTCCTTCTGAAATTGTGTTTTTGATTTTGGTACTCTAGCTAATCGCCCCTGATAACCAGTCTTACTCCGCAGCGAGTTGACTTATAAGGCGAACTGGGAGCAATTCTGCAATCTCCTTTCAATATAGTTAAGGACGTGTATTCCGGAAAGGTACGATGTTCAATCTGAAGTAAACTGAAAGCGATTACTACCTTGGGTAGTGTCACACATCCTTAATGTTATGTTGTAGGTAGTCTCATTTAACTCTGGCTGTTGTTGATTCCATCTTAGGAACTATCCAATAGATGTTTTGGGATACGGCCTTGCCTATCGATATAAATTCGATCTGTGAAATAGCCAGTTTGCACACGGTATGAGCCTCCTTTATCAGCTGCAGATTCCTATGGGCTTGATTAAGCCTTTTGTAAAATAACGTGGTAGTGCATCATGCAGTCTGATAGCAATACGAAGCAGCTCCCAAAGTATAATATTTTTTAAATTATCTACAACTGTACTACCCCAATCGGTACAATGTTCGTTCTTGTTTTGTTGCTTCTCAACCTGTGGCCATTTTTGTCTACATCAGGTTCCTCAATTTTCTGGTCAATGAGTTACGAAGTTCTAGTTTGCTCCCGGTGGCCTCATTCTACTGTATTTCTTTATAACCCAGCTAGAATCCAGTCTTAATGCTCGAAACTCCTACCTTCTGGTATCCGTGCCCATTTACGGGCCACGTCATTAACTAGAACATACTGGTCCTATAACAGCAATTAAGGCAACACTCTCAAAGATCTGAAAGAATATTGAGAAATGCTCATGTTACCCAGTATTTGATATGCCTTGTAGAACTGAAAAGTAGTAGCCTACGGTTGAACGCTGATAGCAGAAAACAGGGGACTTTGGAAATAGTGGATTGTATTTGAGAAGGTTACAATAATATGTAGACGGAGGAAACGGAAAGGAGAGAGCCTCAGCGCAGTAACTCAACGAGTATATGAATGCCATGGAAGGATGAAGGCAGCAAAACATGAATAAGAACCTACAATCACATTGTGGTATAAATGCATATGAAAGAGAATTAGGAACTGTGCATCCTCACCGACTGAGAGTGACAGTACTGATTATTTGTAAGCATACAAGTATCCCCATCTTAAATGGTAGCTGCATTCTACTTTACCATTTTAACACGATGTATACTTTCCTTACGCATCCGTTCACAAAGTCTAACATAATCATCCACCAGATATATTCATTGATTTTGTAAACAAAACGGAAATTTGATTAGAGTTACCAGATACGGGCGTTGATGTCCAACTGTAAAACAATAAAATGAATGTATGTGTACAGGTAATACCTATTGCCTTTTCATTTTGATCAGGCAGTGAGTAAAAGAACAGTCAATTCGTTTCAACCACTTTTTATTATTATTATCTGTCTCTTTCATCCATGGTGAAATAACCCTATCATGGATGTGAGAGTGTGGCAGCCTAAGACCCGAAGGAAATGACAATTCCGTCATAACACACACCAGCAGCTGAATCACATTTTGTACCCAGAATCTGTGCAGTAAAGTGGAGGTGAATAAAAAGTTTCATGCTACCCAATATCCATCTGCTTCATCAGTTTCGGTCGCAGTGCTCGTACTGACCAAGGTCCGCTTTGATGGGAATCACGGCCCACCTTGAGAGTGCGCGTTGCAACCCACTCACAAAACGAGTGTTTCAAAGAGTGACCGCTCCAATTAGCTTCGTGCAACCGTTTCCGGAACTTTAGTTTAAGTTCCATACTGCTCTTTCGTAATGTAATGCACTAGTGCTGATGAGCAATAGATTACTTTGCCAAGTAGCTGTTCTATGAGTTAAGTTCTTGAGATGCTAACAGAAGGACTTGAATGTACTACAAATCGAAATGTAGACGAGGTCTGTCTCACCGACTGGAACATCTTTCAGCTATCAGTGGAAGACATGTTTTCGAATTCAATAAACTCGCCGTATTCACTAATCTACGTTGTGAATGCATGATACAGGCCAAAATCACTATTGAAGATTGGCTGCCGTAGGTTATCACCGCTTGAATTTCCGGTTGAAATTTGTTTGCAAATTTGTATTGTCCGGGCCTCCGATTGCATTAGATTAGTAAGGGATTGATAGATAACAACCAACAAAATACACACTAGTTAAAAATTGTCAAATCTTGTCAACCTAATGATGAACTATACGTAGGGGTGGAATTCCCTTATTAAATCTGCTCCTCCAGCATGTCTACTCGCACCCTCTGTTAGCTAAATCCATGCGTAACGGTTATCGAGAATGAAACTGAGCAAACAGATGCGAATTGTTTGCACCTATCAGCTTTCATCTTCTTACCGTGCGGTTCAAATTGTTAAAAGCAAATGACTGCTCTAAACCATGCTTTCGCCATTTCCTCTTACATCCTTGTGAATTTGAAGGTAAAAAACGTTTCGCTGCCTAGTTGAATAAGTTAATCTACAGTTATATAGATCAGCCTAAAAGTAGGACCAAAGTACTGTAGCAACGGTTGAATACATCTGGAAAGCTCAGTACATTAGTCATGGAAATCCAGGAAGGATTGCGAGCAGGTGACCATTCATCACATTCGGATTTAACTAATGTTTATCTCTTATCTTCTCGCCACGTTCACATATTTAATTTGTAGACAATTCGGAATTTATCTTGTGGGCATATCAGTTAGTTTGCATTTTCTAACACACTAACTCTAGGTAACGATATATTTTTTTTGTTCAACGGTAGTATAGATCACATATTTCCTATACAACGGTACTTTGAATAAAGTCTTGCTTCCAGTTTAGCTAAAATTGGTCTAACACTTTGCAATATTAGACTGAAAAACATGGGAGTCGAGCCAATTAAATTTCCCTCGCCTAATGTTGGAAAGTTAATTTCATAAATAATCTTGCCACCAAATATGACTGGACTATGCAAACTTAATCCAACAACTGTACTTTCACAGGTAGTGCAGCATGTGCAGACATACCACGTTAGTTGATGGCGTTCAGCATTCAGGATGCGACTATTTATAATAAGATTAAAACACCTTAATCTTTCGGCACCAGCTTCGGTTATCACTACGGCATAACTTTGCAAAAAGCTACTTTACCTCTGTTGGCAACCCTCTTTCCGTCGCGGCGAACATCAATATTGAAAAATAATTCTCCAGCTGCAACACTGTAGGCATCTCGTTAGCCACAACAGCATTGCGTGCAATGCACAACACAGCAACCGAGATGCTGACAGTGATTGTCTCCATATAACTCAAAAACCTAGTTTGCACGCAAAAGCTGACCACAAAAGTTGCGTGACATCAATAAATTCATATTTCGAGGAGTACCTTGCGAATGAGTTAAGCTTCGAAGTGACTTCCGGTATTGAGAGCACTGGTCCTGCCTTTTATAATAATGATATTGTTGAGTATCTGTCCGGATAAATAAGGCAAGGTTCATTTTTATGTTGTGCATTAAGAGCGCAGTTGTAGTGCAACTAAACGCTGATGCACAGTCGAAATTGGAGATTGGAAGATATGACTGTTTGTGCTGACCAATCAGGTGTAAATTTGCATTTGTGACCATATAAATACTGAATGTTGAGTGCAGAAGATGACGCTTAGCTTAAGTATGCGTCTTCCCTTTATTGTTCTTATCCTGATTTATATATGCACTGGAGAGTTGCTGGAAGCCGTGTTTGATGAGGAGCCAGTTCCACTCCCAGTACATGTCTTTGAGGAAGTGGATATCAACGATTTACCTAGAACTCTTAAGGCTCTCAAGAAGGCCTTAACGTATATTCATGACAACATTGAGGCGGTAAATTTGGACGGCCTCATAGGTCCACGAATGGCGGAGAGTGAGTTACCAACTTTGCGTTTTTTACTTGTCTATCCTTGTGGTGCGAACTTATATACAAAACAAATTTATTCGTCGTACTGACGAATCTATGACAGCGGGCTGCCCTGTTATGATACTAGTGGATCTATCCCCAGTATGTGGAAGATATTCGATGAAAACGACTTTACTGAGTACATGTTTGGCATTGATCAATAATATTCCGTCCCCAAACACGCAGGAAGTGCATCAGGATCATTTAGCATACTTCTCCTCGCTGAATAGTTTTAGTTTACTGCCGAAAGTTAGCTATTATTCCATCCTAGTAAACAGGTCACGGGACACTTACAACTTTCCAAATGTCGCTCACTTACGTTGGCATTGTGCTTTGTGAATTTGAATTTTTGCTTGTTACATTGTTTCTGATCATTTTTTGGAATTTCCTCATGCAGTAGAACCAGTGCACTGGAACGAACTTGTTAACATCTGAGCTTGTGAACACTTTGCAATAAAGCAATTATGCGAAGCGAGCAATCACCGAAATTGTGGCAAAACCACCTTTTTGTATCTGTGTCTGCCAGTTTCGTGGAAGGGTGAAGGCATTGTGCCCGGGTCAGAACTACTACGGTCAGCCTCCGTCCAATACACTATGATTCCTAACAGTCCGGACCGAATAGTATGGCAACTAGGGGTGACATAAATTGTGGACGAAATCTGTTTCACTGCACTCAGAAGACAACATAAACAGGCAGCCACGGACGAAACGTTTTAGGTTGCAACCATGTAAACCAGGCTTGACTATCTTCCCCAAGTAGGGCAGTATGGTACAAAAATTGTCCACCAACGCACGTGATGTGCCATAGCCGGGAATTTACTGTGTCGGGGGCTTGAGATTCAGAGGCTCAATGTGATCGGGTAGCCTCAGGAGTAAATGAAAGGCTTGTCTGGAATTTAGCACAGATGCTTACTGCATCTGAGCTGAGGTACAGTACTGGATCTTTAGTGGAGTACCCCTGTAACACGTGACTGTCTGAGTGCTGGGCTTCTCTGAGTGCTACTGAGGATGCGTTCGTCTCGAATACGTGAAACTAACTCCGGAAAATTTGCTGTTCAACTACTGTGTGTGAATTCAGTGCCTATTTGATTTCTACATTCTGTACTCTGGTTACATCTGGATTCAACAATAACTAATCTTGCCTACAGTTCTTTGTCTCCTACCACTGACGGATGCTCGGTAGCTAGGCGCTGTTAGTGCGATCCACTAAGAATAATGAGTCAATTTTAGCATTAGATATAGGTAGCCGGTGGGTGATCAAAACATTATGCCCTTAAACATCACGTCAACTAACGCAGTGAGTAAGGCCTATTGTTGCCTATATCGCATAAATGACTGGGAAATATTCACATAACAGCCGTGATGGCATTCTTTGGATACAAAGTGACATGCATGCGTCACGGGAATAGCAGCCGAAGCGTTCCGTGAGGATGTAATTGCATGTGTATGCAGCATTTGCCGTGTATTTCGACAAACAAGCCACAAACATTAAATCTAACAGCATTACTTTCGACAGCATGACATTACTTTTGCTCTGATTAACAAAGTTTACTATGCAGCCATGCCTTCGACCCTCCTGTGCTGTTGCGAAGCTTGGTCCAATAATTCCGTAGGCATAAAGAGGCTAGTTTCCTTCGACCATGCCTGCCTGCGCTTATGAGCTCATGCCTGGTGGAATTACTGCGTGGGCAATGAATTTGTTCGGCGTCGCGTATTTGGTGCACGAATAACGAGCGTACCGTTCAGCACCATTATATCATGCGGCAGGCTCCGGCGGTGTTGCGCATTCCAGCCAACAGACTCTCTCGACGTGCGCTATTTGAGCACTAGAAGGGTGGATATACGAAGAGGTGGAGATCAACTGATGACTTGGTTGAGAGGAGTGAAGTCTCATATCGAAAATAGCGTTGGTCGGTCTTTTACGACTGCGCTGCTGGGAAAGGAAGTACGATGAACACGTTCAGTTGGTCAGACGTGGTGATATGCGGAAGAACCGGTCCCAATAGCAATTGTGTAGTGGGTTACTTTGCCCAACATCATCCTCTTTAGCTTCCCTCAACACCAACAATCCAAAATGTGCTCTTAGCGTTATGTTACGCAGTTATAGCTTTTAGGCCTATGTTGCTTAATGCGTTAACTTTTGTATTGCGGCATGTTAGCTGATGCGTGCTTCTCATCCTTCGTCTACGTGTATTGACCAGTATGATGAGGTTTATGTACCTTTGGTTGTCAAATCCTCGGATAGATGGTTAACTGGACTGTCCCTATTGGGAAAATACCTCTATAGCCAAATAAAGCCTGCAAAGTAGGATGAACACGCAGAGTATGAAAACATTATAGAACAACCAAATTCCGCGGTAACTGGCTCGACATTTGCAGAAGGCTTTCTTCCGACATGAGACAGTGGCTGACCCACCCCATGAGTTTGGAACCTTCTCCTCAGTCCAAACCTTCGTGAACAGCGTAGGATTTCGCTGCCAAGTACGTTTCCGCTATATTTGAATATATCCTTGGGAAGGTTGTCAGTGCCGCGAGTTTAATGACTCTTCAAAGATTGTATAGCTGCTCGGATCTGTGCTTCGTCAGGAGGATATGTGGGAATGGGCCAAGTAGAATGCAAGGGAAAGAGTGGAAACACAGAGGGCTGCGCTGGATTGTTGAATTGAAGAGCAAAGTGCTCCGCCCACCTACCCAAGCGCCTGTGTGGGTTGGTCTTTTTTGTCTCGTTTGGCTCAAAGCCTGTCGGTCTGATAGCTGGTGAATTGCAACCAGTGGTCTTGATGAGGCAAAATAAACTGCGGAAGTTGCCACTCGATGCAGCGGCTTTCATCTCTCCAGCGGGTTTTGAACACCAGAGTTCACAGTCAAAGCGAAGGATAACTTCCACCTCATCTACTACCTAGCCCAAATTCAGCTTTTGGCTGTGTAGAGAGCAAGGCCGCTGCTGGACATACCACCGGATAACATGGACAGTTGCAGATTGGATCAGTGGGGCTCAACGTCCAGAGCAGTGTCAGAGTAAGTACTTCAAGGAGCTTCTGATGATAAACCATGCCCACCGTGGGTTCCTGCAACTTAGGTATTCGGTCGGATTTGCTTTTGCCTGGATGAGCCACCGAAGTGCAAGCAAACAGCCGCACTCACCAATTAATGGCCGGTTTCAACGCTCGTTGACCAATATGACCGGTAATCTAATATGCGGCCATGCCAATTGCGACTGTGTGAGCAATTTGGGACCAGCTCTGTTGATGATGGAGGATGCCGGGTGGTGCAGTGGTGTCAAGAGTGATGAACGTTTGTGCTACAGTGAAAAGTTGGTGGTAGACACAGAGTAAGCAGTATCACTCCGCTGTCAAGCCGAGTACTATAACATCTATACAGTCCCCCGAGATGGGGTTCACATGAGAGTAAATGTCCGTCAGGTGAATTGAAGTCTTCCGTAATAACAATAATATTTGGTTCAGGCTCCATAAGGAGTCAGAGATAAATCCCATGAAACATACAAGTTGGCCCAACTCTCAAGCGCAAACGAAGTGTAGAGACCCATGAGCGTGCATTCACTAATTTATTATGTCCTGACGGTACACGGCTAAAATCAAAATGCAGGCACTAAAATGCTGTCGCGCAAACTGCGATTCAGAGCAACTTACTGCTTCGCTTGTTTACTAAGGAATAACTGGCTGCAATGAATCAGCCATGTCACAACGCCCTCACTGCGAAATCATAAATGCTATACTGACGATGACACTATCAATGTTTACGTTAGCTGCGCGAAAGAGCTTCCACTACATTTCTTGCTGTCCCAGCATTCTCTAACGAACACTTAAAGTTACCCGTTTGGTGAAAACAAGGAGGTTAGCTTCGTTGTCAGCGGACCTGCGATTTCTTCGGAATAACGCCGTATGATGTGGTTACCTCGCAGCGTTTTCAACTGGTTATCCTCCGAGGCACGTCAAGCTGACAAAAATCTCCAACAGCTTTCAAACGAGAGTCATCACTTCTGATGATAGCACGCGATGCAGCATCGATTAAGTGTCCCTTTATAAGGTACATCAAGCCTCTAGAGTTAAATTACATGCCCCAATACCAAAACATCAAAAAAGAGTAAATCTGCGATATGTGGTATGTTGATTACGGTAACAGACAGCCAAGTGAGGGCGAGTGTCTTCCATATTGGAAATATCGTCACCGGCCACGCCAGTGTTGGTATCACCCTGAGTCCCCGGCCTGAAGCTGCTATAGTTGACTGGATTCTAATCAGCAGCCGGGTGTGTGCGGTCCGATTGGTTGGTTCGTTCAAAGCTTCGTAGTCGCGCGGGACTAACAGGTGTCTATTCGTCATCGCTGCCTGTGCACTCACAAACTCTAGCGATGATTCGGTAAAAGACGACTTCTATCGACAATTGAACGAGCTCCTTCGTTACAGAAGGAGCTTGGACACTGTTGTGCTGGCTGGGGATATGAACGCTCGAATTTTAATATTATCCACTGAGGAACTGCATCTGGGCGGCCAACATGGTGTAGGCTCCATTAATTAGAACCGTGAGCGGTCACTTCGTTTGTGTGAAGATGCTGGCTTATATCTTGGACGCAAATCGATCACATAGTGATAAGTTACCGATGGAGAGACTGCGTGCAGAACTGTCGCTCGATATGCAGCACAGGTGAGGACACTGACCATGCATTTGTATGTGTTGACCTGCGGATGTGTTTTGGCGGGCGCGCAAGCAAACGTTATGAAGGCATTGACACCAGCCAACTGGCGAAACAAACTGTTCTGAATGCCTATCAAAATACGCTGTCATGCGAGTTGAGTAAGCACTCACTGAATGCAGTTGAAGCTTACTGGTCTCATGTTCACCAGTCATTACTAGCAGCAGGCAAATCCTCATTGTTTAAGTCTAATCGCCAACATAGACATTGGGTCTCTTGGTAGTCTGTGGAACTTATCGATGCTCGCCGGCCTATTCTGGCTGGAAGCGAACAGAATGAAACTCGCAAAGTGCTCCAGGCAAAACTCCGTGCTAGTGTGAAGAGAGAGACCGCCAATCCTGGTGGTCTCATCGTGCAACAGAGATGGAAATGGTCGCTGCCGTTGATAACCATCGTAAGTTTCTCCGGCTGATCCCGGAAGAGGGGCAGCTGAAAACCTGGGATTAGTGAAAATATATGTGACGTGAGTGGACAGCCTATCCACAACTTATCAAAATGCTTGAAGTGTTGGGCTAAGCATTTTAAAAGGCAATTTAGTCGGTCGGAATTGTTAGGTTTCTCGCCGACCACTGATCGTCCCGCTCCCTGGGCTGTGCCTTTGGATCCACCCTCTCGCTCAGAAGTCGAACGTGAGATCAGACTGTTGAAGTTATATAATACCGCGGGACCAGATAACCTACATCCCCTCCAGGCCTCTTCAAATTCTGGGTACTTGCTCTTGTGGATGATTTATACGAGTTACCAGTCAAACTGTGGGAGCAGGAAACTGTCCCAACCGACTGGAGCCGCTCCGTCATAGTCCCAATTTTCCAGGGCGGTTCAAGATCGGAATGCGGCAACCATAGTAGAATCAGTCTGATCTCCATCGCCTTCAAATTGCTTGCCTCTGTCATCCTGCACAGATTGACTGGCATTTATGAAAGCCATATTCGTGAAGCGCAAGCCGGGTTTCTTCGAGGTCGTGGATACTTTGACCACATCTTCACTTTGCGTCAGTTGTGGGAGCACCATCACACGTATTGGCGGCCCACCGTAGTCGTGTTCCTCGATATCAAAGATGCAATCGATTCGGTGGATAGACGTGCACTTTGGGACTGTCCACTCAGGAAAGGTGGATCTGAGCAATTTGTAAATATATCCGAGCATTATACACGAGTAGCTCAGGCAGAGTTTGGGACTACGGCAAGCTGTCGTCGTCCTTTAATATTTCCAGTGGTGTGGGACGAGGATGCCCGCTAGCGCCTTTCCTCTTCAACTTCGCTATTGAAGATGTCATGGAAATCGCGTTCACAGGACACGACTTAGATGGTGTGGGTCTGCTCCCAGGAGAAAGACTAGTTGATTTGGAGTATGCAGACGATATTACCCTCATCTGTGACAGCTCACAAACGTGCCAAGCGGCGCTGGACAGATTAGCACTGGCTGTCAGCCGCTTCGGGCTTTGCTTTGCACTATCGAAGTGCAAAGCGTTCCTCCAAGGCTGGTGTGGACCGCTTCCCACACTGATGCTTGATGGGATCAGTTAGAAGTCGTTCAAAAATTCAACTACTTGGAAAGTTGTATCAGCACCCGTGGGATTGAAGATGAGATCACGAACCGTACAGTAAAATCTCGAGGCGTTTTGCAAGCCTCCGCCGCTAATGGCGCCGGCGCGACATCACTCTATCCCTGAAGGTTAGAGTGTACAATGCAGCGGTCCGTTCGACTCTACTGTACGGTTGTGAAACCTGGCACCTTAGATCAGCGGACATAAAGAAACTAGTTACGGTCGATCACCGGTGCCTTCGCAATTTAGCTCACATCTGGTGGGAACACCGCGTGAGAAATGAGCGTGTTCGACGCGTTTTTCAAGGCAAAGGAAAAGGAAATGGACCGCTTGGCACCGTCATTTCACGCACCAGGCTCCGATGGCTGGGCCACGTGTTACGCATGCCAGCCCACCGACTCTCGCGACGTGCGTTGTTAGCGCGTCGGGGTTGTGGATGGAAGAAGAGGAGAAGTGGCCAATCCATGACTTGGTCGAGAGGTATGAAGGCCCTCACTTCTGAGATGGCCTCAGTTAGAGCGTCTCGGTTCCTTGGTTGGGGTCCGAAAGACGATGAACACGTTTGGCTGGATATACTTGTTGATATGGCTAGGAGCCGACCTTAATGACATTCGTGCTGTGAGTTTCTTTGTGCCACCCCATCCCTCTTGGCCTCCCTCACCATCCACTATCTCATTATTTTACATTTTATAAATTTGCATAGGAAATTACTTTTTTTGCTGCATAGTGACCGGCATAAAGCTTACCGGAACGATGCCCATCCGTTACCAGTAGCTCAGCTGACTTGTACGTGTAGCATTTTATTCTCTTCCTTCTTTTAGGCGCTGCGGTACAGTAGCTGAGGTGTTTCCCACCTCTAGCTATCTTGTATAGTGTGTGTGCGTGTGTTATAGCTCAAATGCACGCAAGACCTATTTAACGAAGACCTTATCCTGATTATACCATGAGGCGAGACAAACTTGCTGTCTAACATTCTTCTCACCATGTATGCTTCGCTGTGGAGTCAGTTGCCATTCACCAAGGTCGTATGAGTGTACAATGCTTTCACATTAAGTTACGAAGCTACCACTACCTGGACACCATTATTTCGTTTTTTCGTGGGAAATGTCATCTGAACATCCATTCAATGAAAGCCAAGATAATGTCTAATGGGTTAATCCCACTAATAAAGGTATTGTAATTAATCCCCAGTGTCTAGTACATACTCAACCTACAAGTTTGCCTCCTACCATCGCATAAGACAAACAAATGAGGCAAATACCTTGCCAGCAATGCAGACAAATATAAGAAGATAACGTGATATTGCTCTTGCAAGAGCATGATATCACCTGTGCTTGTATGTTCTGTGTCAAATATTAACAAAGCTTTTCACCTGAGGAGCAACATGCCCATTATTATTATTATTATTATTATTATTATTATTATCTTCATGCGGTATATTGTTGCGACCAGAGGCAATACTAACCTAGAGCCTAAATGTGCCACTGGTACTGTGCACCTTGGACCGAGGACAAATTGTATGCTCGATACGTTTCGCACTGTTGCACAATCGTTGGAAATTTGGCACAGGAATACCGGTTACCGGCAGCGTCAGAATACGAACCAATGGTAACTCCTTCATACAAAGGATCTGTCATAGTGTTGATGTGGTAGAACGTGCAAACACTTCATCCGAGGTTGATTAACTACAGTCAGGAGTATTGTTGGTGACCCCTAGCACTCACACTCTCATCCCAGTCTGCCTTCCGTTAACAGCAATTTGTCAACCTATTTGGGAGCATACCAGTCCCCATAGAGGCATACATCTAGCCCTGTGCATACTTGCAGGGTGTCCCATTGCTTAATGTTCCAAGACCAATGAGAGTGTCCCTAATAATGCATTGTACGCGGTGGATAGCAATATGGCGGCGCAAGAACACAAAAGTGGGAGGATGTGATGGTGGAATCAGCTCATAATGAGCAGATGGAGTAACCAAGTGTGCCTTATGGTCAATGGGAAGCGGACGTGACGGATTCGATAACCGGACTCGGATTGGCCGATAATCATGTGAGTGATTTACCGTTTGTTTGACTGAAGCAAAGGAGGAAACTCCCCGACTCAGAAGTGTCGTTACTTAAGGACTTGAACCTGTACTTTATATCGAGGAGTTTGGCTTGCTAAACATGCTGTAATTTTCACTGAGCTGTCTTTGCCGAATAAGCGCTTGTCCATGAAGGACTGCGTTTTGCAACACTGCGAACGCACAGCTCACCTGGTGTCGATAACGTTCGACCGAAGGCTTTACAGGCAGCAGCCAGTGATCTGGCGGAAAAACTGGCTATATTCTAGCAGCGCTGTTTGGAGCAGAAATATATTTAAGCAATATGGAAGCGAGGAATCATGATTCCTATTGATAATGGAGGTAGTCGCACTGACCTAACCAATTACCGTCCTTTAACCCTACTTCCCGTGCTTTCCAATTTTATGAAGTCTATCCTCGCTGATGCAATCATGCAGTATCTGGAAAATTGCAATCTTATAGCGCCAGGGCAACATGGCTTTCGACAAAATAGGGTCATGCACTTCGAACATACTAATTTCACGCAATAGCTGGACTGAAGCAGTTGATGGTTGAGCAGGAGTCGATGTCATATACCAGAACTTCTTAAAAGCGTTTGATCGCTTAGACCACAGAATTCTCCCTCATGGCTTTAGTGACCCACTGCTGCGTTGGATAAGCACTTTCCTGCACGAGCGTCGGTTGGAAGTAAGCGTACGAGAATCCGTGTCAGACGGGATCGATGTGGAGTGCGGCGTACCAAAAGGCTCGGCGTTCGAGCCCCCGCTATTTTTGATTTTCAAGTACGATCTGGTGATGGAAATTACATCCGATTTCCTATTCTTCGCGGATGAAATCAAGTCATGGCGAGTGACCAAAGGACCGAATGACCATTAAATGCTCCAGCGTGACTTCAACACGATTTCAAATGGGTCGGTTCTGAACACACTACCGTTCAATGTGGAAAAATGTCACGCTGTTCAATTGCGCCATAGATATGACCGTTGACGGTCTTGGGTCACATTTGTTGCAAACAACCTCCCAAGAACGCGACCTTGGTGTGCTCATTCAAAATGTCCTTAACTGTTCAAAGCAATCAAAGGCAGCTGCGAAGAGAGCTAACCAGCATGTTTCGTTAAATTATACCTACTGTTGTATTATAAGTAGTATATAAATAATTGTTGCGCGATCAGCCTTCTATGTCGCCAATCCGGCTGTTTTCGGCCGACAGCGGTGCTTTGGTAGCCAGTATATTTGCTACTGATTTCGCTAACGAATAAATATATCTATAACGAATAGCAATATATATCACACAGCAAGGAATCAACTTCCACGGTAAAAGCGGACACTTTGTCACCGCAAGGAATAATGTAACTCATCGGGTGGTGAGTTGAGGCCAAGGAGCTCACTAGCTGCCGTTCATCTATCAATAAATCCACGGAGAGGGGCACGAATGCTTTCGACGAAAACGCTAGTCACAAGTGTTCTAATTCTTCACTAACTGAAGCAAATGATCCCATAGCAACGCACAGTACATTTGGTTGTGCAGTTTAGCGCACTACCTCAACGTATTCAGTTGCTTTAATTAAACTGCTACTAGAACAAAATCTAGTCGAATAGACAAAACAGTGTATTACAACCCATAACCATCGGTGCTAAAAGGTTGCACCTCAAGAGCTTAACAGAGCTTCCGGGAAACGATCCAGACACAAACAGCAATTGTCGCCAAACCATCTCAGTAAACTTCAGAGAACCTGGATTATCTTTAAGCGGTAAAGCATCGAGCCACTCATGATTTGAATCACACAATCTGGTGGGATGTTAGCCTTGCTGAGGCTTCGTCAGCATGCGTCCCATGTTACCTGCTAATGTTCGTAATTGGTTAAATCTGCACTGGCTATTCCTTCACTGTGTCCGATCAACCTACTGTTCTCACTAAATCAGATTAATTCGATGATGACGGTTTTTGTTCCTCAAAATACAACTAAGTCAACTGAGCCTCGTTCGTTACACTAGCGTTTAAACGCATCAAATGCAATTTATCATATTGATGAGAAATCCCATTTTGATTTTCACCAGGTTTTACAGAAATTCGCTTCATTATCATCCGAAATATTATTTACTTGATAATAAAGATCTGGATTTACAACCACTGATAACAGAAATCATGAGGGAACGAGAACAGATGCTTTGCATACTACGTCGAGCATTCCATCACTTACCTGCTGATTGCTATTCGTAGCAGCTACATTAGCGCAAGATAAACGGTATTTTTAAAAAATATAATACGAAAGATACATACTGAGCATGGCGCATTGATCAGATATTGGGGTTGCGGACACAGTGAAGCAATGTACAATCGTTGCGTTGCTTCTCGTCTCGTTGCCAACTGGACTAATTGTTTGGGCACATGAGGTGGACTCCATCCGCACACTACAAATCGTGTAAGGGCAGTGTGGCGGTCACTTCTTGATCTGACTTGGCGGTAAACTCTGTCCACAACTGATACTCATTCGGCGAACAAATTTGCCACTCCTCTGGTCGGTTAGCTGAAGTGCCACAGTGTGGTAGATTAGAAGAGAAGCAGGGTTAGCCGTGATTTTCAAGGTAAGCATCATGCGTCTAAGCGAGAAATACCCTGCTCAGTCTGAACGTAGTGATATTTGCAGTCGTTCACCCATCACAAACACAGCGCGCAACAGCAATGACCCAAATCTGATGTCTTGAGGGTAGGCTACTCGTGTAAAAACGCCATCCGATTCACATAAACTCGTCAGTACAATAAATTCAAAGTAAGATTTTTACTTTCATCTGTCAAAGCGATTAACAGGCAAACCAATTGTATCGCCAATCTGCGAAATGGTAACCGAGACAGTGTTACAGGCAGTGGAACAACCGACGCTGTGGAGCGTAATCTATGGATACCTTACGTGGGTAATAGTTTTGTCATCTTTAAAAGCTCCGACTTACAAAACTCAATAATATTTCCATGACATCGAATCCACAAAAGAGGAGGAGGACAATGAAGGGTTGCGATCTTTGGACATGTTCGTGACATGACATGCTTCTGGGCCTCTGGAAATAGCAGTCTACCGCGAAGTGACGCGCACTGATCAGATCCGACCATTTACGATAGCAGTTAAGTGAGCATTCTGTTTAAGTAGTCCCAAATACACTGTATCGCGTTGCAACCGAGAGAGGAGGAGAAGAACCGCCTATATGACGTCTTTCAGGGAACACATGCCCAAGAACTTGCATTCTATGCCACCTGATGTCGCAGAATCCAGCAACAGATATCCACATCGCATTCGCAATAGAACGGAAAACGATTACCTAACCTTACATAAATGGGATTTTGGAAATGGCAGCGAAGCTCAATACGTCTAACCAAATAAATTTAGCACACGAAGCGACAGAAACCATGATGAGTAAAAGTTTCCAAATAAAGTGTAAACTGTGTAAAGAAGAATAACCAAGTGTGGTTTACATGATCTGTTGCAAAATTCATGACAACTATTACGTGGGTCATACAGCAAGTTCCCTTGGCCCAAGACTGCACGAATATAGTCTGACCATCCGCTGCCATGATGAGGAATCATTAATGTCAGTACACATGGATGCCGAGGATAACCAATTCGATCCGGAGAACACAAATATACTTGGCAAATCAAGCAGCCGCAGGGCATGTGGGTTCATCGAGGCCTGGCATTCGGACCAGAACTCAAACAACAGTTAATTGGAACTCGTGTGTTTACGAAGCTCAACAGCTTAAATCAGCAAATCGTCGCAGATTGACAGTTGAAGAAATGATCACTTGATGGTTGTATGGGAGTCAATGGAAAGATGATAGA
Organism: Dicrocoelium dendriticum; assembly: GCA_944474145.2. Taxonomy (NCBI): domain Eukaryota; kingdom Metazoa; phylum Platyhelminthes; class Trematoda; order Plagiorchiida; family Dicrocoeliidae; genus Dicrocoelium; species Dicrocoelium dendriticum. The sequence goes on from OX104062.1 coordinate 41,544,635, forward strand.
CACAAAGCAAGAAACGACTAACGGTCAGTTAGACCTGGCAGTGCTTGACGAGGCACTGTGAAACAGCCATTGAAAATCGCACTGATCTTGTTGCCTAGCTTGGCAACGAAATGTGTGCGACTAAATTGTTCTGCCCGGGAAACAAAACAATCCTACTCAGAGCTAGGTGCATTTTAATAATTTTCAAAATATGACCCCTTCACCTACAAAGTTGTCTAGGTCAGTTGAAGGGCTAACCATAATGTGACTACTTTCCGATTCACTAGGGAATTACTCAGTGGGTCAGCGCTGTTTTTCACAAAACCGTGGCTAATGTTTGCATTTAAATGAGCCTCGCTATCATATGGACTAAGTAATATTGCACCCATACTGCCATTCTGTTTTGCGAAACCAAACTCGGTCTCATTGAACCAACATAGCAAGTCTACTTTCCCCAAATTGTGGTAATATGGCAGATGAGGAATTAAACATAATCGAATGACTAAGCACTGTCTGTAAGGATAACTCAAAGTAATCGCACATAAGGGTCAAAATTTCAAACACGGCATTTTGCACGAAAAATTGTTGAAGGTACATTTGGTAACCCACTAGAAATAAGTCGGCACTATTGCCTGTATTTCAAAGCTGGTGGGTCCATGTTGCACTGAGACTTGTGGTGGCTGAATCCTGACAGATCTTTGACCATCGGATGTCCATCTTGTGCAGTGGACTCATGTCCTGAACACCACATCATGACCACCGCTTGGTGGGCGTTTGGTTACACCCTTATTCTAGTTAAAGCCCATGATATACACAATTCCGCGTGAGTCAGCTCACCGACTCACGGCGTATGTCCCTCTGAATTCGGGTATACATTTGTTTGAGGCATTGACTGATTACCAGTCATTCTCCTGTCAGGTGTGAACTACCTGGCGATGTCCTAGCCCAAAACGCAACCATGAATTACGCCAATAATAATAATCCCATACTGTAACGGCCATCGCGCATTATCACTAGGAGAAGGGTAGCCTTATCCGCCGCATACAGTAGATGAATAGGCGAAAACATGCTACCGCCGACGCCTCCCTTCTTCCTTCTTCCACTGCACATACTCTCCTCGTCCCCATTTCACCTAACCCCCTAATTCCTCTAGTCCAGCTGATGACCGTAATAGTATCCTTCCGCGCAAAGCGCCCAACATCGGCTGCTGGAACGTGCGCACCCACTCGAGGGACACACGCGTGAGTGACCCGAACGAAACACTGCACTGGTCGAGATGGAACTCGTGCGCTACGGGATCGACATTGCAGCACGCAGCGACACTAGGTTCACTGATCAAGGCAGGGTGCATGAGGCTGATGCTGGTTACACGTTCTAATGCGTGGGGAATACCACCGCAGTACCACCTGCACATGAGGTTAGATTTGTACTCTTCGACCAGCTAAATGGCCAGCTGGTGGCAGGGTCGACCGGCACCAGTCCATGATTGATGACACACAGCTGGGGACACGGAAGAGATAAGTTTGCCACCTTTATTAGCACGTATGGTCCCACCATGTGTTATCCTGAAAACTGGGGTGGTCAGGATTACACTCAGTTGTTCTGTACCGGACAGCGACCGGCTATCCTTGCTGGGTGATTTCAACGCGCGTGCTGTGCATGATGTAGCGGTGTGGACAGATGTAAATGTTCCGTGTGGCTTTGCCTCAGCCAACTGGAACGATGACCAGCTGCTCTCACTTTGCGCCACTCGCTGCCTGACGATCGCGAATACAGTTTGCACTGGGTGCGAGTGATAGAACTACTTAGACCCCCCGGAATGGTCAACCCACCTGCTCGGCTACGTCACCATACACCAGCATGACATGCGTTACGTGCACATTACAATTGTACTGCGTGGAGCTGAGTGTGGCGTCTATCACTAGTTGATGCGGACCACATTGGACATATATTTTCATAAATCTATGTATTGCTCGCCTGCCGCAAATCAGCGCAACGTTGCTACTGAGAAGGGGTGGAACTGGAGAAGGCGATAGATATTCGCGTTGGCGATGCCGAATACATCGCCTCAATGAACGACGTGTGGAAACACTTCCGAGAACACGTGGTTGTTGCTGCCGAAGAAACGATCGGACGCGCAAATTTTAAGCGTCGTGATTGGTTTGATAGCAACTGTGTGACCATTAACGCATTGGTGTCGGGGAGGAATGCAGTGTTCACCGCGCATGTGGACGACCATGCCGATGCAGAGTATGACAGGCATTTTCGCAACCTTCTACAGTGACTGATTCATGAGCCCCGTCATATCAAGAATGTATGGTAGACGGAGAAGCCGAAGTAAATGGAATGCTACGCCAAACGTCGCCAACATGAAAAATTCTTTATCCCCCTGTGTTGACCCGCGTTGTAACAGCTGAGAACGTTGATCGATGCTACTCCAGGCGCCACCTGCACACAGTGCATAAAATCTGCAGCTCTGGCGAAGGCCCTTTGACTGTATCTTGAACAACCGTCCAGAGATTAAATGGGCTGTGTTTAGCGCTGCAACAGCAGGAGACGAATTGTGTTTTGCTTGCACACCGTCAATGGATGATATGCAGAGAGCACTTGCTCAGCTGCGAAATGGCAAACGTGCCGGCACCGACGGGATCCCGCCTGAAGTGTTGAAACACGGCGGACCCGTGTTGGTAAATGCGCTGCACCACTTGGTGCACCGCACGTGGATTGAAGTGCAAGTGCCGGCTGACCTGTGTGATGTCGTTGTGCTACCACTGTACAAGAGTAAAGGAAGCAAACAATGTTGTTTGTAATATTGTGGCATGAAGTTGCTGAGTTGTGTAGGTTTTGTGTTCACACGAATTCTGCTCAACCACCTCGTAACTAAGGTCGTTGCACCGCATTTGACGGAAAAGCAATGCGGTATCTGTTCGGCCTGTTGCGCAATATATATATTGTGTTCGCAGCTCGTTAGTTGCAACAGAAATGCAGAGAGCAACACAAGTCGTTGTACGCGTTGTTTATAGACTTCACCAAGGCGTTTGTTACGGTGAACCGCTAGGCACTGCAGGTGATGTTGGGAAAGTTTGGATGTTCAAGTAGGTTGTACTATTAACTGTATGTCCCTACAGTGATATGCATGTGATAGTGCTGCCTGTGGACAATCCTCGGATGACTTTAGTGTTGTATCTGTTGTGAAACAAGGCGGTGTCTTAGCCCATGCCCTGTTTCATATTTAATTTCATGTTATTATGTTCTTTTGATGCTACTTCGCATTAAGGTGTTCGTGTGGAGCGCCGTATTGAAGGTGGATCGCACAGTATCCTTCGCTTGTGGACGTGAGACAACCATCTGTGTGTTGCTGTTAGCCGTCGAATACGCGTTTTTTGCAAGCAGCGCTGATGAGTTGCAGGAAATGACTTCGGCTCTCTCTTCGACAGCGTCCAAATTCAGACTCACTGTCAACACAAGCAAGACTATTTGGCTTTTCTAGCCTGTAGCAGAAAAGGAATCAGCAACTCTGCTGCAATCCACATTAACAACGATGTCTTTGGAAATCACTTCGCGATTTTCTACCTAGGAAGCACAGTGTCGACCGACCTGTAGATGATGAGAGAGCTGCGTATCCGCTTGTCAAAGGCGGCTACCACATTTGTCTATAGTTCGATCGCCAGCTTACCGTTGAAATGAAGCTGATAGTATACAATTCGATGGCGCTGTCGTTCTTCTATGCGGCAGAAAACAACGTACATATATCGGAAGGTGGTCAGATATCTGCAGCTGTTTCGTCAACAATGTCTGCTACGTATTCTGTGCATCTGTTGGTGCGACAGATTTGCAGGCACGGAATCGCTACGCCGCAGCGACATGTATGCAGTGGACTGCATACTTCTGCTGCGACACCTGAGGTGGCAGTGACATATAGCCGCATTGATTCGGCGCGGATACCCAAGCAGCTCTTATATGGACAACTTAATTCAGAAAGCGGCAGGTGGGAAAACCGAAGGTACGTTACCAGGACATGATCAAAGTGAGTTTATCACGAACTGATGTTGATTTCAGGTGTTGTGTAGTGATGTCGGTGTATCGGTGCGAGTGCCTAGAGGTTATCAAGAGGGCGGTTGCTCAAGTGCAGGAATGTGCACCATTGCACGCGGAGTAGGAAGTGATGTGCACCGATGGAACCTCCCCGTTTGACGTCAAGCGTACGGCGTTTCAGCACATGCCGTCGCGAGTATCTTTGCGAAACCGGTCTAGTAAGCCACCAGGGTAGCCACGTGGGGCCAGCATTCAACAGGCGACGAGTCAAATGATTATCTAATCAATATAAGCACAGCATCCGTAAGTACGCTGCGTCTGCTTTCTTTCGAGTTACTAATCCAGGCCAATAATTAGGTTAAGGTGGTTCTTTTGCAACATCACCATTGCACGTGATCTGCACGTGTGCACGCGTGTTGACTTGCTAGCATTTCAAGTGAATGGCTTTTGCTTGATATCCCCGGTGTGACTGCGCTTGAAGTTTGACAAGGTGCCTACCTGTTTAGTACCATCCACCTCGATAACCTACTTCAGCGGGCAGTGAAACTTCACCAGGGTGGATTGTGTGTATGGTCCTCGTGCCTAAACTAGGGTCAAAGATTACTTCCATGCATGCAGTGTGGAGCGGACTTCGGCCCAACTATCGCCTTGTGTTCCTCACTTACTCGTGATTCTCCAAGTTGTCTAAATGGAATGTTGCTGCCGTAGTTTCTGAAGGAATGTGGGCCGTCTCCGTTGAGGAAACGTGACTCCCACCCACATGCTTCCCGGTCTTATTCCTTCGGCATTTCACTGGATATGGGATACGTGGGTGGAGCTGTGGGGGTGTAACGCTAGCCATGCATGAACTGTATTTGGGCGCAGACGTCCAGTGGCTGTCCTCTGGAGGCCGCAGTGACGGGCAAATCCGGAACCGCAAGACACCAACCATGTTCAAAGCGACATGACTGATGCTATCGTAGCTATTTTTCCCGTGAGTGATGATAGAATTTCTTGGTTAACCATTGTTCACCCATTGCAACAAATTGACCCAGTTCACTTGAGAACACAACTGAAGTTCGGCGGACGCGTATTTGCTCATGTCATGACTGGATTCCAGACCCGACGTCATCATGCTTCTTTCCGTTTGTTGGTGCTGCCAACAGCGAACTCATATAAGTGACACGATCTGTTTACCTGAGTCCTTGCGTGCAAAAGACGTCTTCACACATTGTGCGGAGGTCGCGCAGCGACGATGATAGTACAACCATATATGCTGTAGGATCGATCTTTTAAAGCGGTGTACAAGATGTGTGTTCTCGTGTGCTGTTTGAAACAAGGTAAGGGGCTGACACATGAGATTAGCTTGCTCCCTCACTACTTAACAGGTAGTATGAATGTCACTTGAAATCTTTTCCACGGAATAGTTGCCCAGATGCCTGTGCTCTACTGGATGTTGTTACTTCACCTAAAGCAACGCTGCACGAATGGCGGCGGTCTACTCCACTATGTAGCAGAGCAAGATTGCGTCATTTATGAAGAAATCGCTGAGCAACCAATGAGTATAAACTCATGATAAACTCAAAGGTAACGACCTATCAGTCGCTTGTAAAACTGGCTCCCCAAGGATCTGCAGATGAGCACGATTACCACTTCTTTCCCAGGCTTAATAATCCCAAGTATCCCCGGTAAATGACTGGAGTATTTTATCCTTTGCTGTTAAAATCAAATGCAACCGATCAACAACACATCGCTCAGGTTCCTTGTACGAGTACGCATGGACGCGGTAAGCCAGTCATTGTTGTATACTAGAATCTGATTAGGTTCGTCAGTAAGTCACAATTGGAATTGACTACCCCCTCAGGAGTAACCAGCATCGGTGCGATTAACATAATGATTCAAACGAAGCAGTAGTATTTGTGCTAACCAAAACACACCGGGCTTCTTCCCCAATCGGATTCCACCCAAAAATTCAGCGGGTTTAGTAGGATACGACTGATTCCAAACGGATATCTGTAACACAATGGCAAGTAACTCGCTCTGATCCAAATCGTCAAATCGAAGCACAGTGTTCCAGCGGGGTTTGTTGCTTTTTGGCATCGGATAAGTCGAATGAGTTTCCAGTTCCTTTCCTTCAACTATCAGTGATCTAAGGAAAACGTAGATGAATAGTTAGTGAACAATAAATGCAGGAAATTGTCGTACAACTTAGCAAAAGCTTCACTTATCATTAATGCAACCCACAGCGTCTGTCGAAATAGTGAGACGTTTTGAAACGCCAATAAGCAGGTCAGCTCAATTTGGAATTATCTACCGTTCTAAGTTTCATCACTGCCGCTATTGTTCTCCCTCTGCAATTTCGACGAGATTATTTCCATGATAGGTGAGTTATGCGTCACAACAAAATGTGGCTCTAACGATAAACTTCGTACGCATTCGTTTGAAGGAAACATATAAGATAAGATAGTCCAATTAGTTAAAATGAACTAGTAAATCAAATCGTCTGGTATATTAATGTGATCTGAAGAAATTGTGCTGGTGAGAAGAGTTAACTAGTACCTGCAGCATTACTGCTTATGTGTCTAGTTCTGTTCTCTTCCCTAGCTGAATACAAGCAAGAAACACGGACACAGTTTGAGGAGTTTTAGGATAACACCACATCAATGATGCGAATGTCCAAAGTGGTATGCAGCATCTTTCGCAGATAAAGGAAATGCTCTACGTTTTGTGCAAAGGCTCATGTGACACGGTACCCACTGCTTGCACAGGCGGCAAAACTGCTTAATAGCATTAACGTTCGTAACAACCATTTCATCCAGCATTATGAACACTGTCAACGGTTAGTAGAGCGTTGATTTGTGTCCTCAACCTTACAACTGGTCACAAGTTTGCAAATTCTCCAATTCCTTCACCGTCAATGGTTAAAAGTCTGTGTATTGCCTTCGCTAGATGCATTAATCCTGATTACCAACTATGGGTTTATTAGGCACAGCATCAACAAATCCATAACCTACACTTTAAGGAACGAGGTGAGATTCGTGCCCACTGAATATGATCTCAGATTGCTCGCACTGTTTGCGTGCACTTCCAGCGTTCCGGGAAAGTCGGTTCGCTCCTCTGAAAGTTGGGCTAGTTTTCTGTAGTTTTCAGCTAGGACAAACCTCAGGCCCACATTCACTTCGACCAGATACGTTGGACTCGATAGAGTGGTTGTGATTGGGTGTTGAGGAGCCAATGGAAATACATGAACATAAATATGAACACCAGAGGTCATGATTCAATGTGTATATATTTATGCGTAATATTTGCAAGGACAGTTAATAAACTAAGGTAAATAAATAAATAAATAAATGTTATATTATGTTATGTTATGTTTCGAGGTGCAGTCCAACTATGTGGTCTGATCAATGTGTACAACAGGATCGCAAAAAAATAATCAATTTGTTCACGCTTTTTACAATGGATCTAAAACAGGTTACTAAAACTAATTGGCAAGATTAGGGCATTAAAGAAATTAAAAAGCAGGAACAATAACGTAAGCAGATTTAAACAGATGTCCAGTTAAAGTAATACGGCCACTCGTGGAAACATCCCCATGGGACCTGCTTCCATGCAAGGTATTCCCTCGAAAGGTTTCGCTCGCACTTCCATGCAATAACTGGCCGTGTGCCGGTGTGGCATAGTAGCATATGAGCCATTACCTGTATATCATATGTTTTCTTCATTTTAGAGCTGCTTTTGAACATGTATTATGGGCCATGAGGGCTCAGCCCAGTCCGTCATGCGGATCATTCTATTATGGCACTTTGTATACGTCAGTCAGTTGGTGGCAACACACAGACTGTGAGTATACTCTATTTACCGTGCGATCTGGCTTATGTAACAAGCAATTGCGGAGAGTTAATCGCCCAAATTTTCGAATGCCCTTCTGAAAGGGCCAAGGTGCTGACTGAAATTTTCCGGTGCTTTTTTGTTCCCAAGTGCGACACCAATTACGGATTGTGGCACGGTGGCCAAAAGACCGAACTCAATCATAAACAATCTGTAAAGTTACTTCTGGTCTACCATCGCTTAAGTTTTCCCATTGCTTTATCTTTGACCGCCACTAAACATTGAACCTCCACGACAAGTCAAAGAATGCAGATCACTGACCGTTTGTAACTAGGTATCGGCAGTAATATTAAACGTCATTACAAGACAACCTGGTGGTCGATGAGGCTGAGGGGATATGAATTAATATAGCTTTCCATCTAAGCCTAAATCCGAAGTCAACGTCATTGTTTTCCTTTAAAAATAGTGATGGCTGTTTGAATGCCAAGCTACACATTACCAGCAAGTGGCAGAGAGAAATTCTCCGGTGTCTAACACTTGGACTGTGAGATCGAACCGCTTAAATTTCGGAAGCCTCCTCAATGCTTTGCGATCTGCTGAGCTCAATGTGAACTTGGTTCGATGAACAATGAACAATGAACAATGATTTATCACGGGATAAAAGCAAGTGCTTGACACGTCCCGTAGGATGGTAACGGTGAATATGATGCAAGTAAAATATGTCTGGGTCATCTATCGAACGTCTGCCGAGATGAACACTTTGATAATTAACATCAGTGTAAAATGAAAAAGAAATATCGCGTGTAAACATTCAGAAAGACACTGGGGCGCAGTGATAGTTGAGGTAAGGAGTGAGAAAATAAGATATGGTAGCTCACTTATTTCCATTTGATACGTTAGTCCTGTTGAAAACATGCTTGGAGTAATCCACAACAGAGGAGCTTAGGTAACAAAATGTTGGGAGCTGAGAGCAACATCTAATCGTTTTTTGAAAACATCCAGGGTAGGAGAGGATACTACTGAGTCTGGAAGTGCGTTCCATGGTTTGCAAACCCGAAGGGAAAAATAATTCCGTCGACACTCTAGACGGCTATATTGTTCCTTCAACTTTAAGCAGTTACCCATGAGCTGCCTGTTGTGGCCAAGTTTCAGCAAATGGTGGCATACGTGGTTGGGGTCACTCAATATCTGATACGCTAATATGAGATCGCCGCGCAGCCTTCGATAGCGTCCGCTGAAAATTCCCAGCAACTTCAGCCTTCGGTGGTAAGAGTGATAGCGCAGGCCCTTTACATTCCTTGTTGCTCTCCGTTGTGGTGCCTCTATCGCTTCTAGAACGCGTTTCAACCAAGGTTTGCTAAGCTTGGATTGCGTATTCAACATGCGGGCGCATCATTGGGAAGATTGATTCGTCAAATCTCCCGAATGCGCTTCGCAGCATGCCGACGTGCTGGTTGCCTCTTTCTGCAGCTACCTCAGCCTGTTTTGAACAGTTGAGGTCGCTCTGTACGATCACACCCAGGTCACGTTCCTGGGAGCTATTCTGCAATTCGTTTGTCCCAAGTATGTAGGTATAGTTATGTCTATGGCGTAATTGTACTACGCGACATTTGTCTACGTTGAGCGGTAGAGCGTTTTGAACTGACCAGTTCGACAGTGTTAAGATCCTGCTGTGGCCGTTCATGGTCGTCCGGTCCTCTGATCCTTCACCATATCTTGATATCATCAGCGAAAAATAAGAAATCGGAAGTAATTGATCTCGCCAAATCGTTAATGAACACCAAGAATAGACGAGGTCCAAGAACCGAGCCTTGTGGTACTCCACACGTCACGTCGATTGCATGAGAAAATGATTCTCGGACTCACACCACTAGCAGTCCTTCTTGTAGAAAATTGCTAACCCAACTCAGGATTGGATCGCCAATGCCGTAGTTCCGAAGCTTCTGAAGGAGAACTCGATGGTCTAAACGATCAAACGCTTTTGAAAAGTCCAGATAGATGACATCGACTCCAACTCCATCATCAACAGCTTCAGTCCAGCTATTACGTGCAATTAATAGGTTAGTATTACACGAATGCTTTTGACGAAAGCCATGTTGCTCTGGGGCTATTAAATTGTGGCTTTCCAAATATTGCATCAGCGCGTCTGCGACGATTGATTCCATCACTTTGGATAGTACGGGAAGTAGTGTTATTGGACGGTAGTTTGCAGGATCAGTGCGGCTAACTCCTTTATGGATAGGAGTGATGACCCCTTGCTTCCATACTGGTGGAATAAGGTTTCCCTCTAGACATCGCTGGTAGAAAACAGTCAGTGGTTCTGCTAGATCACTAGCTACTGCCTGTAGAGCCTTCGGTCAATGATACTGGACCGGAGCTACATATCATCTCACATTATTATCTGGAGTGAAATAGGGCATTATATGGGATAATACTTACATTAATTGATTCATCGACCTATGTGCGCCTAAACAGCTGGTGGGTTTTTGGAAATCGGCTGGCTCATTTTAACCATGAGCGGATACCGGTGAATGATATGATGCAATTAGACCACGGGAACAGAAAGTAGCTTGGTGTAAACTAGACACGTCAAAAACCCTTAAATTGCGTCAATTAGGTACTCACAGTCTCTTAGACTAGCCCGGGTTAGTATTGTATCTGAGACCGTTCTATTTATTCAATCCAGACAAAGAACCTAGTGGTTTCAGTGATGGGATGCCTTGGTTGATGAAATCGTTGCTGCTCCCTCTAGAGTATTCGATTAGATGAACAACAAATCAAATTTTGTGAGTGAGAAACAGGCGCCATATTCAGTCGACCTTTTATTATATACCATCGTGATTTTATCAAGAAACTTTCAAACTTACCTTGCTTGAGTATCCCCATGTTGAGCGAAACATCAGTTTAATTGCTATCTCATCTTACGGTGTCAACTGCGCACAGAATATTAAAATATTAATCGGCCGGACAAATGTTTATTTGTCACTTTGCTTTTGATCCTACAAATAATTTTAAAACTCCCATATATTAGCTGACCTCATTTTAATAACTTGATGAAAGGTTGTTTTCATCTGCGCTTCTCCGAGACTTAAGATCCATCCCAGTAAGCCAAGTTAGGCATGCCCGGGAAAAACACGAATCCGAGCTAGTAGAATGGGAGCTCATCCACCACACGTGCTAACTTGACGAATGTTGTGTTTCACTTACACTGCATTCCACGTGTTCGTTGGCATTTTCTGCTTAATCATCAGTTGCCACGAAGTTGAGCAACCTCCATTGCCTACAGTCTGTTTGATTGATGCATCCTTTGCGTGCGTAATTCACATACCCAACTTTCGCACAACTGGCATGCTGCTTGAGACGTACGCCTTGAGTAGAATTGAAAAATTATATTCAAAAGTGCTTTCAATTTATTTGGGTAGTGAAGACTGCTAGGTAATCAGATGATACAGTCAAACCTGTCCAAAGCGACCACTCAAGGGACCGGCAAACGTGGTCGCCGTGGACAGGTGGTCGCTATGGACAAGTTCATGCGTAGGCAACATTACACGTGATCCACTCCACATGTGTGCTAAAGTTTTAAATCGCAAACTTGATCTGTAAACCGATGGCTTCTATAATCCGATTTAGATTCTAATTGAAGCGACAACAGTAGTAGTGTATAATGCGGTACATATGAGTAATAAGTGTGCAATAAATGTAGAGTTTATGAGTCAACATTTAAAAAATTGACCTGCAAACCATCGAAATCCAAAAGCTTTGGAAAATATCTTACACACACCTTCTGATTGTCACAAATCATGTTCTACAAGATGAAAATTATCAAGTATAGTGTTCTGTTGCTTGGCCGTTGAAATGAACATGAATTTGGTTTTTCGCACATGTTCGTGATAAGTGCAAGCATTGGGGCGCAAGAAATCAACAGCACCCTGTGCGTCTGTGAATGTATTCGTTTTCAGCACATCTGTAGAATCCTGTTCCTGCTAGTCGTTTGTTTCACTATCACATCCTCAGCTGCTAAAATTGAGGTGGCAGGCAAGTCCCAGTTTATTTCTGTTGTGTTACAGGTTTGGAGATAAGAACCAAACATGTGGTTGTCAGCCACCTGCCATCCAAACAATTTCTTTGAAAAAGTATTCAGAGCAATAGAGGTCGAAAGAGATACAAGTCGTTCATTGCAGTGCTTTCTCAGCATCAATTTCTGCAAGACAAGGAAAGCCCGCTTTACAAAAGCACTTAGAGATTGTTGAGTTATCCGCCTCCCTCCATACGGCGGCTATCCAGAACACGACGTCTAATAAATTTACTCTTTTCATGAGTTCACTTCCGGAGATATCTTTGTGGGATTCCATGACCGTAATAAGATGCAGAAGCTGTTTTTTCATAAACTCCAATTTAAGCGCCTGTATGACACCCTGGTTGAGGGGTTGAACTAACGCAGTGTTGGGTGGCAGGAATTGCAATGCGACATTAAGTAGCCGGAATTTGGGATAGCAAGTGGCATTGTCAACAAACGATATGATGTTTCGCTTTACTTCTGCATTTTTCTGTCGAAAATTTGAAGCCAACCATCGAACATAGCTGCAGCCATCCATGCCCTTTTAATATTCTTGTAAACTGCTGGTAGTTTTTCATGTAGACGTCTCTAAAAATTCGAGAATTGGTTGATTTCCCAATCACTAAAGCCGGTTCTCGCTCCCCCACATGTAAGTGCGTTGCATGAATTTGATCCGCCCCTTGATTCTTTTCTCAACTGCGTATTTCTCTTCTTTGACAAAAATATCTTTTTACCCGAGGTCGCTTTGAATAACAAACCACTTTCCTCTAAATTAAAAATGAGCTGTGTAACCAGAACATATTTCGGGTAATTTTACTGTTAATTCGGATGCAGCACACATATCTACGTCAGCGCTTTTTGCCCGATTGCTTACCAAACACAAGATTGTGTCTATAGATGGAAGCCGGCAGCCAACCGCTTTAAAGTCTGCATCTTGCAATTCATTTGCGAAGTGCAATGCTCATTCTTGAATCGTGGGTCCAGATAACGGGATTTTTCTCCCCAATGCTGACTGGCACCATCTCCAGCAAAGCGCGTTTGTCTTCGTTACCCGTTTTCTACTGTTCTTTCTTTTCAGTCTTGGTGCGTTGTTCTCAACCTCATTCAAAAACTCGGCTTTTCTCCTTAAAGTTAGAAGGATTTGCATTAATCCTCACTAATGTTTTCCTTCTTGACTTATTCAAATCACTGATTTTTTTAAAATGTTAATGCCTTTGGCTTTGCTGATTTGGAACTAACTATTTTGCCCTGCATAAGGATCTTCAACAACTATAAAAGCGATTAAGAATATTCAGTAAGTATGTACCACAACAGTACCCGCTCAGTGCTGACAACGGATTGGTTACACGGTAAATAAATACACAAGGAAAGTGATCACCATCATCATTATACACCTTAGCTGCAGGTGGAAAACACCTCAGCTATTGTGCCGCAATACAAAAGACAAAAAAAGGAAAACAAACAGTGGCGCTCCGGCTGAGTCCTCAGTAACGGATGGACATTGTTTCGGAGAGCTAACAGCTGGCTGCCGTAAAAGGGAGTCATATTATGCTTAACAAGTTAGATCGTGATTGGAGGGGGAGGCAAAGCAGGAGGGGAAAGGATAAAGGAACTCACAACACAAACGCCATTGGGGCCGGCTCCAAGCCATATCAGCAAGTGTGTCCCACCAAACGTGTTCACCGTCCTTGGAACCCCAGCCAGGCAGTCGGGATGCACCAACTGACGCCAACTTCGCAGTGAGGGTTTTCATTTCTCTCGACCAAGCCATCACTTGGCCTTCCCTCCTCCTCTTCCAACCGCACCCACAAAGCGCAAACAATGCACGTCGCGGAAGTCAATGTGCTGGCATGCGCAACAGGTGACCCAGCCGTCGGAGCCTGGTGCGTGATATAATGGTGCTGAGCGGTACACTCGTTCTTCCCGCTCCAAATACTAGATGTCGAAAACGCTCATTTCTCACGCGGTGCTCCCACCAGACATCAGCTAAGCTGCGAAGGCAGCGATGATCGAATATGACAAGCCTCTTTATGTTTGTCGACCTGATAGGCCAGGTTTCACAACCATATATGAGAGTTGAACGGACGGCAGCGTTGTAAACTCTGCCCTTCAGGGCGAGACTAATGTCGCGTCTGCGCCATAAGTGGCGGAGATTGACAAAAGCACCTCGAGCTTTTGCTATACGGTTCATAACATCATCTTCAATTCCACGGGTGCTAATGTAGCTGCCCAGGGACTAGAATTCCTGAACGACTTCTAGCATGTCACCACAAAGGCTTAGCGCAGGGTTGGGTCCCTGAAAATCTTGGAGAAGTACTTTGCATTTCGTTGAAGCAAAGCATAGCCCAAAACGGTTGACAGCAAGTGCTAACCGGTCCAGTGCTGCTTGGCATGTATGGGAGCTGTCACAGATTAAGGCAATTTCTTCCGCATACTCTAATGCAAGAAGTCGCTCACCTGCAATAAGCTCTACACCTTCTGGGTCGTGTCCAGCAAACGCTGTTTCCATGACTTCATCAATAGCGAAGTTGAAGAGGAAAGGTGACATCGGGCAACCTTGTCTCACACCGCTGGTGATACTGAAGGGTGGCAACAGCTTGCCATGAACCCTCACTCTGTCCGAACTATGCGCGTACGGCGCTTTGTGAATGTTTACATTGTTATCAGGCACACCTTCCCTCAGCTGGCAGTCCCAAAGGGTACGCCGATCGACTAAGTTGAAGGCACCTTTTACGTCAAGAAACACGACAACGGTGCGCCGCCAATATATGTGATGGTGCTCCACCAACTGACGCATAGTGAAGGTGTGGTTAATGCAGCTCCGATCTTGGCGAAATCCGTTTTGCTTTTCACGAATCTGGCTTTCACGAGTGCCAGTCAGTTTGTGGAGAATGACAGAGGCAAGCAATTTAGAGGCAATCGAAAGCAGACTGATCCCTCTATGATTGCCGCATTCCGAACGGGAGTTTCCCTTGAAAATTTGGGTGGTTCTAATCAGTCGGGACAGTCTCCTGCTCTCAAAGTTTTCCTAACAACACTTGTAAAGCATCTATAAGTCCCCCGAATTTGAAGAGGTCTGGAGGAATTCTATCTGCCCCTGCCGCCTTTTACCATTTCAACAGCCTGATCTCACGTTCGACTTCTGCGCGTGAGTGCGGATCCGAGGAGACGGTCCAGGGAGAAGGGCGTTCAATGCCTGAAAAAGAAACCGATAACTCAGGTTGGTTAAATTGCCTTGCAATTGTTCTATCTAAAGGTCCAAGCGTTTTGACAGGATGTGGATCGGCTGCCCACTCTCATCGCGTATGGTTTGGCTAACACCAGGTCTCCTGCTGCCTGTTCCCCGTATCAGACTGAATAACTTAAGATGATTGCCAACAGTAGCGGCTGTTTCCATCTCAGATGCACGAGGAGATCACCAGCTTTCGCGCTTCCTTCAGGCTAGCACGTACTTTTGCCCTGAGATTTTTGCAAGCCTCATTGTATTCGCTTCCAGCTGGAAGACGTCGACGAGCATTCATAAGTTCCAGAGACGGTGTAGAGACCCAATGTCCGGTTTGGCAATTTGCTTTGCTACGTGAAGACGTGTCTGCAAACAGTAACGGTTGACGAATATGCGACCAGTGATCCTCGACGGTGTTTAGTGGGCGCTTACTCAGCCCAGATGCCAGCGCATTTTGATACACATTCAGAACACCTGGCCTCGCCAGCTGGCTGGTGTCAATCCCTTCATATCGACGTTGCGGACGTCCACCGAAACGCACCAGGTGGTCGGCACAGAGAAGTGCTTGGTCAGGGTCCACGCTCGTGCTCCAATTCGAGCGACAGTTTTGGACACAGCCTCTCCAGCCGTAACCGATCGCGATATGATCGATTTGCGTCCATGGCTAGCCGAGGCTGGTGGCCGCCAAGTCACTCTTCTGCGGGTGCTGTGTCGAAAATTAGTGCTTTCGAGAAAGAGACGAGCATCTTCACACAGCTGTAGCAATAGCCTACCGTTATCATTACGGGATCCTACACCATGTTGGTCACCCAGATGAGGCTCATCAAAGGACAATTTTCCGACCTGGGCGTTTAGCTCGCTAGCCAACACCAATGTATCCGTGCTTCTTCTTTAACGAAGGAGCTCGTTAAGTTGCTGATAGAAATCATCTTTTACCGTATCAGTGTTACAGTTTGTAGGGGCGTAGGCCGCAATGACAAGCACGCACCGTTTGTCTCCGCGGGACTTCGTAACATGGAACGAACCAGCTAATCTAACGGCGCACATCTTACAGTTTACTGAGATCCAATCGATCAGGGCAGCTTCAGCCCGGGGACTCAAATCAGTGCCGACACCAGCTTGACCGGCATTTCAAGCTGCACCATCGCCTGACAAGCGGAATGAGAATGTGCCGCCAGTGTCGCCTGTGGGGATCGCAGGGTAAGCACGGAGCTCGAATCTTGCAGGTGGATTTCTGATAAACAGCTAATATCGATCGAAAGGGTCTAGTGTGCGAGCATTTGCTGACTGTTGGCCAATCTGTAGCAAAGTGCGCAAGTTGAGGCATGCCAGTCTTAGCGAGAAACGAGGACTCCAAAGGGAAACGGATGAACTGACGTTGTTCGGTTGGTTGAACATGGACTTGTCTACTGGATTGGAGCGACGCCCTGCGACTGTGTGTGAGTTGAAACTAGCAGACAAGCGACTATTGAAGCAAGCTGGGGGATGGCCAAGAATTGGGGGATTGAAAATGGTGGGATAAAGTAAAGTTGGAGCGGGACGATAAGGATGAAGAAGCGCAAGAAGGGGGATAAGAAGACGGAAAGGCTTGACCAGTAGCATCCAAACCCCTATCCACCCTGCTCGAGGCAGCAGGTAGGGCGCCATTTATTATCCATTGCGATGGCCAGAGCATCAAGAAATGGTTTGATGTAGGGTTCATTGTATTGCGTGGGTAGAATATTGTCAGGTTACCCAGGCCTAGACAGGAGAACACTTAGCGTTCCCACCCAAAATCTATGGTTCAAAACCTTACCCCAAGGCAGCAGGTTTTGGCACTGGACTACACAGAGCCCGTTTTATGAACTAAGGATCCACCCCCATTCCAAACCCCAAGCTGGAGGACCAGGAGGCTGAGTTTGTCTGGCTTCTAACCATTGACCAATCTGGTATGAGTGGCTCTGAAGATGCAAAAAAAGCACCACCCAGCATAGCTCAGTGGAACACTAAGGCACACAAACCATCGCATCACGGTAAAGTCCAGCCTCATTGCGATGGCACAGAAAGTGATAGTCACGGTAGTTGCGACAGTATCACAAAACCCAGATTGCGAGAGAGGAGTCCAATGACTATTTGTTGGGTAACATGGCTCTATCCAATTGGTTCAGTGCACAGCCCATAGCAGGATACATGCGTTAGTTACATAGAGTGATATCCAGGGGGTGTAATATGTCAATGGACAAGTCTGGTGTGAAGGCAGTGTGACTCCCCTGGGATGAGAATAAACAAGTGGTATTGAGAAGTGACGCAACGTGAACTGGTCAATTGAGACAGCGGGGTATCAGGAAGCCTATGGGGAATCGAATAAGGAGACACAGAGAACATGGGCCATAATGAATTAGCACATAGCATGTGGCGTTGTTTCTGGGGCAATTACGACACCGTGAAACGAAATCTAAGCTATCTGTGCAATACGGTGGCAGACTTTCATAACACTTCTATTCGCAATCTCGGCCAGTCGTGCTAGTGGTGGTCGCCTTGAGCAGGTGCTAGAACGTCTGCGAACCACAAAAGCGTGGCCACGGTTGCGTTAGAGTGTTGAACGCCGTAGAGAGGTTAAGACTAATGAGAAAACATAGGAAAATCGTTAGGGATATTTTTGTCCAGTCGCTCTGGCAGGTTGAACTGTAGTAAGCTGCTTTTGGAGTAGCTTTAAGCACGGATTTACTGTTTTGCCACACTGGCACAGTGCCAGTTGGAGCATGGAAGCGCGGGTGAAACCCATCGAGGGAATAACCTGCATGGAAGCAGGTCCCCTAAGGACAGTTCCATGGAGGACTGTATTACTTTACTTGAACTTTTCGTGAAATCTACATTTCTTATTGTTCCCAATTTCTTATCCTCTTTAATACTTTCAAACGCCTAATCACTTCAAGATTATCCATTTTCGAACCATTGTACAGAACACGTACAAATAACTATATTATGCGATCAGGTGGTACAAGTTGATCAGACCACTCATTTGGTCTGTGCCACGCACTGTCGAGGAATAAAACGTTTATGTATTTATTTATTTGGTTATATACGTTCATCATTGCTACTTGGTAACCCTACCTCTTGAATGTCTGCTAGGATTCCCAGGACGTGTTGTCCTACCGTCAGTTACCTCTTGAAATTGAGAGTGTGTATAGAACTCCCAGCAAGCTTTGATTCCGCCAATTTCATAAAGTTGGGCTATTTGCTTTTGTTCCCATTTGCTTCAGACGGTTCAAGAAAGGCAAAATGCGGAAGATTCCTAACTCTTACTGTCGGATTTTGAGGCCTGCTGGCGTTTTGCCATAGCCAATGCAACTAAATTTCTTTTACTTTGGTAGCTGACTCTAAATTAACCGCAGTACATCTGTCATCTCCCGCAGTCTGATTCATTAGCATAACTGATCTCCTCCATCTAGTCTGTTCTCTTTGCGCTCAGTGTTTCATGGAGACTGACAAGATCCAAGTAACCTTCGGTAGAAGCTCAGCAGCGCCTTAGAAATCATTTAAAACTTTTCCTGCTTACAACAACACCAACAAGTAACATTGACCTGTACCGACAGAGTGGACTGAAATGCATGAAGATACGGTGCAGGCAAAATGTCAGTTATCAGTAGCGTGCATTGTTCTTTCATAACAAGAGGCACATAACTTCCCCTCCACTTCTACTGTCGGCTGATAAAGGTCATGGACTGAATTAAACACCGTCAGCCGAGGTGCCTGAGTGATTCTTCGTGAGATAAGGTACCACATTCACTACAGAACACAGGAGTTGCTAAATTTTCTGCTTATACTCTCAAGCCACCCTATCGATGTTAGGAATGAACTTACTGTCCTAACAGGAGGAGAATGCAGGTCAGCAGGTTAGCAAATGGGTGGCATCTAGAAGTAGATGTTAAGCCAAATTGCGGTTTATATAGTAACCTATCGAACTCCATTTGACATCATCGTATCAAGAGCATACCACTAAATCAAGGCCGATAACCAAATGAAATACGAATCTCAGTATTTGTCTAACTGCATCTCCAACAGTCTTTCAAAACCCGAGTTGCGCCCTAGTAGCTATCTCCATTATTGGATAAGAAAAAGTAATAACACGAGCGCATTTGAAGTTGCCGTTTATAAGATATAACTTTGAATAACTTTACTTTACTTCTAATGGATTTGGGAAACGAAGTCTTTCTTGTCAATCAAAGCCACTGTCAAACTTTTTACAATTTATCTGATAATGCCACGACTATTTTCATACAGGCATGAGACAATGCTAAACGTGCCTAGGTTATGTTGCAAAATCGGTCCAAGTAAGTTAGTATTGGTGCGCAACCGAATTTCAAACTCTTTACTAAAACCCTTGAATTTGTCCCTCACCTAATGCTGCAACACATGGTTGTTAAATCGTTGAAAGCTGAAGGGGTTTAGTAAGAAGCTCACTTTCCTGGTAGTAGATGGGTAGCTTGTACTATCAACGATACTCCCCAAAAGAACTCAGTCCAATTATTTTGGTGAATGCCAAGCCGGAGTTTGCTTAACTACATATGTGCTCCGACTGTAGCACGCAGGCTTAGACAGTGTAGCAAGCCACTTCGCATTAAACCTAAGCGGCTCAATCACTTAAATCGCATCAGGGAATAGGACATATTCCATCATTTACTTTCAATGCTGAACGCAATATTCGATCTGATCATAGGTAGGTGCAAGAAAACCTGAGGTTTAAGTTTTAAATGGCTCGTTACGAATATGGAGTCTCGACCATTCGCTGCATCGGTGCTAACACAGGGACGCAAAGAAGTATGAGAGTTGTCTTACGGTGGAATTGTGCTGGAGAGTACCACCATATATGCTTACATTTCCACGAGTTTCAGCGCCATAATTTCTGCTTGTGGAGGCATTTGACGATTTGAACTCTACACAAGCATGTTGTTCTCTACATTAACCCACTTGACTGAGCTGTTGAGTGAAGTACGTCCTTAAACGGTGTCATGAGATTCATACACTTGGTGAATACCCACACGATCGTTGTATACGCAGCATTTAAACAAATCAATAAAGCACAACTTGATAAGTATAGTTTACACGACCTGTTGCAATGTGAAACAACAAGGTTGAATTAATTGATCACCGAGTATATTTAATTTAATTTAAAGAGTTCCTCGCTTATTCAAATGTTTTCGGAAGCTTTGATAGAACGTCATCTACTTTTTGAGAACAAGCTTGCCATTGTACATGAAACAGGTTGCCTGACAAATCTACACATCTAATCACTTCAGCAAATTGGGGGTAAACCATCCTCGATTCTCTGTCTTTTTCACGCGAAGAGGTCAAACCAGTTTATCTTTGTACGTCGAACGTCTTCATATGCCACCTGCGTTTACAGAATACCCGCATGCTAACACAATCGCATTAGGCAGAGCGGCCCTCTTCGATGTTCCGACTTGTGGTGGATTATTGGTAATTTGTCCGCCGCCAGAAGGTAAGGCAATGGAAAAATGCAGCTATCACTTCTAGAAAAAAGGATGCAGGAAATTCAAGCAAGAATGCATGATGTCATCAGGTTTCTCGTCAAGCAAAACTTGATACTGTGTAGTCACCGAGAAGACATGCAGGATGAAAAGGACTAAAAGAAAATAGAGGGAAATTTTGGTATTTATAAGTTTGTTGGCCAAGTATGAACCTGTTCTTCGTGGACCTATGGTGACAGTTTAGCCGGGAAGGAAACGCAGTACTATTTCTTTATCGTCATACGTTCAAAATGAATTAGCGAGTAGTTCGGCAAAGCAGCTGGGAAAGAAAAACGTAGTTTAGGTCATGGAAAACAAGTTTGTTTGCTTATTTTTGGTAGCACTGCCGATGTATCTCACGAAAATCAGGTGAGTGAAAATAAAGTGACGACAGTGGAGTCGATTTTCAGCTTCACTGATACTAATAGCAAATGAGCATAGAAGATATCTGGATGGCTTTTGAGAGAACTGCCAATAGATTGAATTCTGCTGCCGTGGCCTGGCATTTGACAGTGCTGTTGTTATGGTGGGTTGCCGATCGCGTGTGCAGCTACATCTGCGAAATTAACCCGAAAATACATTTTTGTCATTCACAAACCATTCTCTTAGTCTGGCTTGTGTGTATCAAGCTTCTGTGACGTTACATGCTGTTACCAGTTTGATAAGATAGACCGTATGTACTCCCACATTTTTCAATTAATATTGCTGGAATCTCTTGATTCAAGTCACCGGTCTATTAAGCAAGTAGCCGTAAAATCTAGATGGCTTAGTCGAACAGCCGCTGTAAATGTTGTTGGAAAGAAATACTCGGAACTCATAACTTCGCTGAAACATTTCATAGAATAAGGAGAAAGTGCAGTCACAAGTTCGGATGAATCTTTAGTTCTCACCTCGGTATTGTCACTTCGGTTTATTTTGTATCTGAGTCTTTAGAGATCTGTTCTCATAGAAAGCAAGGATGCACAGATATGTATAACCAAAAGGGCTGGATCTGCAGCAAAGCTCTGTCAAACTTATAATGTTAAAAGTTTACCTACTACAGAATAGACAAAAATAGCGGACATTGCACTGGATGAATATAAAAATCACTACGCTGAATTGAGGATAAGTAAGAAGTGTCGAATCAGCAAAAAGAAACGAATGGACAATAAAGAATTGCTTGATATATCAATGTGCTTTGATAGGGAGTTAAAACGGGAAGTGCTGTCTGTCATAGACAGCTTGACTGATGAAGAGCCATAGATATTACTAAATTCGTGACCTTGCAAAACAAATGTGCTTTTCTAACGCCGTCAAATCTGAATGATTATAACTGCTCTGCACCCCAAGACAACATCGTCAACATAGTTATATCGAATGTAGTTTTACGGTACGAGAAAACATTTTACATGTAACGAAATTGTGATAGGTGAGTAGTTCGCGCCATGCACAGCGCCACATTCGATACGAAGCAGAGCGGATTTCTGGTTGTTTAACTGTAAAGTGTGTGCGATCAAAAAAATACTTAGGTAACGAGTTGTAAACATTAGCCTTGACTCCGTCCAAAGTAAGTAGGTTGAACTGCGCAGTTCGGTCAAGACTCCCGAAGATAGTTTAACAGTGAAGAACACACCGCCATACTGATCTCCACTTGTTATCCAACACAGACACTATTGAATACACAAGGGATGAGATAGTATAGCAAGAACGAAGCAGCGAGAAAGCACAGCATTTATTGCCCGCCACTACAGTTTATCACAAGCTGCGCGCACGCGCAACTATCGACCATATTTCCTTTCCACCACACAACATACATGGGGAATCACATGTCACCTTCGTGCATCGTTGGCATGCTTCTTTAGGGGGCCCTGGTTGCCTGTATGACCCCGTAGCATTGCTTTCGCAATTCGCATGCTGATAAGCTTGGAGTTGTTCTAAAGCTCTTGAGCTGCTTGATATCTATTGTGTTATCCTTCTTGCGGTTACTCCTGGATGCGTTAAGAAAGGCGTTTCTGTCTGATTTATCAGCAAATTGACACATCCCATTTCTGTACTCATTGGCACATGCCTGTTCCTGTTCGTCGTTCGCGGTCCGCTCTCTACTCGTATTTTTGTGTTGGCGTTGCGCTGTCCGACCTTGTTCATGATGTCCGCCTCCGTTTCGGTCCTTGCTCGTTCTAGTGCCTTTAAGTGTCCTGTGCGATCGCAGCCTTCAGCTCCCCTACATCTGCATCTAGCGTATCGCGCTGAAGTCTACACGTAAACTGATCGATATCCTCAGCCTAAGTAGACCTGAAAATCCGCTGGACTAGTAGCTTTTTGAGGACTTTCAAAGGCACAGCGAACATGCAATTGGCTGATACATATGAGCTTCCTTTTTTGGAAATGGATTTATTCTGACCCATCTCCAGGTGTGGGAGATAATTCCCGTCGTGAGACACTTGTTAAAAATATTAGTCAAGAGCAATGGGGGGAAGGGGTGCACTGCTTCAAAATTACGATTGCTAAGGCATCTGGTATATTAGCTTTACTTCCTTGTGCACATTAATTGAAACAAACTACGATTGTCTCTTTTTCTATGAATATCATGTTTTTAAACATGAAAGATGCCCTTTTGGCATTTATTTTTTTATTTTATTTTGGGAATTGATATTTCATCATTGTTTGTGAATCAGAAGATGTAATAACTGCGCATGTCTAGTCGTTACATCACCCAAGATTGCGTCATACTTTTTATGATTAGTAAGGTTTTTGTTTCAACTTCTTGTTTTTTGTGATTCGGTCATGGTTTGAGATGGACGTGACTCCCAGAAGGCGCATGAAGATCGTGACCTTGCACGAACACACAGACAAGACCTACAGGGACATAGCAAGAATAGTGGGCGTCAGTCCGGCAACCGTCAGCCGTGTGGCCAAAAAGAAAATGGAAACGGGATGCCTTTCGCCAAAACGCAAAGGGAAATGTGGTCCTAAGAGGAAAATCACTGCCAGGGATGACGCTTACCTAATACGGGAAAGTGTTAAAGATCCTCGAAAGACTAGTGACGCATTAAAACGTGATTTGGGGGAGAAAGGAATAGAAATCAGTTCTTCAACGGGATCTGGCCCCGTGCCACACATCAAAAATGGTCAAGACTTTTCTCAATACTAATCAAATAACCATGTTGAACTGGCCTGGGAATTCACCAGATTTAAACCCCATTGAAAATATGTGGTCTATTTGCAAGGAACGCCTTCGTGGCATGGACTGTACGACAAGAGAAACTTATTCAAGCTTTAATTCAAGTTTGGTACAGGACCCAAGATGATCCGTCAGAAAATGTCTTTTTTACTTCTGGAATAGCTCTTCTTTGAAGAACTTCTATATATTGTGGAGAGCGCAGCATGCCCTGGACTGGATGCAAGGCGCCGACGCCGTAATAACTAAAGCACCCCCAAAACATCTGCTTTTGTGGGTGTTTCACAAAGGGGTCAATGTGGGAATCACGAACCTTTTCTCACTCTGACCTCCGAACATACTGACTTCTCTGACCATGAACATAGAAATGGCTTTCATCGCCGAATAGGACTTTTCTCCAATCTTCTTTTGTCCAGTTTTTGTATTTTAGTCCTCATTTGTATCGCTTAACTTTCATTACTTTTGTCAGAAGTTGTTTTTTCACAGGCCGTCTGGCTTTCCGACCAACTTCCAGGAGTCGCCTGCGAACCGTTGAAGAACTGATTTCTATTCCTTTCTCCCCCAAATCACGTTTTAATGCGTCACTAGTCTTTCGAGGATCTTTAACACTTTCCCGTATTAGGTAAGCGTCATCCCTGGCAGTGGTTTTCCTCTTAGGACCACATTTCCCTTTGCGTTTTGGCGAAAGGCATCCCGTTTCCATTTTCTTTTTGACCACACGGCTGACGGTTGCCGGACTGACGCCCACTATTCTTGCTATGTCCCTGTAGGTCTTGTCTGTGTGTTCGTGCAAGGTCACGATCTTCATGCGCCTTCTGGGAGTCACGTCCATCTCAAACAATGACTGAATCACAAAAAACATGAAGTTGAACCAAAAACCTTACTAACCATAAAAAGTATGACGCAATCTTGGGTGATGTAACGACTAGACATGCGCAGTTATTACATCGTCTGATTCACAAACAATGATGAAATATCAATTCCCAAAATAAAATAAAAAAATAAATGCCAAAAGGGCATCTTTCATGTTTAAAAACATGATATTCATAGAAAAAGAGACAATCGTAGTTTGTTTCAATTAATGTGCACAACGATGTATTTGTCTTTAGTAACCTGATTTCTCTGGTAACATCACATAAGTCATCTAGACAGGCTGGTCGTGAGCCAGTGAAGAAGGGTAAAGAAAAGGCGCTTGACGGTGAGGAGCTTATCTCAGCCTTGAGTTTATCCACATCCACTGTTCCAGTACAACTGGTGGTACTTTTACCACGCCCTTGTTTCAGCAGCCTCCGGCAATCAGGACAGCTATGAGTTCCCAGCAGTGTTACAAAATACAATCTGTTCCGCCTTGTTATTTAGGCTTTAATTGCCAACGTTAGGCTCTTGAAGCAAGCGGTTACTTTTGACGTTAAACACTTTTCCATTGGAGTTGTTTCGGCATTGGGGAAAATGTCTGCTCTCAGATAGCTCATTTCCATAGAGCAGCATAGTTGGAAAAAGCAATTAATGTAACGCGTACTTAATTAATATATAAAAACTGCAAAATCAGTTGTAGGAACCCCTGCTTGAATTTGTGCGACAAGCATGTATACAGGTGGCGTATGTTTCAAGACCATTTTCGGTTTAGACACATTTGTGAAGCGTTCATTAGATCAAAAAGGTATTTTTAGTATACTGTCAAATTGAAGATGCCTTCAATATCTAGAAATTTACGCTTACAGTTTGTGACTTCATGTGTTATTCCTGATCGTCTATGCCACCTCATTGTCGTGTCCCTTAGAGTGTTCTAGACATGAATCCGTACTTGTACGATAAACAGATCAAATTTCTGAGTGCACTTGTTTACTTAAATATGTTCTCCCTGATTTCATTATGTTCAAACATCCTAATGTTTTGGATAACTTATCCTTCACGGTCCAAATTAGCCGCTTTCATATGCAGAGACAAGACTTTCCGAAAACACTATACATTTTTTCTAATCCTATCAATGTTAAATAGTTCTCACTGCTTGTCAGATCTTAGCACGTTGTACCGTACCCTTGAAGTTTATTTGTCCACCCAATGGAATTCATATCTTCCTGCATCAGCAACTCTCAGGCTAAGAATTGTGAGAATGTTTCATATTGCTCTTCATTTCGCATTTTACTATGATAATATCCTTCGGTGCATCCGCGGCGCTTGTTTAAGTGTACAAGGTAAACTCAGTCTGGTGCACAAAGCCTAGTCTGAGTTAATCTGGCTGGAATCGTTTTGTGTTCTGTTCCTACGGGATATTCCATAATCATATCCTCATATGAAGGGAACAAATTGGGGCTATTACCGAGGCACGGTATTGAAGCCATTCATTCAGTAGATGAATCGATTCATCACGTAACCGGTTTTATTGCAAGCAAAACCACTTAACGCAATCAGACACTATAGACCCCGTTGAGGTTACGATTAAGCCTGTCATTTTATAGACAGTCCTACTTGAGTGGATGCGCAATGATGCTAAGAGCAAGGGGACGAGTTCTCACGGAACACTTTTAGTTATTGTTAGTCCAGTAGTACCTTGCCTGATGAGATGGCAAAAAGCCGTAATCAGCTCACAAGATCCACAGTCCGATGAAACGGAAATGTACAGCTGACACCAACGCCCATTCTATTTCATCTGATTATATGTGAACACTGCACATCCCTATCGTTGAGGCAATTTATGTACTTCCGTTGAAACACCCACTCTGCAATTTGCAGAACGCATTGAAGGACTCCTCAATCGCTACTGGACCTCCATGCCCTTTACGCTAGTGAGAGAAATGCGATGGATACAAAAGATTGCCGCCGAAGTCGTTCAACAAGGGACAGAATTCGTGAAAATCAAAACACCGAAATATTTTTCAAGTACGTTCGTTAATGCGCTTGCAACCAGAGTGTGAATTCTAAGGGTACTATTGAGTCAAGTCCAAATTAAAGAGTGCTTGTGTTTCAGTCCGCGTGAGACTTTTAAAATATAGGTACTAACTCTTCCAACCTGCATTCCTAGGAACAGATGTTTCGATCGAAACATGCTATTGATGTGTATGAAATATGTTAGTGTATAAACGAAAATTGTGTTGCTCAGTTTCAGTTCACATGGAAAAATTTGAACGCAAACTTTCGGGTTTCCTCAGCCTAAGTATCAACATGAAACTTATGTGATAGCTTCGAAAATCCGCGTGTTTTTGAATTTGGTCGAATCAAACACAACGGTAGCAAAATGCACCAAAAAGCACCACTAGTTCAGAGCTACGAATTATGGTACATCAGACCAGCATGTTCTTTACTACATGAACAAATAATTTAAACAATAATATCATGCCTATTTCGCTTCTTTTTTGTAGTTGTGTTCCTCGTTGGAACATGTCATTTTTGTACGGGTCGTGTCCTACGATAGCATGTGTGTCTGATTGATTTTCCCTATGTACTATTCCGGTAAAATGTGATCCGCTGGTTTATATTGTAGTCAGGATGTGTGCTTGTGCGTTGCTCAACTAGTAGTTTTTCTCATATTACGTCGTAACCAACTACAATAACTTTTGCTAACTCATTGGCGCAACAAACGGTTCTTCCTAATGCAAATGTTTCCCTGAGGTGGCCTGGAGGAAATTGGTCACCAGATTCAACAGGCTAGTTGTCAGCACATCGGAAACCAAAATGCGATGCTTAACAATGATGAATTCGTTCCTAAGGAACAGAACTAGTATTTGCTATACATTGAAGGACTGTGCTTGGCTCGCCCACATAGCCTCTCCGAGCCATACAATTTGGGATGTCCATACAACACAAAAGCACTGCGTCAGAAGTATCCGGGCTGATAATGTAATGTGCCAACAAAACCTAGTGAAAAGTTTACCTTAACCCCAAGCAACGTTGTTGGCACGTCAACAAAATTCTTTTGAACAATCGTATAATTGTACGTTACGGGCGGAAAAACAAATGCTTCACAAGTCCCGTGGGATGGCCAGAATGAGAAGCACAGAATGGTCAAAGGGATAAAATGAAAATCATTTTGGTGGACTCATCAGTGTTTACACAGAGGCATGTAGAAACGAGCCAACAATGATTGTGGAGGTTAGTGTTTGTTGTGCAACGTTCGCCACATTTTATCGTCTGTCGAGATATAAGAGCTGTGTGTTGAAATGTTGGTGAGTTAGGGAAATATCAAAAAGTTTTGTAAACAAAGTAACGTGGGGCGGAAATAACGTAATTTGCAGGGCGTTCCATGAATAGCAGACAAGAAGAGAGTAAAGGTTTCTTCAACATTCCAGCTGACGGTTTTTCCTGGACAACTTGAGCTGGTGGCCAATCAACTTCCTGCTGTGACTGTTGCTGTAGTTGGCGGCAGACGAATTTGAAGTTCCACAGAAGCTGGTAGGTCATTATTAAGTCACTACGTTGACCCTAATCCTGACCGCTGTACAATCTTACGGAAGATGGAAGATGGAACAACAGTTGGCGTGCTTTGCGGTTATTCACTGTGGAGTCTCGAGCGATGCAAGGTCTCGCTTGTACCAGAGCTGTCAGACCTGGATTACGTATTCTACATGAAGCCACACGTACGTGTTAAGCAAATGCAAATAGACAGAGGGATCAAATTGCCCAAATGCCCTCCACAACATGCCAAGGTGTTTGTCCCCAGTCTTTGACGCCTTCTCAGATTGTTCTGAGCAGCCCAGTTCAGCTCGGAATTTATACCCCATGTTTGCACTCCTGGGTGACTACTAGCAAGATATAATCCCCAAGCCTGTATTTGATGTTCGGTTGTTGACGAATGCAAAACATCTTGCACTTAGATGTAATAAACTGATGATGATTGTGGAATGACCACTCAGGTCCAGATCTCTCTGAAGTGCATCAGGATTTCCATGGTCGGAGGTCGGCTGCTTCATCTCGATACCACCAGCAAAAAACAAAAAGCTGATGCAATCAAATGCGTAAGCTCGCAGATGAACACACGAACCAGACCAGGTCCCCGCACTGATCCCTGGGTAACTCCACATTCAATATGAATCGGATCGGAGAGCGCGCTCCGAATTCTAACCTGCAGTTGCCGATTCGGTAGGAAATTCCTGATCCTCCCAATGACTGAATCGCCAACGCCATAGCTTTAGAGCCTGTGAAACAGTCTGGGGGTCTAGACGGTCGAAAGGTTTGGAGAAGCCGAGATAAATAAGGTCGGTGCCTGTCCATTTGTCTTCCGCTTTCGTCCAACTGCTGAGAGCAATCAGCAGGTCGCTAGTGCACAAAGGGTTTTGGAGAAAACCGTGCTGCCCAGAGGATTTGATGTTGTGACCTTCTAGATGGTCTACTCAAGCCTCAGCAATGGTTGCCTCCATCAGCTTTGAGAGTAGACGGAGAAGAACCACTAGGCGATAGTTTGCGGGTTCCGAGCGATTGCTACTGTTGAACATCGACGTTAAAAGACCATGTTTTTACATGGTAACCACAGTTTGCTCGTTTAGAATAAATCGGATAATGGTTCTGCAACGTTGTTGCTTCGATATGCAGTGCCCCAAAGTGAATATCATTGATTGCGAGAGACCTGTGCGTGAGTACTAAGAGCAGTTTCTTCAACACCGATGTGACGTTGAAAGCGCTGCTAATGCGTGCCAAACTTACGGCCACAGATTTAGGAATGTATACATGTACAGTAAACGTAGAGCATTCGCTGCTTATTCAAGGCTCTGTGCCACAGACAATCGCTTTTGGTGAGGTGTTATCGTGCTTCACTTTTCGAGGGATGTTAACATGCTTTGTAGGAGCTTCATGTTTTTGGCGAATTTAGGTGCCCAATGTTATTGGTGAGCCACATTGTCTTTACGGACGTGCTGTATCACGTAGTTGTTCCAGGTTTCGGTACCAGAATGGACTGTGTGAGCTCGTCAAGCCGTATTCCTTATTACTATGCGTTTTCGATTTATTCTTCTGATGAATGACGATGGATTGGTAGAATGAACCCACTTCGTTTTCGAGGCAGTTGCGATCACACTGCTGAAGCATCTAACAAAGTGAATCCAGGCGCTGTCAGCGGAGCATGATTCTCATCGTCATTACACGTTAGCTGCAGGTGGAAAACACATCAGCTATTGTGCCGCAATACAAAAACAAGAAAAGGAAAACAAACAGTGGAGGCCCGCTGAGTCCCCAGTAACGGATGGACATCGTTCCAGAGAGCTAACAGCTGGCTGCCGTAAAAAGGAGTCATATTATGCTTAACAAGTTAGATCGTGATTGGAGGGGGATGCTAAACAGGAGGGTGATGGAAAAAGGAACTCACAACACAAACGCCATTGGGGCCGGCTCCAAGCCATATCAGCAAGTGTGTCCCACCAAACGTGTTCACCGTCCTTGGGACCCCAGCCAGGCAGTCGGGATGCACCAACCGACGCCAACTTCGAAGTGAGGGTTTTCATTTCTCTCGACCAAGCCATCACTTGGCCTCCCCTCCTCCTCTTCCAACCGCACCCACAAAGCGCAAACAATGCACGTCGCGGGAGTCGGTGTGATGGTATGCGCAACAGGTGACCCAGCCGTCGGAGCCTGGTGCGTGATATAATGGTGCTGAGCGGTACACTCGTTCTTCCCGCTCCAAATACTAGATGTCGAAAACGCTCATTTCTCACGCGGTGTTCCCACCAGACATGAGCTAAACTGCGAAGGCAGCGATGATCGAATATGACAAGCCTCTTTATGTCTGTCGACCTGGTGGGCCAGGTTTCACAACCATATATGAGAGTTGAACGGACGGCAGCGTTGTAAACTCTGCCCTTCAGGGCGAGAGTAATGTCGCGTCTGTGCCACAGGTAGCGGAGATTGACAAAAGCACCTCAAGATTTGCTATACGGTTCATAACCTCATCTTCAATCCCACGGGTGCTAATATAGCTGCGCAGATACTTGTGTTCCTGAACGAGTTTTAGCTTATCACCACAAAGTGTTAGCGCAGGGTGGGGCACCTGCCAATCTTGGAGAAATACTTTGAATTTCGACAGAGCCAAGCATATCCAAAAACGATTGACAGCCAGTTCTATTCGGTCCAGTGCTGCTTGGCATGTTTGAGAGCTGTCACAGATTAGGGCAATATCGTCCGCATACTCCAAGTCAAGAAGTCGCTCACCAGGAAGTAGCTCCATACCTTCTAGGTCGTGTCCAGCAAACGCTGTTTCCATGACTTCATCAATAGCGAAGTTAAAGAGGAAAGGTGACGGCCTGCAACCTGGTCTCACACCGTTGGTGATAATGAAGGTTGGCGACAGCTTGCCATAAACTCTCACTCTGCCCGAACTATGCGCATACAGAGCGTTGTGAATGTTTACATATTTATCAGGCACACCTTTCTTCAACAGACAGTCCCAAAATGCACATCGATCAACTGAGTCGAAGGCACCTTTTACGTCAAGAAACACGACAACGGTGGGTCGCCAATAAACATGGCGGTGCTCCAACACTTGACGGAAAGTGAAGGTGTGGTCAATGCAGCCCCGAACTCGACGAAATCCTGCTTGCTCTTCACGAATCTGGCTTTCACGAGTGCCAGTCAGTTTGTGGAGAATGACGGAGGTAGGCAATTTAGAGGCAGTCGAAATCAAACTGATCCCTCTATGATTGCCGCATTCCGAACGGGAGTTTCCCTTGAAAATTGGGACAGGAACGGGGTGGTTCCAGTCTGTTGGGACTGTCTCCTGCTCACAAAGTTTTACTAGAAACTCGTGTAAATCATTTACTAGATCAGGCCCCCGAATTTGAGGAGGTCTGGGGGAATTCTATCTGCCGCTGCGGTCTAATGCAATTTCGACAGCCTGATCTCACGTTAGATTTTTGCGCGTGAGTGCGGATCCGAGGAGACGGTCCAGGGAGAAGCGCGTTCAATGCCTGAAAAAGAAACCGATAACTCAGGTTGGTTAAATTGCCTTGCAATTGTTCAGCCCAACGCTCCAAGCGTTTGAGAGGATGTGGATCGGCTGCCCACTCTCGTCGCGTATGGTTTGGCTAACACCAGGTCTCCTGCTGCCTGTTTCCCGTATCAGACGGAATAACTTATGATGATTACCAACGGCAGCGGCTGTTTCCATCTCAGATGCACGAGGAGACCACCAGCTTTCGCGCTTCCTTCAGGCTAGCACGTACTTTTGCCCTGAGATTTTTGCAAGCCTCATTGTATTCGCTTCCAGCCGGAAGACGTGGACGAGCATTCGTAAGTTCCAGAGACTGTGTAGAGACCCAATGTCCGGTTTGGCAGTTTGCTTTGCCACATGATGACATGCGTGCTAACAGTAACGGTTGACGAATATGCGACCAGTGATCCTCGACGGTGTTTAGTGGGCGCTCAATCAGCCCAGATGTCAGCGCCCTTTGCTGCACATTCAGAACACCTGGCTTCGTCAGCTGGCTGGTGTCAATCCCTTCATATCGACGTTGCGGACGTCCACCGAAACGAACTAGGAGGTCGGCACAGACATGTGCGTGGTCAAAGTCCACGCTCGTGCTCCAATTCGAGCGACAGTTTTGGACACAGCCTCTCCAGCCGTAACTGATCGCGATATGATCGATTTGCGTCCATGGCTGGCCGAGGCTGGTGGCCGCCAAGTCACTCTTCTGCGGGTGCTGTGTCGAAAATTAGCGCTCGCGAGAAATAGGCGAGCATCTTCACACAGCTGTAGCAATCGCCCACCGTTATCATTACGGGATCCTACACCATGTTGGTCACCCAGATGAAGCTCATCAGAGGACAATTTCCCGACTTGGGCGTTTAGATCGCCAGCCAACACCAATGTATCCGTGGTTCTTCTTAAACAAAGGAGCTCATTAATTTGCTGATAGAAATCATCTTTACCAAATCAGTGCTACAGTATGTAGAGGCGTAGGCCGCAATGACAAACAGGCACCGTCTGTCCCCGCGCAACTTCATAGCACGGAACAAACCAGCTAATCTAACGGCGCACATCTTACAGTTTACTGAGATCCAATCAATAAGGGCAGCTTCAGCCCGGGGACTCAAAACAATGCCGGCCCCAGCTTGAGCGGCATTTGAAGCTGCATCTTCGCCTGGCAGACGGAATGAGAATGTGCCGCCAGTGTCGCCTGTGGGGATCGCAGGGTAAGCACGGAGCTCGAATCTTGCAGGCGGGTTGCTGATAAACAGCAAATATCGATCGAAACTGTCTACTGTGTAGGCAAGTGGTGACTGTTGGCCAATCTGTAGCAAAGTGCGCAAGTTGAGGCATGCCAGTCTTAGCGATACACGATTACTCCAAAGAGAAACGGATGAACTGACGTTGTCCGCTTGGATGAGCATGTACTTGTCGACTGGATTGGAGCGACGCACTGCGATTGTTTTGATTTGAAATTAGAAGACAAGTGACTATTGATGCAAGCTGGGGGAGGGCCAAGAATTGGGGGATTGAAAATGGGGGATATAAGTAAATTTGGAGCGAGAAGATAAGGATGAAGAAGCCCAAAAAGGGGTATGAGAAGACGGGAAGGCCTGAGCAGTAGCATCCATACCCCTATCCACCCTGCTCGATGCAGTAGATAGGGCGCAGTTTATAATTCTCTGCGATGGCCAGAGCATAAAGAAATTGTTGTAGGAAAGGTTCGTTGTATTGTCATGGGAGCCGCCTTACAAGATCTCCTAATCGGTTATCGCAACCAGCTCCGCCAGGATGTTATAGCATGTGATGGCAAGTGTTAGTTCAATGTGTCCTTACAAATGTTCAGCTTAACATATTTGCTTACACAGTATGGTGACATGACCGCTTAACCCTAGTGAGGTGTATGTAAATGGATTGTCCACAATGAGTTCCTCCTTGGTAAGTACGAGCTCTGGCTCCCTTGGTTTGTTATCAGCTGTGTACGTGGTAGGTTAGGCAATGACTGTACTGTGGAATACTTGTGATAGCGTCTTGCAGTTCGGCCTTGAATGGTTCGCTGAGGGAAGTCGAGGCGTTTAGATGGTGTACCTTGAAATCGACCTCCATGTTCATGGAGGCTGTTGTCGCTGAATTACTCATGCGGTAACTGGAGAGTAAACGTTTATCAATTCGGAGTAGCACTGCTTTCGGCAAAACTGCTCAATATTAACCAGCTGATAGCTCCTGCATGTTGGGCATAATCTGTGGGTACTGGAGTAGCGACCACATACCTGGACTTCTTGAAGGCATTTGACTGCCTCGGTCACCGAAATATACTACACGAACTTCAAAATTACGGAATCGTCATTTTCATTCTGAGCTGGTTAGGTAACTTTCTCATTCAACATCCTCTGAAAAAGAGAGTTCACAGCACCTTACCGGAACCAGTCGACGTCCAGTGCGGCGCATCTCAGGGCTCAATACTCTGGCCTCATCTGCAGTTTGTTTTCATAAATGAACACTTGACGGTGCTGTCTGCAAATTTCTACCATTCGCCTATGATCTAAAGATATAAGAATGATAATAATAATAATAATACAAACAGCGAAATCAATCATACTTTACTTTCATCAAATAAGAATCTGCATCCAGACTTGATGGAGTTCGTACAGACCTGATATTTCCATGCTTTTGCATGGGCAAAATAAAGAGGTGTTCATAGATTTTTCTATGTTTCTGACAAGCTGTTTCCCAGAAGTTTGTTTGTTATGCAAAGTTTAAAGGCACCTTCTAACTTCATTGCACACACTACGGGGTAATTACATTGCTTAAAGTTGTGGGATTACACCCATTAAACCTTAACTGGGCTTTCATTAAATAGATCGTCAAGTGCTCTTCCTAGCGAACAAAAGCACGTAACGGTGTCCATATCGAGGTAGCTGCTCAACTTAGTGCGAAATGATTGCACAGTCTCATACGACCTGATTGTGATTGGGTGCAGATTCCACAAAGAAGCATATCTGGATAGAAAGAAGTTAAGCTACATCTTTGCCTGTATCATGGTATAATTAGGGTAAAGTCTTTGTTACCTAGATCCCGCCTTTAATTGTGCTGCAATGTTAATGTGGATACATTGCAATACATATTACAATGTATCAGAGTGTACAGCAGTCTCAAGTTATGTCTTAGTTTTCGCAGCCAAAGCAGATCATGATGGAGTTGTTGGCATCGCTCCCGATAGTTTTTGGTCGAATTATTGCTTAATAGGCATTTATTAAATGAGCTTTGCATGCTTTCTATCGTTATTCTGTCAGATTTCCTCATGTTGCCACAGATTATGCTGCAATACTCTAGAATGGAACGAGTGAGGCTTTTAAAAATCTCAACTATGCTTGTGATTGTGTGTACCTTTTGAGATACATAAACCATGCATTTTCTGGCTCGTGCTATCTAGCATTCAGACTGTGCAGAAAGTTAAAACGTCTAGATTATCTGATTCTGAGGTCGGGTGTAGACATTTGTACACAGATGCCTTCGCTGTTAATTGTGATAGATCCTTCGCGAACCAAACAACCGCGCCACATATGGCGTGCTATCATTACAGTGAAGGAGCACACAGTGCTGCGGAGTGATCTGGATAAAGCATACACATGGACCACTGAGAACATGCTGCAGCTCAAAGCCTCCAATTTCAAAGCTCTGAGTATACACAATCGAAGTACTCAGGACTAACAGATATGTCCTCAAACACTTCAGCGTACTTTTCTTGAGTGCGGTCTTGGTGTGTTTGTGCAGCATGACCTTGGTAGTTCGAGACAAATCGAAAAGGCACAAAAGAAAGGAAAGCTGCATTTTGACCTTTCTCGTAGGGCCTATGGAAAGTTCGACGACTTAAACTTTCCTAATATTCGTGGCGCTTACTTGTGGTTGTATCCGGAATACGCTACTCAAGGATGACAACCATGGCCGAAGCACCATCTCACCACGCTCGATACTGCACAATGCAAAGCGATGAAGTAATCCAGATTTTGGCCCAGCCTCCCTAAGAAGTCAGTCTGAAAACTAAAATTGTACAGTGGATGTTATTGGCGTTTACGGGACGATCTCATAATGCTGGATCAGCCACTAAAAAGCTCCAAATACACGTACCATCATCATTTGAAACTGAGTCAAAACACATCTCTGTGGGATCATCAATTAATTTTTGGTGTGCAGTGTTTCGTTCTTGAATGTCGACGTAACGTACCCTCCTTTCGACTGTCACGGATTTGGAACCCCTTCCCGGAGCATATAAATAATGCCTGCACCTTATAACTAGTCAAAAACGACCTTCTGATGAACGGAAACAATTACACTGCGTACTAAAACACATGACAATTAGATGATAGCATGATTGCGGAACAAGCAATAGCCGGTGCCAACATCCTTTTATTCGCTAGGCATGAATTTTACACATCTGCTACTACAAACCCGTTGGTGAGTCAGGTACCATGCGCGTTCGTTGAACGATTCTGTTATTTATCTTGTAATCTTCAATCTAACCAATCTACGGGACCCATGAAACATTTATTTCCCTATCCGTTATAAGCCTTTGCTCCATTTCTTTATCACTTCCGACCTCTAGGATTTATCTGTTTCAACACGAAACAACCCTTTAGGGAGTTTCTCCACATGAACGCTGTTCTTAACAGGTTTAAGTCGATGTACTTCTCAAACTCATTACGAAATACTGTTGAGATCTCACACGACCGGATTTCGACTAATAGTCTTCTCCACAATATATCCCATCTGATTAGAAAGAAGTTATATCGAATACCATTGCTGAACCATGGCATTACCAGAGAACGAAGTTTGTTACGCAGTTTCCGGGTTATCTATAATGCCATTCTGGCAAATCGGATTAGGTCATTTTTCTGAAGCAGGTTTTACAGTAGTAACACGTTACGCTTTAATCTGGGCCACCCAAGCTGAGCAAGCAAGGGTTATGAGACCACTCTCTATAGCCCTGCGTGGGGTCTTTAGCTACTTGATGCATAGTAATAGATAGTTGTAATCATTCTAGTGCAATTGCACTATTTCCGCTCATGCTGCCACAAACGGTGTTGTAATACCCCGGGACAGGAGTAGTGAAGGTATTAAAAGTTAGAGATGTACCAGGATACCCCGATTTCAATTGTTCCAGATGAAACTGGCCAGTATTACAACGACAGCATTTCCGACGTCTCTTGCTCTAGTTACATAATCAAGATAATCTAACTGACAGGTAGTGCATAACTTACCTTTCAAAATACCGTGCTGATGTTTACTGTTAAGGCTCAAATCTCAAATATCCTATTATGCGAGCTTTAGCCAACCTCTCCAAGATTCTGAAAATAATAAAGTTGTGGTGGATTGGACGGTAATTTTTACATTTTGCGTACGTCCGCTTTTGTGTCGTAGTATTATAGTTGATTGATTCCAGTGCAAAGGATACTCCCCATTGAGCATGGAAAGTGTAAATACATTAGGCAAAAACAGGGGGATGTCTGGATCTATGTGCTTGATTACAATTGGCGGGATGTTGTCAGGGTCGAGCAATCTGAGATGGCGACCTATATATTACTACGTGCGAGTTCAACAGTTTAGTGTATTACTGCCTTTGTTTCTCAGCTTAATTTGAGGTCCCTCTCTAGCATTAGTGCTATAAGTAGACATGAAGTAGTCATTGAAGATCGAACAAATGATTGCGCGATCGGTTATGGCAGTTCCATCAGAGTTTATAATCGAGTTAATATAACTTGTTTTTCTATTCTGCCTACGGTCCAAAAGTTTTGAGATGCAGCCTGCCACGTTGGCTCCCTTCAGTAACATTAACTCCTCGGAGCATATCATTTTATAGTGGTCATGGTATAACACTGTAAGCAATCTGGTGTAGAGCATCAGCAGAGTAAAATCGTTCGTTTTTCTAAATTTTTTCTTTATTTTGAAGTTTATTGGCTAACTTTTTTGAGATGCCTGCAGGTGCAGCAGTTCATTTCCACTTATTACTACGTTCTGGAGACACAACTTCAACACAAAGCTGAATACGTTGGTAGAACTCATTACAAGTAATTCGCACATTCTATGCTAAGAAGAATGGATCCCAACATAAAGACCTTATAAGATCCGAGAAAATTGACCAATTCACAAAAGAGAATGGGCGTTAATTGATCACTGATGCTATCGGTTTAGGAAGAATTTGGAAAGAACAACCAACGGTGATATGATCACTACCCGGTAAACTGTTAATGATGTATGTGGATAGATTTAAACATTCCATAGTAAATATCAGATCAAGTGTGTTACCAAGCCGTGTAGGTTCTTTGATGTGCTGTATCCATCCCAGTCGACTAAGAGTAGACATAAAAGTATTGTGTTTTTGTGGTTCCTTGTCAAGCTATCATGGGATTTTGGGCATATTAACATCCCTAGCGATTACTTCATTTATGTATTAGGTCGGCAATAAAAGCAAAGATGTCTATCAAGTCATCGGTTACGGTGAGTGCAGAAGATGGGGGTCTGTAAATGCAACCTACTAAAATATTTGTCGGATAACTAGAACTGGTAATGCACACCGAATAAGGAAACTAACTTAAGAGTGGTTTATCCAGAGTAAGAACCTTTGCTGTAGATAACACAGCCACCATCTCTACCATAAAGGCTGTCATTGCGAAAGATTTTATAAACCAGTATCCCAAACAATGTGCATAGCATGTTCGCTGAACACAACGATTCTGTTATTACTACTATATCATGAGAAGAAAGGCGAAGAATATTAAGCAAAGTGCATTTCATGTAACAATGAACGTGAATTAATTAACAGTAAGTGCAGTCTCTTGTTCTTTGTTGTGTTGTCTACAGAAATCCAGATGTAGGACCCCAACGAGATGGTACTTGGAGAGAGTGAAGTGGGTTTGGTGGATACGAAGGACATTTAGTTTGCGGAATTAGTTTCATTTGCGGATATGGCCGGTAAAACACCATTGGACCTCAAAAAATGGTCGGAAGGGCAAAATACTGGGATTGCAGTTTACTGGCGGTTGCATATAACATACCTGCTTGTTAAGGTTATTTACATGTTGAGGAATTTTGCGAGGATTTTGGTTGGGCCAAAGTCTCTCAGCTATGTGTATTTCAGCAGCAAGAACGCTCACAATTTATGGAGTACACAGGTTATGTATTCAAATGCTGAGCGGTTGGTGATACGCCGATTGTCTGCAGGTTTCCAGTGGTTACAGCGTTCGGTGGAACGTTTAAAATAGCAGTGCTTCTATCTTGCTTAGAAGCACTCGTATAGATGCCACGTGATGTTTTGCTACCAGTGTTTTTTACAACAAGGCTGTTCCGCAGTATTTTATCTTTCAGAAGTGCATCGCATTTTAGCGAGGAGTTTCTCGTTTTCATACCAAATATGTGTTCGTTTTCAGATCAACTATGCTCCCGGGTATTAAACGACAAAGAGTGAGTAGAAATAGGCGTTTTCAAATGGAACTTTCTTGTAAATTCGGGGCGAGTTCCACAGTAATGGTGGGCTAAAGTGACACTGAGTGGAGTCAGAAGAGATATTTTTCGACAGTTGCTATTTGATTTCAACCTCAGCGTTGATTCGTTTGTGATCAAAGTGTCAATTAGGTTGAGCAGTTGGGGAAATTCCCGAGTATCCGTGGGTAGCGTGAAAAATTGGTCACAAGCTGTTTGTCGGTAACAGGCTATTTTGCATTCTCTTTGCAGTACTGTTAAATCTGGTTTCGGTACCATCGATATGTACTAATTACTAAGGGACTGTACGCTTCTACTACAAATGAATTTTTTCGGCAAGTGCTTCGTTTGAAAATTTAAAAGTATTAGACAGACCTACTTCGGTGCTCTCTTTCGCAGCCTCACGCAAGAAAACTGCAGTCTTTCAATAAGATATCGTTAAGCACTGCAGAGGAGATAGCCCCAAGAGTTAAGTTTGGTGGTAAATGAAATGCTATTACATTTTTAGTGTGTGTAATACACTTATGAACCTCAATTGCAACAGGTATAATATTCCGAACTAATCGAAGTTGTTCCATTTTTAGTGTATCTGGAGTGTTAAATACATAAAAGGCTTTAATTGCTCTAGA
The DNA here is from genome assembly GCA_944474145.2 of Dicrocoelium dendriticum. NCBI lineage: Eukaryota > Metazoa > Platyhelminthes > Trematoda > Plagiorchiida > Dicrocoeliidae > Dicrocoelium > Dicrocoelium dendriticum. The sequence goes on from OX104062.1 coordinate 41,584,399, forward strand.
ACTTTGTGAAGAGGTTCAAAAATTTCCTTCAAGTTATTCAGCTGTAGTTCAAGCGCAGCAATCGTTGGAATCGCTTTAGACGGTGATACTACATTGAATGCGTTATTCTTTATCAGGGAAGCATTATGAGAGCTCTCATTAGATTGCTTTTTATTACTCCTACGTGCGATATCGAAGTCATCTTAGGTGATGAGCCTTTCACATTTTTCGTGCAAACGGACAGGTTAAAAACAGGATATTTTCCCGGCGCCTCAGCGGCTTTGTGTCACTTCTCCAAGTTTCTTGTTTTGACTGAGGTAACGAGCGTATTTTATAGCTTGTAAAACCTATTTTATGTGAACAAGTATCAAACAATAGAGAACAGAGTTCACCGTTTCAGTTACAGTGATCGAGACAAACCAGTTACTGGCAAATCACCGAAGATGCCGACTAAGATGTTAGGGCTTACACGACCTATCCAAAGTGCACGAGAATTACACAGGGGTGCAAAAATGCCACTGTTTCAGATGAAACGATCGATAAAAACCTACCGGATTAAACAGCGCTCAATTGTCCAAATTCCGCCAAGGATAGTTTGTCCTTCAGTAATCGACCGCTCTGTGCACAGGTTGCCCTGCGGTCAACTCCTTGGCGTGCCACGTCACGTTACGTTACAAGTTCCGGTAAGCGAACACACATAAATCCGACAAGACAAATCGATTTGCGTGCGTTCGATAGAACGCGATTCGCAATGCGGCGTGAGAACTCTTGGTCAACGAAAGCAGTGTAGGAAGATGCAGTTGTTCCTAGCCGCCTTATGCAGCTACCGATAGAGTTGGTTTAGGTCTCTTGAAGTAAACCTCGCAATATGCTTTCCGATAACTCCAAGAATCTTGAGAAAGGTAGAAAAGTGATGCACTCGTGGGCGCCCGACTGTGCTGAAACACAGCCAACATTGAAAACCGTTGTTCGAGGATGGTCGGTCAATAGTACCCTCGAGAAATTTTGCGCTGTGGGAAGGCCTGATTGAGACAGATCGAATGGGTGTATCCAGACCGCGGTGCGAAAAAAAGTTAAATCCGAAAACTTGCAAAGCCAGGAGCAAGAAAAAATTCCGACCAGCACATCACGGCACTTGTGGCACCCAGCTTCCGATTAGTGCGCCCAACATAGCTGTCATCGCAGCTACAGGTGAAGTCTTGTATGCAATGGGACCTACACTGTTTCGAAAGATGTCTTTACTGTACACTACTGGTTTTGTGTTCAAGAGCAAGCGTCGCTGGGCTGCGTCGTATGTCTTTTTTTTGATGCACATATATTATAAGCGACTTGGATGAGGTGGGCAAATTTGGAAGGCAATTCAAGGAAAACCTGTTGCTTTTGAACCGTTATCTCACGATCACTTTTCATCAACTCACTCTAGCGCTTTAGGAATAGCAATTGATAACCATTAGACTGTAACACGTCAAAAACAGCTCTTCCTCTGCCTCCAGTTTGCGTGTGTGTGGTGCAGACCAAATGAGCACGATGGAACAAGGTTCTAACTAAAGAGCGTTTGTGATGGATTGGCAGGAAACTCCTAAAAATGTAAGTATTGTCTTGTTTAAGTCGTCTTCCTGCAGACATCTATTTCACGAGCCATCTGGCCGTCGTGTGAGCAATATGTCTAAGTATGGGATACAACTGGTGTGCTCAATTTCACAGCTCACAGTAAAATTCTGATGCACACCATTGAGCTCTTTGGTTCAAGTCAAAGATTAACCATACATATATCATCAACATGGCGTTTATAAATAAATTATGAATAAATAAATGGTTTATTCCTTGATGTTGCGAGGCGCAGTCCAACTGAGTGGCCTGCTCAATCTGTACAACAACATCGCATAAAATAATTACTTGTCTTTGCTTTGTATGCAGAATCTCACATGGGTTTTTGAAGTGCTTGATAGTCTGAAAATATCAGAGTTGTTAAGATGAGAACAATAACAAATGCAGATTTAGCCAGCAGTTCAATTAAATCAATACTGCCAATCATGTAACTGTGCGGACTTGATGATGCACGAAATAACAGTGTCATCACACAGACTTCGTCTTCTGATATTCTCATCTGAAATTATGAAGTGAAATTATGTTTCAAGATTTTAACATAACTACAAAATGCCTCATTTGTCTCTGTATCATAAGATGCGGGATTCCTCACAGGACCATACGTATGGGACCTCTACTATCCTCCACGTGGAATCCGATCCCAACCAAAATGGGCACTCAACCTTAAGAACGATCAGTGGGGTGAACTCGATTGTGACAACTGCATGAATGAAATCTACTATTCCAAGTGAGATGCGAATGAATGAACAGTATTGCATTAAAAGGACCATAATCGCGTTCAGGTCTAATTGGTTCATGGCCACATCAGGTCCAGAAGGGTTTAACATTTTACTACGATAAACCTTTCATGTAGTGGAGTGATACGTTTGTCCAATAAATGGCGTTCTGTGGTTGAATTCAGTGTCTAAACATGCCACATTACAGTTCGCGTCAAGTTGGTTAATAACCATCAAACCAGTAATACACCAAAACACAAAATCCACGAAATGCAGCATGGCACAAAATGGACAGAAGCAGAGGAGGTGCTAACGAGGGAGAAGGGAGCGGCGGTCCAACATGGGTGGCAAGTAACGGAGCGGCAATTTTAATACAGATTATTGATCAACGCCAAGTGCCGACGCAGACACTGGAACTTAACCTGGTGCGATGGTCGGCATGCCATTTTGACCCACTCGGAAATATTAAGTGGTGCACTTGCGCAAAAATCCAGCAACTCCAACAGATTAGTCAACGGTTAGAATTCAGACAAACTCAGTCTCCTGGTCCTCAAAGTTGGGGCTTGAAATCTGGCGGCGTCCATTTCCGTAACACTAAATCATTGCCAACTCCCCGCTATCTTGCGGACAGGTTTTTGCATCAATGGTTTTGGTTGAGGATCAGAAGCGTCCTGCTGTCTAGGTCTACGCATCCTGGCATTATCTCAGCCCACAAGCAACCATGACAATTTCTACCAGCGCTAACTACGTCCTGC
>OX104062.1:41587480-41626542 GCA_944474145.2 Dicrocoelium dendriticum
CATACAATCACCACCTCTACCATAAATACTGTCATTACAAAAGATTTTATAAACTTGTATCCGAACAATGTGCATGGCGTCTTTGCTGAACACAACGATTCTGTTATTACTACTATATCATGAGAAGAAAGGTGCAGAATATTACGCAAAGTGCATTTCATTTAACAATAAACAAGAATTAATTAACAGTAAGTGCAGTGTCTTGTTATCTGTTGCGTTATCTACAGAAATCCAGATATAGGGCTCGAACGAGGTGGTACTTAGAGAAAGCGGAGTGGGGGTGGTGGATAGGAAGGACATTTAATCTGCGGAATTAGTTTCACTTGGGGGTATGGCGGGTAAAACGCCACTGGACCTCAAAAAATGGTCGGAAAGGCGAAATACTTAGACTGCAGTTTACTGGCTGTTGCATATGACATACCTGCCTGTTAATGTTATTTACATGTTGAGGAAGATTGCGAGGATTTTAGTTGGGCCAAAGTCTCTCAGCTATGTGAATTTCAGTAGCAAGTGGCTCACAATTTATGGAGTACACAGGTTGTATATTCAAATGCTGAGCGGCTGGTGATATGCCGATTGTCTGCAGATTTCCAGTGGTTACAGCGTTTGGTGGAACGTATGAAAGTGCAGTGTTTCTATTCTGCTTATAAGTGCTCGTATAGATGCCAAGTGAGGTTTGCTAACATTGTTATTTACAAGAAGGCTGTTCTTCAACATTTTATCTTTCAGAAGTGCATAGCCTTTTGGAGAGGAATTTCTATTTGCATGCCAAATGAGTGTTTGTTTTCAGAGCAACTATGCTCCTGGTTGGTGAACGACAAAGGGTGAGTAGAAATAGGCGTTTACACAATGGAACTTTCTTGTATGTTCAGGGCGAGTTACACAGTAATGGTGTGCTAAAGTGGCACTGAGTGGAGTCAGAAGGGATATTTTTCGACAGTTGCTATTTGATTTCAACCTTAGAGTTGATTCCTTTGTGTTCAACTTGTCAATTAGGCTGAGCAGTTGGGGAAATTCCCGAGTTTCCGTGGGCAGCGGAAAAAATTGATCACAAACTGTTTGTCGGTAATGGGCTATTTTGCATTCTCTTTGTAGCACTGTTAAATCTGGTTTCGGTACCATCGAAATGTACTCATCCCTAAGTGATAGTACGCCCCTACTACGAATGCATTTTTCAGCTAGTGTTTCGTTTGAAAATTTAAAAGTATTAGGCAGACCTACTTCGGAGATCTCTTTCGCAGCCACACGCAAGTAAACTGCAGTCTTTTAATAAGATATCGTTGGGCACTACTGAAGAGATAGCCCCAAGTGTTAACTTTGCTAGTAAATGAAATGATATTACATTTTTAGAGTGTGTAATACACTCATGAACCTCAATTGCAACATGTTCTGTAAAATTCCAAACGGGTCGGTGATCCGTTTTTGGTGTATCTGTAGTGTTAAAAAGATACATAAACGAGTTTAATTGCTCTAGGACTTCGTGAAGAGGTTCAAAACTTTCCTTCAACTTATTCAGCTGTAGTTCAAGCGCAGCAATCATTTGAACCGCTTTAGATGGCGATATTACATTAAATGCGCTATACACTAACAGGGAAACATTATGAGAGATATCATTAGATTGTTTTCATTCTTGCGCGCGATTCGAAGTTATTTAAAAGATGGTCCTTTCACAGTTTCCGTGCAAATAGACTGGTTATAAACAGGACATTTTCTCAGTGCTTCAGTGGCTTTCTGTAACTTCTTCGAGTTTCTCGATTTAAATGGAGTAACGAGCGTATTTTATGATAGTCACTCTGTGTTAGGGCTTGTAAAACATATTTTATGTGAACAAGTATTAAACAATAGAGAACAAAGTGTACCGTTTCAGTTACAGTGATCGAGACGAGCCAGCTACCGGTAAATTGCCGAGGATACGAACTAGGATTTTGGGGCTTATACGACCTATCTAAAGTGCACGAGAATTACACTGGGGTGCAAAAATGCCACTGTTTCCGATGAAACGATCAATACAAACTAAATGGACTAAAGCGCGCTCAATTCTCCAAATTCCGCCAAGGATAGTTTGTCCTTCAGTAATCAACCGCTCTGTGCACAGGTAGCCCTGCGGTCAACTCCGTGGCATGCCGCGTCACGTTATGCCGCAAGTTCCGGAAAGTAATCACATACAAGAGATTTGCGTGCGTTCGATAGAACACGATTCGCAATGCGGCGTGAAAGCACGTGGTCAATGAAAGCAGTGTAGGAAGATGCAGTTGTTCCTAGCCGCCTTATGCAGCTACCGATAGAGTTGGTTTAGGTCTCTTGAAGTAAACCTCGCAATATGCTTTCCGATAATTCCAAGAATCTTGATGAGGGTAGAAAAGTGATGCACTCGTAGGCGACCGACTGCTGGAAAACAGTCAACATTGAAAACCGGCGTTCAAGGATGTTCCGTCACTAGTACCCTTGAGAAAGTTTGTGCCATGGGAAGACCTGATCGAGCCAGATCGAATGAGTATACCCAGACCGATGTGCGAAAAATTTAAATCCGAAAACTTGCAGTCAGGAGCAACGAAAATATTCCGACCAGCACATCACGGCAATTATGGCACCCAGATTTCGATTAGTGCGCCCATCGTAGCTGTCATCGCAGCTACAGGTGAATTTTTGTAAGCAATCGGACCTACACTGCTTCGATAGATGTCTTTACTGAATACTAGTGGTCTTGTGTTCACGAGCAAGCGTAGCTCGGCTGCGTCGTGTGGTTTTTCATTTACGCGCTTATATTTTTTCAGCGACTTGGATGAGGTAGGCACATTTGGAAGGCCATTCAATGAAAACCTATTGCTTTTGAACCGTTATCTCACGATCGCTTTTCATCAACTCACTGTAGAGCTTTAGGAATAGCAATTGATAGACATTAGATTGTAACACGTCAAAAAGAGCTCTTCCTCTGCCTCCAGTTTGTGTGTGTGTGGTGCAGATCATATGAGCACGATGGAACAAGGTTCTAACTAAAGAGCGTTTGTGATGGATTGGCAGGAAACTCCTAAAAATGTAAGTATTTTCTTGTCCAAGTCGTCTTCCTGCAGACATGTATTTCACGAGCCATCGTGTCGTCGTGTGAGCAATGTTTAAGTATGGGATACAACTGGTGTGCTCAATTCCACAGCTCACAGTAAAATTCTGATGCACACCATTGAGCACTTTGATCCAAGTCAAAGATTAACCATATATCATCAACATGGCGTTTATAAATAAATAAATAATGAACAAATAAATTGTTTGCTTCTCAATGTTGCGAGGCACAGTCCAACTGAGTGGCCTGATCAATCTGTGCAACAACATCGCATAAAATAATTAATTATACTTGCTTTGTATGCAGAATCTCACATGGTTTTTGAAGTGATTGATAGTCTGAAGATATCAGAGTGATTAATATGATAACAATAACAAATGCAGATTTAGCTAGCAGTTCAATTGAATTAATAATGTAAATCAATTAGCTGTGCGGACTTGATGGTGCACAAAATAACAGTATCATCACACAGACTTCGTCTTCAGATATTCTTATCTGAAATTATAAAGTGAAATTATGTTTCAAGATTTTAACATTAATACAAAATTCCTCATTTGTCTCTGTATAAAAAGACACGGGATTCCTCACAGAACCATACGTATGGGACCTCTACTATCCTCCACGTGGAATCCGATACCAACCAAAATGTGCACCCAACCTTAAGAACCATCGGTGGGGTGAACGCGATTGTGACAACTGCATGAATGAAATCTACTATTCCAAGTAAGATCCAAAAGAATTACTAGCATTGCATTAAACGGACCATAATCGCGTTCAGGTCTAATTAGTTCATGATCACATCAGGTCCTAAAACGTTTAACGCATATACTACAATAAGGAGCAGGCTTAAACCTTGGTTGGCTTAAAACTTTCATGCAGTAGAGTGATAGGTATCTCCAATGAAGGGCATTCTGTGGTTGATTTCAGTGTCTAAACGACACTTACCTATTCTCGTTAACTCCGTTACCAAAAATCAAACCAGTAATACAAAAATACCAAAAGCACCGGATGCAGCTTCGCCCAAAATGGACGGAATCAGAGGCGTTGCAAACCAGGGAGAGGGGAGCGGCGGTCCAACATGGGCGGCATATAAAGGCGCGGCAATTTTCATACAGATGAACGATAAATGCAAAGTGCCGAAGCAGAGCCTTGACCTTAACATCGTGGGACTGTTTGCGTGCCACTTCGACCAGTTCAGCAATGATAGGTGGTGCAAAGGCGATAAATACCAGCAAAACTAACAGGTTAGTCAAAGGTTAGAGGTCAGACAAATTCAGTCTCCTGGTCCTCAAAGTTGGGGCTTGCAATGGGACGGCGTCCATTTCCGTAAAACTAAACCATTGCCAACTCCCCGCTGTCTTGGGGACAGGCTTTTGCATCAATGGTTTTTGTGGAGGATCACAATCGTCCTGCTGTCTAGGTCTAGGCACCCTGGCATTATCTCAGCCCACATGCAACCATGACAAATTCTCCAAACGCTAACTATATCCTGCAACATCCGTTGAGCAGATTATCAAGGGCCGACTTAACTGTTGCATACAGCAGGGCGGATGAGCGAAAACATGCTACTAATGGCGCCTCCCTTACTCCCATCCCGACACATATCACTAACCTTTCTTCTAGAATTCGCAGCTTAAATGCCAGCAACCGAAGTGCCACTGGAGTCACAACATCTGCAGCCACCTTCACGCAATACGCACCGAACGCATATCGCCAACCTGTCCCTTATAATGCCACGCTATCAAGTTTCCCTGGCTGCCTTCAACATTTGCACTCTAAGACGAGTAGATCGGCAGGCTGCACTCGCACGCACGTTGGACACACTGGGTATTGAGGTATGTTTTATGTCCGAAACTAGGATCAATGACACTAATGGGGTGGTTGAATTAACTACGCCCGGCTTGTCCTCCCGCTATTGTTTGCACGCATCCGGAGACGCCGATGCAACACTCACGGGTCAAGCTGGCTTATATATCATTCGCAGCTCCAAAGCTGAGCCATTATTGCCTGATTGGATTCCGGTGAACAGCCGTTTGTGTGCACACCGTTTGACGACATCAACTAAGGTTGATTCACGAAGTAGTACAAGATGCTGTTTGTTTGCGAACTCCGCTTATTCTGTCACCGGCTGCAGTTCTGATGCTGCCAAGGACACATTCTATCACGAAGTGAACGCGCTACTACGCAATGTTACTAGTTCGGACATTACTATACTTGCAGTTGGTATGAACGTATAAGTATGGTGTCTGAGCTCTTCAGAAGCTCAGCTGGGTTCTAATTATGGGCTTAACTGCGAACGAACTGACAACAGCGAGCGTCTGTTACAACTGTGTGCGGAGCACCAGTTGTTTCTTAGTGGCACTGTTTTTAGACATAGTTGGCGCCGAAGCGCCACTGCGAGCCCTGCTGTAGCTGGCCAGCGATGGACCCAAATTGATCACATATCCATAAATTACAGGTGGCGTGGTTACATCCTGGATTGCTGCTCATTTTGGAATACATGCGTTCCCTCTGATTATACCTTGGTACGTTGTCATTTGTGCATGGACAGTACCGGGAGGCGCACCAAGAAATCCTGGTGGACCAGTCGAGGTCAAGAAATGGAGGAAGCAGGAGCGGTGGGCAATTACCACAAGCTCTTCTAGATGCTCTGCACCACAGGTCCTAGCAAACCGGGAATCAAGGAGATAACCAGAGACAGTGCGGTACTCTGATACGCTATACGACCGAACAAGTCCCTACTAGTTTAGAGATTATCAGGCATACATAGTACCTGTCCAAGCCAACGTTACTTATTTAATGTTACCTGTTGTTCTAAGGAAATAGCTTGGTTATCACTGCCTAGTACTTTCCCACGCACATCATCATTGCGAACACGTTGGTGCCCTTTGACACCAGAAATGCTCCGCAGCGAACAATGATAGAAGACTTGAAGCGTCTCAGATCTTCTTACCGAAGGGGCAAGTCTCACTCCAATATTGCAGGACTGCCCTTATTGAGGCCTTGTAAACACGGTCTTTCAAGCAGAGGGAAAACTCTTTCCGTCGCTAAAGGTGCGGCACGTTAAATAAGGCAGTTTTGAATTTCACAATGCATGAACAAATTTCAGTTTCCATCGGCCCATGATTACTGACGCAGTTACCAAAGAAAGTGAATCGATCAGCGACTTCGAGTACCTTGTTATTGAGGACCAAGGTAGTCCTGCAACAACACTTTGTCCTTTGAAATTGCGAAACGCATAGCAAATAATAAGATCATCCTAGAGACATTATTCAGGGTTGATTGTACCTTCGCGACATCGTTAAACAGCCAGACGATATTGTCCGCATAATCAAGCTCAACGAATCTTTCACCAGGCAGGACCACTAGGCATACATCGTTAGATTCCGTGGGGTAACACACTATGAAACATTCCACTATGAAATTGAACAAAAACGGGGATATCTGACAACCCTGACGTAAGCCACTTTGGTCGGAAAACATCCGACAGGTCACCGTAGACCCTCACGCGACATGTAGCGTTTTAGTATAGAGGAAGTAAGGTGTTCACATGTTTCATTGGAACATATTTATGCGCAAGTATTTCGAACAGGATGTATTGTTCGACTGAATAGAACGCACACTTGAATTTGAGGAATACAGCTATTGTCATTCTGCGGCATTCGTGGCGCTGCACTAACAACATGCAGAGTGAATATATGGTCTATACAGTTCCGTCCTGGGCGGAAACCCTCCTGACCTTCCCTTATCCGTTATTGTCGCTCCACAGTGGGGCGACGAACGAGAACCAAATCCAGTGATTTTGTCACAACTAGCGTTATGCTCATACACCTGTGGGTAACACATTCAGTGCAACTGCACTTATTGCTTTTTGCTACTATAATAAATTCACTCCAGTTAGCCGGGACACTTTTCCTACCAGATATGTTCGAATAGAGAAATATGTATTTTGCAGGGGACATCACATCCATCCTTAAATAGTGCAGGTGGGAGGGAATCCGGTCGCGCGACACCAAAACGACTGAGGGACGTGATCGCGTTTCAGAAGACAGCCTCCAATGGAGCACCACAAATAACCGGCCATGGCTCTTCCTGCATCACCTGAGTAGGTAGTGGTCCTGGAGCAGGCGGCCAACTGGACTGATCTTGAAAGTGTACGGCCAACAAAATATAAGGTACTCATTACTGCGGATCAGAGTACCGCACTGTCTCTGGTTATCTCCTTGATTCCCGGTTTGCTAGGACCTGTGGTGCAGAGCATCTAGAAGAGCTTGTGGTAATTGCCCACCGCTCCTGCTTCCTCCATTTCTTGACCTCGACTGGTCCACCAGGATTTCTTGGTGCGCCTCCCGGTACTGTCCATGCACAAATGACAACGTACCAAGGTATAATCAGAGGGAACGCATGTATTCCAAAATGAGCAGCAATCCAGGATGTAACCACGCCACCTGTAATTTATGGATATGTGATCAATTTGGGTCCATCGCTGGCCAGCTACAGCAGCGCTCGCAGTGGCGCTTCGGCGCGAACTATGTCTAAAAACAGTGCCACTAAGAAACAACTGGTGCTCCGCACACAGTTGTAACAGACGCTCGCTGTTGTCAGTTCGTTCGCAGTTAAGCCCATAATTAGAACCCAGCTGAGCTTCTGAAGAGCTCAGACACCATACTTATACGTTCATACCAACTGCAAGTATAGTAATGTCCGAACTAGTAACATTGCGTAGTAGCGCGTTCACTTCGTGATAGAATGTGTCCGTGGCAGCATCAGAACTGCAGCCGGTGACAGAATAAGCGGAGTTCGCAAACAAACAGCATCTTGTACTACTTCGTGAATCAACCTTAGTTGATGTCGTCAAACGGTGTGCACACAAACGGCTGTTCACCGGAATCCAATCAGGCAATAATGGCTCAGCTTTGGAGCTGCGAATGATACATAAGCCAGCTTGACCCGTGAGTGTTGCATCGGCGTCTCCGGATGCGTGCAACCAATAGCGGGAGGACAAGCCGGGCGTAGTTAATTCAACAACCCCATTAGTGTCATTGATCCTAGTTTCGGACATAAAACATACCTCAATACCCAGTGTGTCCAACGTGCGTGCGAGTGCAGCCTGCCGATCTACTCGTCTTAGAGTGCAAATGTTGAAGGCAGCCAGGGAAACTTGATAGCGTGGCATTATAAGGGACAGGTTGGCGATATGCGTTCGGTGCGTATTGCGTGAAGGTGGCTGCAGATGTTGTGACTCCAGTGGCACTTCGGTTGCTGGCATTTAAGCTGCGAATTCTAGAAGAAAGGTTAGTGATATGTGTCGGGATGGGAGTAAGGGAGGCGCCATTAGTAGCATGTTTTCGCTCATCCGCCCTGCTGTATGCAACAGTTAAGTCGGCCCTTGATAATCTGCTCAACGGCTGTTGCAGGATATAGTTAGCGTTTGGAGAATTTGTCATGGTTGCAGGTGGGCTGAGATAATGCCAGGGTGCCTAGACCTAGACAGCAGGACGATTGTGATCCTCCACAAAAACCATTGATGTAAAAGCCTGTCCCCAAGACAGCGGGGAGTTGGCAATGGTTTAGTTTTACGGAAATGGACGCCGTCCCATTGCAAGCCCCAACTTTGAGGACCAGGAGACTGAATTTGTCTGACTTCTAACCTCTGACTATCCTGGTGGCAGTGATTCTCAGGTATCCTGGAGTCTCCTAATATTGCTGGTTCGTTCGACGGGGATCGTCGACTGTTGCCTAACCTTAAGTTCCCATCTCTTTCTGACGTTTTTTGCCGTCTGCTTTACTCCCTCGGCGCTTGGCTGCCGCCTACTCGCTAGCTTTTGTGCTCGGGCTGTTTATACCGCCGGGACACACCCCTACGTGGATCTGATCCGTTGTTCTTATGTTTGCAAAGCAGACTCGGGTCCACTCGGCCACCGACGGAGTTTGCATTGAAATATCTAAACAAACGTGGGCTGGATTTGCGGCTAATTTCTGCGAAGCTTACAAGGTTAACAGTTCTGTATTTGAACAGAGAGAAAATGATTGACATTGCTATAGATGGATCAAAGAAACACCACGCTGAGTTGGATATGAGCATGAACTGTCGAATTTGCCGGAAGAAACAAATAGACGGGATGGCTTTTTTGATATATCGTTGATATATCGATGGGCTAAAACACAAATATTTTCTGCCGTGAACATTTCGACTGACAAAATGCTGTAGATTTCAGCAAATTCATGACTTTGCTTTCCTTACATCTATAAATCTGCTTTATTATATATGTGGTTGTTCGTTTAGCATATTAGGGGAGGATGCAGAGCAAGAGGATTCTCTTGACGGAAGAAGAATATTGCAGTATTTTTTGTGGAAAATGCAGCAAAAGATTATAATAACAGCTCTTCTGACCTTTTACACTTCCTACAGAAATATTGCTTTTGGTATTTGCTGCGCATCTTTTTTAATCGAAATACTAGCACAACCTGTTGAGAGAGTGCATTCTTGCAACTCAAGTTTACAACGAACTACCTTCCATAATCGATGGTCCAGACAAATTTCGCAGATTGGTAGTTCTCTCCATAGTAAGGAAATTCGCTAATGGACTGCATTTCGTTGGTGTTGTCGATACTATTTCTCCAAATAATGTATGAAATAAATATGTAAATGTTGCTCACGAGTATTGTTACAATACTATGCCTGCATTTCCGGCAGTACCTTAAATTTGATCTTCCTTTCTATGGGAAGCCAAATATATAAGGTCTGCTCGCAATTGAACAATGAACAATGATTTATAACGGGTAAAAAAGCAGGTGCTTGACATGTCCCTTTGGGTGTTTAGCGTGACAAAAATGATACCGAAGGGATAACGGAGTCGTCATTTCGGGCGCTTACAGATGTAACTGCACTGTCGTATAGAGTGAGTTTGAAATGCGAATGTACGCACACAAAGCAATATTGGAGTGGATATTGCTCACATAATAGGCGAGAGAAAATAAAAAATATAGCAAGCACAACGCTTACACGTGTGAAACTATATTGGGTCGACAGGATACAGAAATCCAGTTTCTATAGTAGTAGCGTTTAGCAAATTTCGCGCAAGGAGTTTGGAGTGACTCATTCTTGAGCCGGGTTATGGCACTATCCCCTGTCTGTTGTGCATTAGTGCCAGCGTCTGGTGGTCATGGGCTATAGCACGTAGTGTAAATGTGACAGAGCATCGTCAAGCCGTTTTATGAAAAGGGATAGGGTGGGTGCATTAATTACATGTTCCGGGAGGGCGTTCCAAGGCTGTGACATTCGAAGAGAGAAATAGTTTCGTGGACATTCCAGATGGATGTACTGCGTGACCAACTTAAACTGGTGACCTCTTAGCGAGATGTTTTGACTGAGAACTGGAAGAGAATGGCATGGGTGGTTTGGGTTTCTCAGGATCAGGTACACCATTATGAGATCGCCCCTTAGACGCCGATAACGTCCACTGTATATTTTGAGGGCCTTCAGCCTGAGTGGGTAGGGGGAGGTTGGTCAAACCTCTGACGCTCTTCGTTGCAATACGTTGTGCAGTATGGAGCGCGGTGATATGGTGCTTGAGCCATGGTTGCCACATTTGTATAGCGTATTCCGCGTGCGGCCTGACCTAGGCACTAAGCATTTCTGGAAAGATCGAAGGGTCAAACTTCCCGAAAGCTCTGCAAAAATGGCCGAGGTACTGGTTCGCTTTCTTAGCTGCCTTTTCAGTCTGCCTCGAACAACCGAGGTCGTCTTGAACTATTACGCCGTGATCGCACTCGTGAGAAGCCCACTGTAGAATTTATGGTCCTAGGCGGTACTGGTGCATACTCTTGTGCCGTATACTGAGAACTTTGCACTTGGTGAAGTTGAAATGCAGGATGTTCTCGGTGGACCATGTGTCCGCTTTGGCCAGGTCCTCCTGTAAGACTGTGTGATCTTCCACTGCAGCTCTAGGTCATCAGCAAATAGCTAACAGTTAGAAGATATCACTCTCGCGAGATCATTAATGAAAACCAGTAACAGGCAGGATCCAAGTACCGAGCCTTGAGGTACGCCGCACTGAACTTCGATGGATTCCGACAGGTTGCTTCTAACCCTCACATGCAGGTGACGTTGCACGAGAAAGTCTCCTATCCAACCCAGAACATGATCGCCGATTCCATATTTCTGGAGTTTGTGGAGGAGAATGCGATGGTCTATACGGTCGAATGCCTTTGAGAAATCCAAGTAGGCCGCGTCGACTCCTCCACCTGTGTCCACAGATTCCGTCCAGCTTGCACGAGCAATCAACAGATTAGTGGTACAAAGGCGATTTTGCCAAAATCCGTGCTGCTCCGGAACGAGAATGCTGTTGTTCTCCGGGTACCCCATCAAAGTCTCAGCTACAGTGGACTCCATAACCTTGGAGATCACAGGAAGTGGTACTATCGGGCGATAATTTGTTGGTTCAGCACAGCTACCACTTTTGTAAATAGGCTTGATGTTTCCGTGCTTCCACATCGTAAGTACGTGCATTTCGTTCAGATATCGTTGAAAGAAAACGGCTAGTGGCGCCGCCAAACTCATGGCAGCAACTTTCAACGCCGTCGGGCGAATGCGTCTTCACCCGGGGAGCTGAACTCTCGCAGAGACATCAACCTCTTCAGTACAGCTGCGGAGGTGAATGATATGTGATTAAGCCCTGATGGCAGGATGTGTGACGATTGCTCGCGTTGGAAGGTACGGCCAAATTGTTGTCGAAGGACGTTGGTTGCCCCTTTTGCGGTTTGGGCTAACCCGCATGCGGTATGCAGAGCAGGAATACTGAGCTTAACATGGCGCAAATTGTTTACGTGTCTGTATAGCAATTTGGGATTGGAGCAGAACTTTTCCACTAGACCTTGTTGGTTCTTAAGTTTATCCTCCCGGACGAGTTTGACACGGTGGTTCCTGTGTATTGTGTAACCTTCCTAGGCATGATCGTTCGGGGAGGCTATATAGGTGTGCCATGCCAAGTCCCTTAACGCCATGCACTTACGTGTCCTGCTCCTTACAAAAGACTTCATCCATTTAGGCCGGTAGAGTTTGGTTTCAGATATCCTTGTCACGAGCTTGGAAAATATACTGACGAATTCACCGCAGGCCACCTCGGGGGTTAATTCAGCTAAGAACGACCAGCTGGTTGCATCAATGACGTCGGACAGGTCGTCATAGTTGGTTACGACATGATATTCCTCGGCATGCTCTTTAGGATAATCCGCGTAGCACATGTAATGAAACACTAGCGTCGCATAATCACTGCGGCCCAAAGAAGTAGCGTTTATCACTCTCGACCATCAATTCTTCATTGGTGAATCTTCGGTCCAACATGGATGGCCTGTCGGTTCCCCTGAATCTGGTGGGCGTAGTGACCTGGCCATAAAGCGGGAAGCCTGAAACCAGATCTTGCAAATTTGCTTTGAATTACTCCCTTGGTGTGGCCCGGGATTCGACGGCATGTAAGTTGAAGGCACCGGTGACCAGAATGTGACTGTATTTCCTGTTTATCACTTGCCTCAACGCAGTCAACAAATTGCAGTCCATCTCAGGAGAAGATAATGGTGGGCAGTAAACAACAACCAATGGGCCAAGATCGTTCCCCCTCAGCCGGAAATTACACCAAAAGGCGTCAGGTACGTGAGTTTCCGAATCTTTTATGGGTTCGCATTGCATGTTTTTACGAAAGTAAAGGGCTACCCCACCACCTTTGCTGGTTCGAATCTTCCGGACAACGGGCATGTACGTTAGTGCAATTTCAGCATCTCGCAGCGCAACCACGTTTCGGTGAGAGCGATGAGGTCCCAAGCTGCAGACGCGTGTCGAAGTCTTAATTTAGCTAATTTGCTGAGTAGGCCTTGGGTATTTGTGTACATGCATGAGAGCTTCTCGGAGACCAAGAGTGTGCTAGATTGGATAGATGAAGCAAATTAGTATACGTCGACCAATAATGGGTCGGCCGCTAATCGTTTTTTGGATGGGTTGCATACTCTCGAGAAGTATCTGATATATAAGCAAGTATCAGATGCCCCGGATCCGGGTGTATGCTCGTGCTCTGCTGTGCCCCTCCGGATAATATGGATACTCTTGAAACCGTCCCCGAATCGAGTCCTGCAGTTGGTGTTTTCATTAAGAGTCTTGCCTCTACCTAGTTGTCATTAGAAGGTACTGGTGTTCCTGCTGCTTTCATACGAATTTCCGTTGACATTCTGCAACGGAATTTATTCCAGTTCACTAGTAGGGTTTGTGCCATTAGTTCTGACTGTAACATAATTTTTAACAGCCTGGGACTGCACCACTTATAGTTTGGTGCTATGGGGATCCTTGTGAACGAGGTTACCACGAGATTTTCGAGAGAAAGTGCCTCCCGGATGTAGTGCCATTGCTCGCGGTCGTGCATCTGAGCATCATCGGAAGAGGAATCAGTAAGCTCAGGAACATCATGAACAATCACTGTTTTCTTATCTTGACTTTTTATATACCTATCTTTGTTAGTAGAATCCCCTAAACGTTTTTTACACCGGATTTCGGGTAGTATGCGCACTGCACTTGAGTCGCTGCAGAGACGATTCGCAGACAGCAGAACGGCCTCAGTCTCGTCCGTCGAGTTTAGTGTTACCCGAGGTAACCGGGGTTCGCCGTAGTGCAACGCGTTTGGGTGGCGCGTGATTCTTCTTCTTGCCTTGGGATTAGCATGGACACCGATCGACGTACAGATGGAACCCCACTGATTTCGATCGTCCGTCAACTTACTCTTAATTTTATTGGATTTGGATGCGGGGACATTTGTGCATACAATGTTTAGGGCACCATGGTTGCGCCTGGTGGTTACTGGTTTTGGATTTGAGGCTTAGTATCCGGTGTTTTTGGTGAATTTGTGAACGGCACTGGTGTGTGCCATCCGTGATGAGGCAGTTTTGTTTCCTCTAGTTCGGGCACAAAGGTTACCGGTGCTCTTCCGGGTGTTTGCTTGTCGGCAACCGCTGCGTACGTTGCCGGGTTTTTCACTATTGCTGGTTGACTGTGGCTTACAGTGTCGAGTGTAGCGAACAGACTACTAGGTGCAGCACACAGTACAGAAGTTGAGGCAGGCGCGCTGTAGGCACTGTATTTACTAATAGGAGGGTGAGAGAATGGAGTTGATACTGCTGTAGGCTGAGTCGTTGGGGTTAGGTTGAGAAGCCTGGCCCGCTTCTTCGGCTTAACTAGGGAATTCGGGGTGTTATTTTTACTCACAAGTGCAGGTCCGTTTCCTCCCATGTGTAACTCTGGCGCTCACCAGTTGCTCGAGCGCTTCAGTTAGTCTTTCACGTCCCTTCAGTAGCACAGATAGATAGCTAGCAAATGGAACATGCTTGCATACTTGGCAGAACCAAAACGCCTCTGCGGGGTTAGCTTTCGTCGATCCCTTCCCAAGGCAGGTAGTGTGATAGGCTTTCAAACACATGGTACACACCAGACCACCTTTTACCAATTTAGCACATGATTTGCATTTGCTCTTCATATGAGCCATGTTCACAGTTGGGGTACTGTTTTAAGGGGTAATAAGAGGATAGAGATACGGATGCACCGTTGCGTGGCTATCGGCGCTGGTTTGAGGTCAGCGGGTTCAGGCGTGTCGCGGCCAGAGGAGTCACATGTTCCCTGGGGTAGATAGGTGACTTGCGTGCTATCGATCCAGCCAGTAGTGGGTAGGCAGCGATGCGACTTATGATTAAGGCAAAGCAAGGTGACTGAGAAAATACTGTCTAATGACGACAATGGCTGTTCCTAGGGCGGATCAGATTGACGACTATCGCTGTGTACAGCTACTTAAAGGAAAGGTAGTAAGCTGATCAGGTGACTCTCAGAAACATCTTTAAAAAAAGACCAAAGAGCTCTTGTGCGACAAGAGGAAAAGTAAATCCTCCGATAAGGTTCAAATAGGGTTGACTTCGAAGTTGCAAGAGCGCCGTTTGCTGGTGATCCTTGAATGATAGATCCAATAGATGAACAGTGGTAGGAGGAGCTCGCGGAGCCGAATCGAATGATGGCACGTAGGTCTCTGTGAGAATAAATCCAAAGATTTAGAGGCGAAAAACGCACGTAGACAGTATTTTTGCTACCGCTCGGCACAGCAAACTTGCAGGGGAAAAATTAAAAAAAATAAAATAAAAAATTTTATAAGTTTGCGAATTTACAGCTATAAGGGAGCGGCAATTTCACGTACGCTTCGGGCAGGAAAAGTAGTTGCAACGCCACTAGCCGGAATATTATTCTCAAAGCATGTTACTTAATTTTAGGTTACAGGTGTGGCAGGAATTTTAGATGTAACATTTTAAGGTATTCATCCCATTAATCCCCTACTGCGGTTCGAACCTATGAGCGCCAGAGGCAGATGTCAACTAGCAAGCAGCTTAAGCCACTAAGCCATTGGGACGTTGACTGAGCTAGATAACTTGCAAACTAACTGGGATATAGCACCACTTATCTACCACTGTCACTGATAGTGGCCAGCCTGAGAGGTGATAACGTCCTCTCGCCAGACGCTACAACCATAGCATTTGAAACAAGCAGAGGCTATTCGTATTTTATATTACTCGTGAAGAATCAAATAGAATAATACTTTACGCCCTACAACTACCACTGGTCTATCTACGGAGATTTATCACGGCTTCAAGAGGATATGTGAATATCATACAACAAGCAAGCATAGGACGGCCACTTTTACTTCCGAAGAATGGCAGTAATTGAACTCTGGAATACATCTTGGAGATTTCCTCCCTGAAGCTGATGAATACTGCAGTATTTTTGACTCTAAAATATTTAACTAAACAATTTCAGTTAGAGCCATCCTGGGAAATCTTTTGCCTTACACCTGTGTCACATTAAATCGAGTTCTGCAGTTGTTGTTGGTTCCGTCAAGTTCCCTGTTCTGGTTCAAAAAGTTCTGTAATGTCAACGCTCCCGGTAACTCAAGCTTCACCAATCCAAACTTTGGTGACGGTGACGGTATTATGAGTGGCATAAGCATAGTGTATGGATGCGGAAAGCAACCACTACACAGAAGACGGGAAAGCCATGAAGACGGGAGAGAAAGGAAAGTGGTAATGACATGGAGAATGAGCTCACAAACGGCAAAGCAAACTTCATGGAACTATAGAAAAAATGATCACAAATGAGAAACAGTAGCAGAATTTCGTCAATGGGAAGAGAGCAGATATTGATGGAAAAGTTAATGTATGAGACGGATAAGATTTCGAAAAGCAGGGAATTGAAACCAAAATCTGGTGTGCGTTCATTTCGTATCGTCACCTTCACACCATTTACATTAACCAACCTGGATATGTGTTGGAGATCAGACACATTAATGGCAGCTCCATTTGTGTGTTCAGTTGCTGCTGTGCTCGCCGAACTGACCAATTTGCTTGAAAATCTTTCATGGCCAGTGAATGGGAATAACAAGATTCTTGGCGGAGTTGGTGCAAGGTGTGGGTGTCACCAGCACTTTGGGAATCGTCAACAGTGCGCTTTCCACCTCACACATGTGAAGCTCTAACCCGCAACTGGACTACTGGCAGTCAGTGGTTGAGAACAAGTAGCCACGGGGAATCGTCTTGACTAACTTACTGAATGCGATGTAGCGCCGTTCACTACCCACTGACTTGCATGTTACCACCGTGCAGAGGACAGGATATCCTCTTTACCGAGCGACGGAATCACCAAAATTAGGCCGGCAACCAAGTTAAGATATTAAAGGAATTTTGGTCTTCTACTGACTGGAAGAGGGAATTAGAAAAAGTTGTATGTTGTATGTGAGGAACAATGGCACATCTAGTAGCCTATCGATATCGATCATTACCGTACCCGTATCTCAGTGTCATAGCAACAAGTTGGTAATAGTCGAGTTGCGGGTTCGTGCCTCATAGGGATCAGATGGACGTAGTAACCACCTAGTACTTGGCTGTACTTGTACTGTTTGTTTGAATGAGCTGATGTGAAAAATTTCAATCCAGATATGCGATCGCATGCTACGCTGGCTGTTTTCTCTCTAATACAGACTTAAAACATACCGTAGTAATGCAGACAGACTTACAGGTGATAGTATTAGCAAAGATGTCGTCTAGATATCGGGGCTAATGATCATATATTTTAAGAAATCTCTTGCACTGGTTATAGTGATTAAGAAGTAAACAACTGTGCGCACACAAAACGCCTTTTCTCTTGGATTTCGCAACATGTTTGTACAAGTATAGTGTTTATGTTTTGACTGCCGGCAGCGATATTATTGTAAGCCCACACAATATTCCCGTAATCAACCCTCGCTTAATGGAAACTGGAATTTATGTGTGTATGTTTGCAGATGTCTAGCCAACACACACCGTTTTTATTCATGTGCAACCTGCCTACTATCTATTGATACTGCAATCTATTTCGGCTTGCATGTCCATTCGCAATTTTAATCTCCACCTTACAGGTATCCTGGATGTGGCATAACAAGTCAGTGCTGGCTGAACGGCACACGAGTTGCAATGTCCGGCTACAGTGTTACTCATCAGCTGATCTATCTACTGATCGGCGCATCTGTAAGTGACTCATGTTTAAGTATTGAATTGTGCTAACCGCGCACTAAGTTCTGTTGCTGTTGGCACGAGAGGGCAGTGCTCTCATCAAGATGACCTTCAGGAAGAATGATGCAACTGGCCTTCCTGCCCACTGCCCCCATTCTTTTATTGGATAAGGCCAAAAAAGTTGTCATTGATTACACTTCTAACTAGAATTAGCCGGACGTTTCCGGTTATATTTGCCGAAAAATATTGGGGTCATAAGTTAAAAGGAACATCTTTCTCACAGAGCAGACTGTACCAACAGGTCTTGGAGACACTGAAAACAATTTTAATAGTGTTGCAAAAATTGTTCTACTTAAAATTTAACACTCGACATATCCATTTGTTAACACAGAATCAGTCTCCAAGTTGCAACACAGCCCTGTCGTCTTGCACTGCGAAGTTACTTTAGTCAATTGAAGAACTACGTCGGTTAGCGCAATATCTCGGAACAAAATGTTTCCATTTCAGTATGTACATGCCAGATTCAAATAAATTTAATCTATTTTTATTCCACTTAGGCCATAATCTCACTGATAAAATGTCAAAAGTTAGCTGCCAAGTAGCTGCATCAGAATAAAGGCTTCGTTTGACTACGTACCACAAAAACAGTTTCAACACGAAGAGTTAGCCTAAATACAACAGTGTGCAATATGCGAAAAGAAGCATGCATTGTTAATATTTTGCATATTGCGAAGTAGCGTGTATTGACATTCGAAAGCATGAGTTCATCCAAGTCAAAGTGGCAAATTAAGGATTTACTAAAAGTTACTCTACTAAACCAGATTATCCTGAGTTGGTCCAGTTTTCAGGAAGCATAAATGAGTGAGAAATCATTAGAACAGGCAAACCGATCTGCGGGCATGACCAATCACTTCGAACGGTTGGCCATCAGTGGGACCGATGAACTGCTCACTCGGGTTTTACTACGCATCTCAACCAAAATAGTTATTGGAACTCGTGTTTCCTATCTCTAATTCTTTAACTGTCAATCGACTACTGCTTATTTGAGGTGCCTCGCAATCATAAACCAGGTGCTGACTACAGCCATATAGAAAAATTGTCAAATTCTGTGCATTCTTTTATGAAAAATAAAAAAAATTTCGTGAATAATTCCAGTGAAATCAGAGCACAATTGAGTAGAGAACATTCTTTTCAATAAATTTCACCAGACATTTACAAGTAGAGAGCAAAATTAGAAAACCGATTGGCTCATGAAATCTAGGTCTAAATTAGAAAGAACCACGAAATCCACACAATCTATTGGCTTGTTTGCGCTGGCCATCGATCAATGTCTTAGTCAGTCGAAGTACGCCGCTCGGGCAAAACACACGCTAAGTGAAGGCAGAGAGATCAGCGGTGACAAATGCTGATCGCCTGTCATGTTTGATGTGAGGAATACTCTCCGCAGTGCGCTCATGGACAAGGCGGGATAAAGTTTTACACCAGCGTCAGGTGTTTGAACAGTTCTTGTTTGAAACCTCCGATTGCATTGGCCTTAGCTATTGTTAACAAACGTTTCTTAAGTCCTTTAGTGTATCGTTTCGGGATGGTATATATGACTTTGACATTTACCTTAGTCTGGTGTCCTGTTTCAAACAAATGCTCAACTATCGAAATATTGGTGTTCCATACGGCGACTTTTCGTAGTGAAGCAGGGCAGTGTTCGGCGATCCTTTTGAACAGGCGCCTGGTCGTATATGCGAGGTACTTTGTACCACAGTTGCAAGTAAATTGATATAAGATGAAAGATTCGGAGTGGACCGGGAGTCCATTCTACAGGTGCTGGGAAATCAGCGATCTAGTTTAGGCAAGCAATTTAGGGCTGGATACTGAGAATGTCTGATGCATTGCGGTGGACAGTTTTGCTCCTCAACAGCTTAAAAGCATATCCCCTTTACAATGAACTGTAAGCAAGACGTCGTTTTTTGGTACTGTAGTGACAGCTTTGGTAGAATGGGCAGTGTGGAGTGTTTTTTAATGGACTGGGGAGGATATCCACACTCGTGCAATATGCTGAGAATGAGCTGAGTTTCACTGTCCGTCGTCTCAGTCCTGCAAATGGCGTTGGCGCGATAAAAAGGGCATCGGGGTAAGTTTCACTTACATCTCACTGGCACATAACTGAGAAAGTGGGTGTATTGGCCTACCCACGTCACTTTTCGGAATACGCTTCTTTCAAGCAAACCATTCTCTAGATGGCGCAATAGTACGGCTAGGAAGGCCAGCTTCGCGTCTTCTTCAATTTAAAGGGTAGATTTTATTTACGGCTGTACACGGTTAAATTCCTCTAGCAAATCGTTGTAATCAGTGGAAGCGTCACAGATGATGAATGTGTTGTCCACATTAGGGTACTATGAATCAACTCGAGCGATCAG
This sequence comes from Dicrocoelium dendriticum, assembly GCA_944474145.2. Lineage (NCBI taxonomy): Eukaryota > Metazoa > Platyhelminthes > Trematoda > Plagiorchiida > Dicrocoeliidae > Dicrocoelium > Dicrocoelium dendriticum. The sequence continues at coordinate 41,607,515 of OX104062.1, forward strand.
GTTGCTAAGTGATCCCCGCTCCATTTTCGCGATGAAGATATCTGCCAAAAGCGGCCCTAGGGGAGAGCCCATTGCAACCGCACCCATATGGCAGTAGTAATTTACATCAAATAAATACTGTAGGTTGAGATTGCATCGTATGGACAATTCTTTCTGCTTTTGCACAACTATACCAAAACTTTCAAGTTCTTTCAGTGAGATAAGCACAAATGAAATTCACCGCTTCTAACAGTGGTACGTTATGGATGGATGATACTACGTCAAAGGAAAGCACCATTTTAGCACCCACATTTAAATCTTTCACTCGCTTAATAAAATCGAATGTATCGGGCACAGTACGTATAGATAATGCTTTACGTGCCGCTTCAGGCGACTCCTTTATTCACTTCGTGACTGAATGAAAGGCGGAAGAGGACATCTCTATTATTGGTCGAATGGGAACGTTGGCTTTACGTACCCTAGGCAGTCCGTGTGGTCGTGCAGAATGTGAGCCACATGGAACCAGTCATGTGAAAAGCGAATGGTCTATCTGTTTTGCCTCTTTCAACTCCTTCAGAATGTTAGTGCTTTTAGTTTCGTCCTGCAAGTGGCCTCTATCTGCAATGCATCCCACCGGAGCTTACTGTTGTCCCCCAGAATCGTCTACGATTTGGAGATATAACTCGACCTTTATATCAGTACTAGCCAGACCCTTTACCTGGTCAAGAAGTGGCCAGCTCTTTGCTGGACGGTAGTTCTTTGACCGCGTCTCCATGTTTTCGCGTTAGGATGCCAGATGTTTGGGACATAGAGTCCCGATACTGCTGTGAGAGATGTACCAGTGTGGTCTTAAATGTGTCGTTCGTAAGTGGAGATAAAGGTGTTAATTCCACTAGTTGGTGTATAAAGTTCTCAAACTGAGTCTCTAAATGAAGTTGTCCACTTTTGTCTGGGAGAAGCAAAAGTTTGGCCCAAGGACAATGCTTCTAGCTGTAGCTGGTTCAACTGTATGCCAGACAAGTAGTGCACATATTTCTCAGGTTTGGTCGGCAACTTAGACCCTGGGGAACCTAATTACCATTCTTTTGGCAACTTGGAGTATCGACATTCCATTGTTTCTTTTGGTTATGGTTTGAGTATATAGGTTATCCACACTCACCCGTGACTTACGTGATTCTGGTTCATTTGGATTATTCTTCTCCCCATCTTCTCGCAGCGTTGTCACTGTATGCTCGTTTGAACCGGATTTATCAGCCCTACACAGTGATCCATTATAAGTAGAAATAACTTCTACTATTAAACTCCGTGCCTTCACTCACCGTTTTCACTGACATGCGTAATTAAGCGCAAGCGGATAACTCAATCACATTGGGCCGATTACCTTTCTGTATAACATCATATGATACAGAATTATCGAGGCAGTCCGAAAATCCTAAGCTTATTACGATCCGGCGTTTCTCAACGCAGCTATGAAAGAATTTGTTATCCCTCAATCTATGTTCAGCACTGCGTTCAGAGTCAGTTAGCAGGTTCCAGTCACTTGCCCATTCGCCGTGATTTTGTCAGCCAGTGCGCCTGCATAACCCATCGCAGAGACCGCGCGACCATGCCGACCGCTTATTTGACCTCGCAACCACCAAGCTCGCGTGACCGATGTGCGCCGCTTTCAAAGCTGGTAAAGTACAAAATGATAACCGACCCAATGGGTCAGGTAAGAACACCATGTTTAATAGCAGAAAAGCGAATCCGAAAATGCTCCAAGCGAAAGGCATTTGCTGATTAGGAGTATGCCATCAATTAGTTAAAATAGGTCTGGCTAACTCGCACTGTTTGGAAGGCATCATCCGAAATGAGCAAATTTGTCCCAACAACAGGTACAAGAGCGAAATAACTCCCAAAATGCATATTGGTTTAGTACTGCGTGTTCCACCATCCCACACGTTAAGTGCTTGCTTATCCTAGTTCAGAACTGAGACCGGTTGAGCGCAGAAGCCGAGCAGAGGATAAACTATAAGATTACTTCAGTTGAAGCGAATATGCACCACGGAAGCGTAGCGGCTTCTAAGCAACGGTATGTTGCACAATCTACTTCCCCTGAACCGTAATCATCCACGTCCCTATCTTCGTTATTTTCTCCAACTTTGGTAGAATGCCGGGTGAAAACTGACCGTACAAATAGAGACAAACAATACTAACGGCAACGAAAATCATGCAGCACTCAAAAAGTCTAGTTAAACCAATTCCACTAGACCAGACCACTGGCATCAACAAGGATGAAACAGTCAAACACTTACCCTCGGTACCTCTAGCTCAAATGTTTCTTGTTGTGATGAAGCCCGCAGAACGTCAGTTAAATATGCAGAGGTTGCTGCAAAGGTTCGCTGGTAGGCCGCTCTTGCGAACACTTCTGTTGTAAACACTATTAACCCGAACACAGAGACAAAAAGCAAATAATCAACGCGTTTCAAAAGGTCAAGAAAAACGAGTTCCCATTCTTGTAGATCAAAGGAAATGGGATCCAACAATATTGCCACCAGTGTTGTATGCACCAAGTTCCCGGAATTTGCCGCTATCACATTGCGTGGTAAGTTATCGGACGACAAAGGGCCATTGGAACTCAGTGTGCGTACTGATTAGTGTCAAAGCCAAGCCCATAAACCTATTACGAATTTCTCCTCATTCAAACTCACCACACTATGGAGAACCTAGAATTATCCGAGTAACATTACAGTCCTACAATGACGTAGAAAGCGTTTTGCTCTCCGCAAGCGCGCTGAAACACGATTCCTGTGGGATACGCATTTATCCTGATGCCGCTTGGAGCGCAAGACAATCAAGAACTAGCCCCAAAGATGGGTACAGCAAGCAAGACCGTCTAAACAAAATCTCCATACATGACGTGCCAGAACATCCTTAACTAGGCTCAAGAGACTGGAAAGCACGATTTAGAACACTGATGGTTCATTCGTGAAGCACTTTCTTTGGATATTATAGTGGTGATTTCGCTTACCAGGTTACCTCACACATCAAATTATAAAGGATGAGGCCCTAGAGTCCTTTGAACTCGTGGTTCAGTCAAAGCAACAAACAACGGATGTTTTGGATCGATGATGGAGAAATCGGAAAAGTCTTCCTTGTGAACTTCGGTTAAAGGCCGCAGAAGCTTTGTACAGCTCAAATATTAAAGCAACTGACGCAGCAAACTTACCGACGCATGTACAGAAGCTTAAGCTGGCTGCTGCTTTAATTAACTCTGACTTAGGTCTAATCGAATATTCGAACGCACCTTGGCTGAAACAAGTTACAAACCAAGTATCATTATCCCATCAAATAGACGAGTGACTGCCGATCTCCCAACGGTCGGCATTCTCCCACACTTGACACCTTTAACCCTACGTGGGCTCCTAGAGACGGAGAAACTGGCATGATTCCATACGAATGCTCAGGGTACATTTAAGAAACTGGCCCAACTGAATGATCGCCAAGTTTCCATGTCATATGATGTCAGTGGTATCACGGAGACACCGTTGCACACGGGAATGACGGACGCTGAAGTTCTACTACCGGGCATGTCGCTGCTCCGGTACAATAGGCTCACTAAAGGAGGAGGGGTAATTCAGTATTACCGAAACGACTTACATTGCGAAGGCGTGGAAGATTCTGGATCGCAGTTCCCCGACTCCCTTTGGTGCCGCTTTCAGTTAAAAGCCAGGAATGCTTGCTTTATTTTCTTGGTGCACCTCCCCCTAACTCTACACCTCAAACCGACCGCCACCTAGCGGCTGCTTTAAGATGCAGTTTTACAGTGAAAGTACACCCACATACTTATCATGGGTGACTTCAAAGTACATTGTTTAGAAACTCCTGCCACCATGGCAGAACAATTCAAAGCCGATTTACAAGAGCTCGTAACCATTGTTCCTTTTTACACTTACAGCACTTTGCCCACTCGGTTAAGAAAAGGTAACAGGCCATCTGTGCTAGATCTTGTGCTTACCAAGGAAGAGCAAATGATTGATGTGTTGGTTTTAGATTGCCCGATGGGTCGCAGTGAGCACGCCAACAACAGTTTCAACTTAGTCTGCTATGCGGATTATCGGCATGCGAACGATAAGACTGTGTGAACTTACACACGCTACGGTCGTTTAGCTCAGCTCGTCAGCTCTATAACTTGTTTATCCCATGCCGAAAAACCCCGGAAGTCGCCTGGCTCGAGTTCGTCAACAAATTCAGTCAGGTGACTGCAGAAGCTTAAAAAATAAGGGTATGCATTAAATATACATCAGTTTCTTTCCTTATGAGCAGAACTCGGAAATGGATAACAGTTCACAACTCAACATGACGAGTATGCGTAGAAGCTTCGGCACCAGAAAATTGAGACAACTACGTAGCCCATCGTCACCACTGCATTTAATTGCTAAGAGAAGACAAAGCCGCCCATCAGCACATCACAAAAACCTTCAATGCTAACCACAGACTGCTGTGCAAGCACGTCAATAACCCACGGATTGTGAGGCAAGGATATTCTCCACTCAGGACGGCTGATAACTCAACAAGAACGGCTGTGGAAGCAGCAAACGCGCTGCAGATGCAATACGCCCCCAAGTTTCAGAGGGTCTTGCCACTAAGCAATCTTCCAACCTTCGTCGCCTCTCCGCCAGAACTAACCTAAATCACTTTTACCACAGAGGCTGTATTGCAAAAGCTGACGTCCCTACGCAAACACAGTTCGTCGGATGTCGACACAATTCGTCCAGAGGCACTGGATGCAGCGGCAAGCCAAATGACAGGGCCTATGGCTCAGATTTTCCAGAGCTGCTTAAATAAGAATCAAGTTCTCTACATTTCAAAGTCTGGAATAACAACCCCGATTCAGAATGGCCGAAGCAGAACTGAGTCCACTAACTACCGCTCAGTATCCATTCTTTCTATACTCTCCAAGGTCATGGAATCCATAGTTGCCGATGCACTGGTGTGCTATGTGGAAAACTGTAGCATCATCACGCCTGAGCAGCACGGCTTCCGTCGATAGCGGTCATACACAACGAATTGACTAATCGCACGTAGTAGTTGGACCGAGTCAGCTGATGCAGGAGGAAGTGTTGGTATGATCTACCTGGCTTTTTCGAAGGCTTTCGATAGTCTAGACCATCGGATGAACAATGAACAATGATTTATCACGGGATAAAAGCAAGTGCTTGACACGTCCCGTAGGATGGTTGCGGTGAATATGATGCAATTAAAATATGTCTGGGTCATCTATCGAACGTCTGCCGAGATGAATAATTTGATAATTAACATCAGTGTAAAATGAAAAGAAATATCGCACGTAAACATTCAGAAAGACACTGGGGCGCAGTGATAGTTGAGGTAAGGAGTGAGAAAATAAAATATGGTCGCTCACTTAGGTCCATTTGATACATTAGTCCTGTTGAAAACATGTTTGGCGTAATCCACAACAGAGGAGCTTAGGTAACAAAATGTTGGGAGCTGAGAGCAACATCTAATCGTTTTTTGAAAACATCCAGGGTAGGAGAGGATACTACTGAGTCTGGGAGTGCGTTCCATGGTTTGCAAACCCGAAGGGAAAAATAATTCCGTCGACACTCTAGACGGCTATATTGTTCCTTCAACTTTAAGCAGTTACCCCTGAGCTGTGTGTTGTGGCTAAGTTTCAGCAAATGGCGGCATACGTGGTTGGGGTCACTCAATATCTGATACGCTAACAGGAGATCGCCTAGCAGCCTTCGATAGCGCCCGCTGAAAATTCCCAGCAACTTCAGCCTTCGGTGGTAAGAGTGATAGCGCAGGCCCTTCACATTTTTGTTGCTCTCCGTTGTGGTGCCTCTATCGCTTCTAGAACGCGTTTCAACCAAGGTTGCCAAGCTTGGATTGCGTATTCAATATGCGGGCGCACGTAGGAACTGAGCATCATTGGGAAGATTGATGGGTCAAATCTCCCGAATGCCCTTCGCAGCATGCCGACGTGCTGGTTGCCTCTTTTGGCAGCTACCTCAGCTTGTTTTGAACAGTTGAGGTCGCTCCGTACGATCACACCAAGATCACGTTCCTGAGAGCTATTCTGCAATTCGTTTGTCCCAAGTATGTAGGTGTAGTTATGTCTATGGCGTAATTGTACAACGCGACATTTGTCTACGTTGAACGGTAGAGCGTTTTGAACTGACCAGTTCGACACTGTATTAAGATCGTGCTGGAGCCGTTCATGGTCATCCGGTCCTCTGATTCTTCGCCATATCTTGATATCATCAGCGAAAAATAAGAAATCGGAAGTAATTGATCTCGCCAAATCGTTAATGAACACCAAGAATAGACGAGGTCCAAGAACCGAGCCTTGTGGTACTCCACACGTCACGTCGATTGCATGAGAAAATGATTCTCGGACTCTCACCACTAGCCGTCGTTCTTGTATAAAATTGCTAATCCAACTCAGGATTGGATCGCCAATGCCGTAGTTCCGAAGCTTCTGAAGGAGAACTCGATGGTCTAAACGATCAAACGCTTTTGAAAAGTCCAGGTAGATGACATCGACTCCAACTCCATCATCAACAGCTTCAGTCCAGCTATTACGTGCAATTAATAGGTTAGTATTACACGAATGCTTTTGACGAAAGCCATGTTGCTCTGGGGGTATTAAATTGTGGCTTTCCAAATATTGCATCAGCGCGTCTGCGACGATTGATTCCTTCACTGGATAGTACTGGAAGTAGTGTTATTGGACGGTAGTTTGCAGGATCAGTGCGGCTACCTCCTTTATGGATAGGAGTGATGACCCCTTGCTTCCATACTGGTGGAATAAGGTTTTCCTCTAGACATCGCTGATAGAAAACAGCCAGTGGTTCTGCTAGATCACTAGCTACTGCCTGTAGAGCCTTTGGTCGGATGTTATCAGCTCCGGTAGAACTGTGGATACGCAAGGATAACAACTTCTTCAACACAACCTCCGTAGTGAATGTGATGTTTTCTAAACCAGATGGTGGAGTATTAGAAATGAGGTGAATGTTTGGGCTCGACACTTGTTGGAACGTTTGGGAGTAATGAAGCCGTAGGAGATCAACTGCTTCCATTGCTGACCGCGTGTATCCATCAGCCGTGACTAGCGCCGGAACCCCTCGCTTTACCTTTCGAAGGCCGTTAAGGTGTTTGTACAGGAGTTTGTGGTTAGTGCAGAATCGCTTCATTAACTTCTGCTGATGCGTGACCTTGTCTTCGCGGATCAGTTTCACACAGAAGTTACGATGTGTCACGTATGCAGTCCAGGTTTCGGCATTCGGGCAACCCTGGTGATTTCGCCATGCCAAATCCGTCCGGGACATATATTTACGTGTTCTGCTCCTAGGAAATGACTTACTCTGGTTTTTGGGTTGGAAGGACTTCTGGTCCGATGCTTGCGCTACCAGTGTGCTCAAAGTCATTGTAAACATATCCCAGGCCAGATCTGGGGGGCATTCGATTAAGAAAGTCCAAGATGTATCCTTAACAAGCTTGGACAACACACTGTAGTGCGTGACAGTGTGCACTTTATCCTCCTCCTTTTCCGGGTACTCGGCATAGCATATATAATCAAAGAGTAGAGTGACATGATCACTACGACCCAGTGGTGTGCTTGTAACTATCCCGCCAACCATGAGTTCCTCGTTAGTTAGCACGAGATCCAGTATCGACGGCTTGTTAGAAGTTCGAAATCTGGTGGGAGAGGTTACGTGGTTGTAAAGAGGGTGGCTAGCAATAAGTTCTTGCAAACAGGCTTTAAAATGCGTACCGTCAGCATTTCGGAATCGCCTACCATGTTCTAAGCTGGATTACCAACTTTCTACTTAAACGGAAATTATTGGGCAGAGTTTAAAACCTCTATCGGACCTCGTATAAGTCGAGTGTGATGTTACGCAAGGTTTAGTTCTAACTGCACTTTGGTTTTTGGTGTTTATTTATGACCTTGCACAGGGAATCGCTTTCAACTGCCTAGTGTTTGCCGATGAAGTCAAGATTTGACGAAGCATCCAGGCGAATGCCGACCAGCATCTGCTTCAGACAGACCTAGGTACGGTATAGCAATGGTCAATTCAAAGGTTACTGCAGTTCAACGTCATTAAATGCAAGGTACTTACCATCCGACATCAGAGCAGCTACTCATACTGGTTCGGAACGTTTATACTGCAGCACTCAACTGTCGAACGTGACTTGGGTGTCTTGGTTCAAGATGGCTTAGGTTGCTCCGAGCAACCAGAAAAAGCCTCGAGGACTGGGAACCAACACGCCGGGCTGCTGCGACGGGCGTTTGGACAAATAAACAGCACCGTATACCTAAAAATGTTTAGTGCGAATGTTCGTCGCCATGTCGCCTACGAAAACCAAGCCTGGCATCCATGGCTGAAACAGGACCTTAACGCACTGCAGCAACCACGACGTCGTGTATCTAAGAACCTAATTGGAATGCGCAATCTTACATACCAGGAGAGGCTGCAGGTATTGGGGGTATTCAGTGGAACTTATCGCAGACCTGATTATAGCATACTTAATTCCTCGAGACCCACATTATGTGTGCCGCTCTTTACTGCGACTCAGCACCAATACATACTACGGAGCAGCTCACTGAATCTAGTTGTACAGTTTAGCCGCCTGGAGTGCCGCAAAATTTCTTTTCCATTCGTGTCTGTCACCAGTGGAATGTCTCTTTACCGACACTACCAGTATTTAAAAGACGGTTGGATGACGCACTCATCCACTTACACTTTGTCACTTAGCGCTGCTTCGCTAACCTACATCTGCAGTTTACTATGGATTCCTTTGATGTTAACCGTGGGTGCTGTGAATCTAAGCGGATTACGTGACTACGGCGGCGCAAACGATAAGTCAGTGATCTCATAGTTAAGGTACTAACTGTTTTACTATCATTATTAGCAGTATGGTTATTTCGATATGCCCACCAACTATCCAACGGGACTTGTAAAACAACGATTCTTAAACCGCGTAAATTCATTGGTCATTGTTTATTGTAAATATCGAGTAAACTACTAACGATGGTCGCTATCTAGGTCGGCATTCGCAGATGAGTGACATGAACAGGGCCATTCTATTTCAGGGAGTCAAGACTAGATATCTTCCAAACTGTTATAGGCGCAGCTTTTCAGAGACATCGTGGTTGGTCGAATATTTATGCGTCCAAGTGATTTTCAATCGGTTTTATAATTTTGCTCCATAATTGTAATTTCCTGATGTGATTTATCGAAAACAACGTTCTTCGTGCAATTTTGATCTTCTGAATCATAAATTTGTTTCCAGATTAATACAATGTGCTCATGATATTCTCAGCTCAGATACAGGGAACGTGTTTATCCTGAAACTTACAACCAACAGCTAGTTCATTAATTTGAAATGCGGACTGGTATCAGTTGCAAGCATCCAAATATAACATTTCGCCAGGGAGCTGTTTCTGGCTCTTACATATAATCATAGATGTGTTAACTCTTTAGAATTTCTTAGTTAAAAGTGTTTGTCCTTTACAATCTATCCAGCCAGGTTTATGATGCTTGCAAGTTTCCTTGACTTTCTAGGAATTACTGGCGTAAAAGTGTGCTTATTTAAAACTACCTTATGCAGAAAAAGCCATTTATGACTTAACATTATGGATTTTGTTAATCCCTCAATAGCAGTGGCTCAAGCATTAGTGTGGTATCTAACGGCGCTGGTCTAGGTATAAGTAAATGATTAGTATTGCTGAAGCCAGAAGCGACGAGGCGAATATTGCATTACGACGCATCTTTGAAGCGAGTGTCCTTTGGGCATGATTATTGTGTATGATGTAAATACTTTGTTTCCAAAGAAACTGAGGTTATGGTTCACCACATCACACAGTCAGTTAGAGCACTGTTGGGCCAAGACCAAATCAGAAAAGGAAGCTGCGTAGTAAGACGGTTAATCAGTTAAACGGCAAGCTTCACTTTATACCAAATGGGAGCGCAAGACATTCGAAGTCACAGGAACACAGAATCAAAGTACCAAGGAATAGCCACAGCAGACGACCAATAGCCGTAATAAATACACACACGGGAAGGTGTATCAAGCACTAATAGCGTTTACTATAAGTCGAAGCAAATCAATACTGCTTTTATGCACCCAGGAAGGGTGCATTTTCAGCTTCGCCTCAAGCGTCCCGTGTCCGTTTTTACCAAGGTAACGCACGAACATAACAATCAGTTCCAATGTGTCCATTGTGATTCGACCCAAAATGAAGAGCTATGGGAAATGAACTTGTACTTGGTGTCAAACAGGAAAATATGCTGTTCCGTCAACTTCGGAACGAAAACTCCAACTGCTCTTTGCGCATTAAACCGCAATTATGCCTAAGAGCAAAAAAGTGAATATTACGTGCCAGACAAAATAATTGCAGCAATGCAATATTATATGCGCGTAAAGCTATGGGTTTGTGAAACATGCGAAACGCAGCTGTAATGCACGCATGCCAGAATTGAGGATGTTGATAAGTATCGCAACAGCTTAGCAGGCGAGATGAGTTTGGAAAAAGATGGTTTTGATGGCTTAGTATGGTGCTCGTCTGTTAGAAAACGAAGTTTGGCTGCAAAACCCTACTCATTTCGATCACTTATCCTATGGCATCAGTGTGACAACAGACTGTAGATGGAAATATTAGATTCCTCACGGGGTGACGGCTTCTAGCCACACAGGGGGCAGAAAAAATGCGCACTGCTGATGAGTACAGCAATGATGAAACGTCCGCGTAGTGCTTTTCCGGACATGGGATGGCCGTCTAATTAAGTCTAGGTGTATTTTACTTCTGCCTAATTCATAGTGAATTTGTCTGTTAAGATGAACTTGGGAAACAATGTTAATTTCATCACTCGCCTCTTGATGCTTATGGTTTACTGAACTGTTTGCCTGCGGCAATATTAATTTTAACAATTTAGAAGAGGAGCGCATGGCATTCTGCACAATTACATGGCTAAACTAACCTCCCATTGAGGGCTGGCATCCTTCGATTTGTACCTTAAACACCCAACAGGGACAGCAAAATGTATTATGCCCAAGTAGCAGGAGATGGCTAACCGTAGCCTAGAGAACACCGCGGTCTCATTCCAATATAAGCATTGTTGAAGGGTAGCTGATTGATATACGAAGTCTGCCAGTTCAAAGCTGCTTACATGTGGGCCAACTCGTAGTGACCTAGAGGGTAGTGACTGAAGCAATCGTGTAGCATACTTCTGTCATCTTTATACTGGTTGAGTACCTTGTGCATCTTTGGTGATCCTGCTATTTAATGAACATTATGTCGCCACATGTCACCGCTTCCTATCACATGTTTCCGAGAGACTTTCTTACCACATTCCATTGTGTGCAGTCCGAGTGTGGGGGTTCTTTGGAAGAGCGGCTTCGGAGCGAAAAGCCTCCAGCTACGTGGAGCGGGCTGATGCATACCATGTGCGGCCGAATGAAAGTGGAAACGGAAACGATAGCAAACGCTGGATTCCCTGACTCCTTTCGAGACTTGTTGATGGAACAAAGTAAGTGCTCTGAAATTCCAACCTTAAAGTGAAGTCACTTAAAATGCGTGTTTGTTAAGGAGATGCTTGTTTAACTAATATTCGGTTTGACAATCCATCCATGACATTTAGCTACCGCACTCTTGTGTATCAGTAACCATACATCAGCGAAGAGAGGACAAAGCTAATAAAATGTTATTTTTCAGAAATCTGATTGTCGCTGTGAGTGAGAGGGTAGACGCTATTTATTTGTTTTCAATGCACCATATTGGGGGATAGAACCAAACAGCCGACCAACAGTTCAACTGGAGGCATTGTTTACCGAAAAGATCTTATTGCAGGGGGCAGATGACCATGGCCTAGGCCACACCAACGAATGAGTATAATTTGGCGAGTAAAATCCACTAAAGACTAATGCAAGTTCAGTTATATAGGATTTGAGTTAGGAGCGGTTCCAGTTATTTGGTTTATTCAAAGGACTACAACTATACCAATTACTCAATGCAGCATAGATCATCTAGCTACATCCTAAAACCATGCGTTTCAAATTAACTTCAACGTCGCATCACTAAAAACGGTATGCTAACGTGAATTTATTGCAATAGAATAAGAGTCATTCATAATTCCTTCCCTCCAGCTCTATGCTATAATGCTGAGCATAATGATTACAGTGCGCGCTGCTACCTTCTTCCTTTTTGTGCTTCCCCGCATACATAAAAGAATAGAAAATTGAGCACTGTGGCTGAATATAGTTGTACATCTACTTATGCTTTGCTGTGCTGTCATTAGGAAACCTTTGACAACCTGACATGAACAGAAATGAAAGAGAAATCCTCGGAAATCGATGTGTTGACGATAGTAACGAACATTATTGGCTACAATTCATGTTAAATGCTTGGCGTAGGGAAGATTTCTTGTCTCATTCGTCAACTACTCACATGCTTTTACGTTTAAATTTCTCCTACAGTTAGCGTTTGTGGTGCAGCCGGGTTTTTGGAGCTGAGCAAACCGGAATGGCTGGACATCATCATAGGCTGGCAGGCAGGCAATGGCTGCTACCACAAATTCAAAGAAGAAGTCATTCCACCAGAGAATTTTGACCCCAAGCAATATGACAATTACCAGCGGCAAAAGAAAAGATCGGAAATACCAATGTCAGGTGGAGTCGAAGCTTGTTTAGCTCATCGCACATCAGTTGCCATCGCAACACTTGCTTCATACACAACCTTGTTCATAGAAGCCGCATACGGACTTGGTCGGTCTTTGATATCTTGAACCTGTTCACCTGCTCTGTCTATCAATTATAAAGCTCTCCAGATCATGAAGAACAGTAGAATTTCTAACATTTTGTGGTAGATGTAATTAGTTATGCAGTTATGCACACAGCCAACAGCGTGTCGGACGGTCATATCACCTTATCGGAAGTAGCAATTGGTGTGCATACACACCCATTTTTCCTGAATCTCGAGTCAGAGACTGCACAGATTGTGTTTAGCGCCTTGTTCCATTAGGCTTTGTCTGACAATGTTATCAAATTGATATCTGTTGGCGATGAAGCAAGATTGAAGCAATTTAAAATAGCTCAGTTGTAAAATGTTAAGCTATAGGATTGACCGATTGTTTCCTTCTGTCGTGTTTTTGCTGGCTGATGCTGTACAGGCATGAACTTTGCCTATGAATAGTTGTTTCAGAATCAAGTGTTGCGCAGCGGATTCAGTAAACCCCTTCATCTACTTCATCAGTGACAATTGGAAACCGAGCTAGTTGTCGAGTGTCCGACATAGAGCAGCATAGGCTCCAGCTGAAAACTTGCGCCGAAAAACATTAGAAATTGGGAAATAAGAGATAACACTAATGTTTCATTCAAAAACTGAAAGGTTGCAAAGCTCAATAGACATCGACTTCGTCACGTCATATATTTTAATTCCACTACTTTTGGGATCACGGAGGAGTTATAAATAGTTGCTCACTATCTTTCATGCGGTAAATAGTGTGCTGGGACTGTGTATCTTCTTCTGATGTATGTAGGAAGGAAAGTGCTGAATGTAAAGAACCACTAGAGTATTTCACGACCAGGGTTCACCTACATTAGTGGTGTCCAAACTTATGAGGTAAAAAGATGGCAGCCATATTCAGTCGTGATGTCCTTAATTTATTTTAATCTATTTAATATCATCTGTACGGAAGAAATCTAAACTTGAATGTATTATTTCATGACGAGGCGGCTGGCCAGTTGGAATGCTAACGCGGTCTTCATTTGGCCTGCGGGCCGGACTTTGGACACCCCTGATCTACATCGTAGTCTCTATTCTGGCTTTATAGCCCAAACGGAACACCTCATTCGTTTCTTCAGTATTTCAGGTATCCAAAATTGTGTGCACAAAAGTAGCTGATCGAAGCTGTTAAGCTACCTTGGCCAGCCAAAACGGATCCTTCGGACAGCAACTGCAATTGTGCAACTGTACCTCAGCCCTAGTTTGCTGTTTGTTACTGGTTCATGCCTTTGGTCGACACGTGATCAATCTCATTTGAACTGATCGTTAATCCACTTGTACTTGCCCATTGCTATTTCACCCATATGATTGTACAGGTCTGAAGATGAATCATCGAAAACAATTGTTTACCTTCGGTCTTTCGTTCTTGATAATGAAATGGGAATTTTCCACTTACTGAAATCGTCCAAGCCGCCCTCAGTGGTGAAGGAACTAAATCAGTTCCTTAAGTTCTCCACTAGGCTTGCCGAAGCTAAAACTTGTGTACAATTCTTCGATGATTGCATTGAAGGCAACGAATATCCTAGCAGATTCTGGAAGCAATTGCGCCGCAGTCGTATCTACCCGAATGCCAAAACGCTTAGACGTCATACTTTGAACCAGCGTGACACGGTGCAATCCAAGATTCCCGAATTCGAGCGCAATATAGCGCAACGTCAACATGTGATTGACGAGTTAGCGTTGGACGTGAAACAATCATTCCTGGATTACGTTCAGTCTATCACCGCAAACCGTGTACGACAAAGGCGTTTGGCCCTAACAAAGACGTTGAATCAGCATAAGCCGCAATCCACTTTCCCTAATAGACCTGAGAGGTACGTGCACAATTTTTCAAGTATGAAATTGAACTCCACTTTAATGGAAGTTCTATCACTTGGTCCAAAGTTTTGCGCTCCCAAACACAAAGACAATCAGCTTCACTATGAGTTACAGTTTGAAAGCCTGTTTGGCCAAACAAAAGGGCTAGTAGCTAAGTCAAATGAAGACCTGGAACGCTTTAAGTGTTCTCTAGTGAACACCTGCTACCAGTATCGCAAGTGCCATGTCCACACTCACGGTCCACTGACACGCAAGCACCTTGACGCGCTGAAGGATTTACGACGCAATGGTAAGATCGTTCTGAGCAAACCGGACAAGGGTACTGGAGTCGTTCTGTTAGATAAAGAAGACTATATAAACAAGCTCGAAAAGGTTCTGAGTGACGAATCGAAATTTTCCCGAATGATTGGAGAAAAGGACCAGACAGAGAGGATTGAAAACCAGATTATTAAAAGCTTGCAAGATCTTCGGAATAATGGACATATATCAAATACACTTTATGATAGCCTGAAGCCGAGTGGCACGAATGTCCCGAGGCTTTATGGGTTACCAAAAATTCATAAGACAGGTGTCCCGCTTCGCCCGATCTTATCAATGGTTAACTCACCCTACCATGCCGTCGCCCAATGGCTTGTGGAAATTCTAGAGCCAGTAAGACAGCGACTTACACACTACAGCCTTCGTGACACCTTTCATTTCATCGAAAGCATCAAAGATCGCAACATCGATAAGAAAGTAATGTTTTCCTTGGATGTTGTATCGCTTTTCACCAACGTGCCACTTTTCGAGACGATCGATTACCTTTGTTCCTACATAGAAGAAACAAAAGCAAGTATATGCATACCGTTGCGTGACTTGAAAAGCCTTCTTTTGCGTTGCACTTGGAACGTACAGTTCTTATTCAATGGCACTTACTACCGACAAAAGGATGGTGTAGCTATGGGATCGCCATTGGGTCCGTTGTTAGCTGATGTCTTCATGGCGAAATTAGAGAATACCAAGTTACATGCGGAGATCACGGCCTTTGAATGTTACCACCGCTATATGGACGACATATTTGTCGTGGCCGACCAGTCTGTTGATCTTGACGCTGTTATTGACCGTTTTAATCGGGCCCACGGATCATTGCAGTTCACCTACGAAAAGGAATTGAACGATCAGTTGCCGTTTCTTGATGTGCTGTTAACTAGAAGGGCAGACGGCTCGATCCAACGGCAGGTCTACAGGAAGAAAACCTGGAGTGGCCAGTATACGAACTTTCACAGTTTCGTTCCGTTGAGATATAAGCGAAACCTAATTCGCTGTCTAACCACAAGGGCCCACAGGATCTGTTCTGAAGACAAGTTGGATAATGAGTTGACGCTCATTCAGAATTTGCTGCGCGAAAACGGATATCCTGATCGTTTCATTTTTAGGAACATGCAAAGTAAGCCCGACCAGTTGCAGGTTCAGACAGCAGAGAAAAAAGAACTTTTCATACGACTACCCTTCAAGGGAGACGCCGCTGCTGAGCGTGTAACTAGAAGCCTTTCAACAGCTGTCAAGTCAACTTTTCCAGCAGCCAAGCTTAGGTGTACCTTTTCCACGGAGCCACTCATCCGTATTTACAACAAAGACAAGTTACCGACGCTGACCGCTTCTATGGTAATTTATCAGTTCAAGTGCGCTTGTGGCGCTACTTACATCGGTCGAACGGCGCGGCAACTGTCGAAACGCATTAAGGAGCACCTACCACGCTGGTTGCGTCGAGGCGGTACTGGAGCTATAACTAGCTCAGTTATGGCTCATCTGGTTGATAGTGGGCATGAGGTTGACCCAGTCAGTGCCTTTCGAATACTGTACAGGGTCCCTCCACTCCAGTCGAAAGGCCTGCGCCTCCGCACCCTTGCTACTGCCGAGGCGATCAGCATTCGGTTGTATCAACCGCTTTTGTGTGCACAAAAGAAGCTGATCGAAGCTGTTAAGCTACCTTGGCCAGCCAAAACGGATCCTTCGGACAGCAACTGCAATTGTGCAACTGTACCTCAGCCCTAGTTTGCTGTTTGTTACTGGTTCATGCCTTTGGTCGACACGTGATCAATCTCATTTGAACTGATCGTTAATCCACTTGTACTTGCCCATTGCTATTTCACCCATATGATTGTACAGGTCTGAAGATGAATCATCGAAAACAATTGTTTACCTTCGGTCTTTCGTTCTTGATAATGAAATGGGAATTTTCCACTTACTGAAATACTAAAATGTCTACAATAAGTCCAAATTTGGTACATATATTGAATGTTCCCTTGTTTCGGTGTTTTCCGAGCAATTCACTTGCAAACGCTTCGTCACTCGTCAAGGTGATACCACCAGTGCGGAGGAGTAAGAGGTCCTGGAGCAGAAGTTGGTGGAACGCTAATCCGGGTGTAGATGTTGCATTATTGACTTGTTCGGCTACCTTGGCGATTCGTTTGCAGGTGTTTCGCCACTAATCGTGGTAAAGTATTATTATTATTAGGTTCACGTGCCACACAGAGCATTAAGATAAATCTATTACAAATGTACACTAGAGATGTCACCTCGATTAAATAATAAATGTCTGCAGGCAAATCGTCAAATTCAACGAAAATGTCAAACTCTCGCTCAGATACTTAATTTTTGAACCGAATGTCGAAATAACCCTCCAAGATTCAAACGAAAGACTGGGCAATGACCCAAATCATTTAGTAAAGAACACGGTGTCACCCACCAGTGTACACCAGTTTTAAGGATCACTCACTGAAACGCACCTTCTAGAACCGCATCCTTCCGGCCATCTGCCTGCGGTTATTGACTCGCGCTCATCATTCATAAGCAGAAATTTGGGTCACTCCTGGTCGGTTCAGTCGGTCGTTGCAAAGTTGAGCAGGTTGTGGAAATATTTCGGTGTTGATCTTCCCAACACTGGCACACCACGACCGCAATTTCGTCCTGCTTTAGACTCATCAAGTAGAGATATCCTGAGGTGGCTGTTGTATCGGAGGCGCTGATTAGATTTCCATATGTCGATTTCGTCTGTTTTGCTAGCTCGGCCCTCCTCACATGATGCGCCATCCGACTCGAATCAGTGTCACATCCGTACAACTCATTTGCCATAGACTAGGATAAAAAGTGTGCCTGACTCACAGCGATACAACCGAATCCTCCCATGATCACTCGGCTCGTGTAAACGTGGTCAACATGTATTCATGATACTAATTGGTTTTTTCTTCCATTGGCTACCCATTGACTTCGTTCGTTTGACTTGTCAGCTACTACCACTTCGAACACCTGAGGAAGATAATAACTTATACATGAAAATGAAATATTCTCGCCAGTGCGAAGCACGCCTGAATAGGCATGATCATGGTAAATCACATGAATGCGTTGTACATGTACAGGAAAATTACAATCCTAATTATAAACTTGTATCTATGTGGGTATGAGTGAGAGAATATGTTTGTTGCTGTGAATGGTACAGCGCAGCATCTCATGGTCTCTCTGTTGGCACAGACGTTATATGGCTATCTACCTGGAGGCCGCAGTGTCAGGCAAAACCAGAACCGGATGCCGCCCACCATATGCATATATTGCAAAGTGGCTCCATTGATTTCTGTATTGATGTGACATTCATGACGCATCTTCACCGCAGTTGGGCTAAAGAAACGTACACTTAAACTAGGTCTTTTTAAGCTGGATAAAAGTCGTGCTATTTTATTTTGTTTGTTCAATTCTGTTATCCTGCTGCATATTCTGTGTCAACTGAGCGTGTTGGATTTACCTTACATTTAGGTTGGTTGTTTGAAATCTCCTGATGTGGATTTTGACAAGGTGCCTACTTAGTAAACGCCCTCCAACTCGATTACATGCTCGAGGAGAATGGGAATCGTTACTGGGTGGACGGGGTGCACGGTGCTCGTGGCCGTGCTAGGCTCAAAGCTGTGGTTCCATCCAGTGTGGAGCAGACTACGACGAAGCCACCGAATGTGTACGTCTGGTACGCATGATTCCCTACACCAAATAAACAGGAATGCAGCTGCTGTGCATGTTAAATTAGTGTGGGCCGGCTCCGTTGATAAAATGTGGCTCGCATCCACATGCCACCCGGTCTTATTCCTTCGGGTATACACTGTATATAGGGTATGTGGATGGAGCTGTGGGTGGTGCAACGAAAGCGACCCATTTTCTCGGTGTAGTTACAGGCGTCTTGTGACTGTCCCCGTGGAGGCCACAGTAACAGGCAAGTCCGAAACCGGATGCCAGCAACCATTAATTTGTACATGCGTTGCTATATTTGTTATTATGTTCGGTCGGACCGTCGGTGTGAGAAGCACGCAGCTATTATGCCGGGCAGCAAACAGGCCGGTGGCCAAGCGGCACAGGAGTTTGGCTTGTAATCCACAGATCGCCGGTTCCAGTATGCATATGTCTGTGCGCTCTCGCA
>OX104062.1:41627010-41939812 GCA_944474145.2 Dicrocoelium dendriticum
AATACACCGAAACACAAAATACACGAAGTGCAGCATGGCACAAAATGGACAGAAGCAGAGGAGGTGCTAACGAGGGAGAAGGGAGCGGCGGTCCAACATGGGTGGCAAGTAACGGCGCGGCAATTTTAATACAGATGATTGATCAACGCCAAGTGCCGAAGCAGACACTGGAACTTAACCTGGTGCGACGGTCGGCATGCCATTTTGATCCACTCAGAAATATTGAGTGGTGCACTGGCGCAAAAAGCCAGCAAATCCAACAGGTTAGTCAACGGTTAGAATTCAGTCAAACTCAGTCTCCTGGTCCTCAAAGTTAGGGCTTGAAATGGGACGGCGTCCATTTCCGGAACACTAAATCATTGCCAACTCCCCGCTGTTTTGCGGACAGGCTTTTGCATCAATGGTTTTGGTTGAGGATCACAAGCGTCCTGCTGTCTAGGTCTAGGCATCTTGGCATTATCTCAGCCCACATGCAACCATGACAATTTCCACAAACGCTAACTAGATCCTGCAACAGCCGTTGCGCAGATTATCATGGGTCATCTTATCTGTTGCATAGAGCAGGGCGAGTAAACGAAAACATGCTACTATTGGCGCCTCTCTTCTTTCTTTTAAACCTGTTTCCGTTATTCCCATCCCGACACATATCACTAACCTTCCTTCTATAATTCCCAGCTTAATTGCCAACAACCGAAGTGCCACTGGCGTCACAGCTCTCTCCATTTTGAGGCTGTGTTCTGAAATGCGATCACGTCCCTCAGTCTTTTTGGTGTTGCTCTGCGTGGTAGCACGTTCAGTTCGTGATATGATGTGTCTTTGACGGCATTAGAACTGCAGTCGTTGGGAGCATCAGTGGAAATCACAAACAACCAACGTTTTGTACTATTTCGTGAATCAACCTTTGTTAATGTCGCCAAACGGTCTGCACACAAACAGCTGTTCACCGGAATCCAATGAGGTAACCATGACTCAGCTTTGGAGCTACGAATGATACTTACCCTAGCTTGACGCGTGAGTGCTGCATCAGCGTCTCCGGACGCGTGCAACCAATACCGGGAGGACAAGCCGGGCGCAGTTAATTCAACAACCCCATTAGTGTCATTGATCCTAGTTTCGGCCACAAAACATACCTCAATACCCAGTGTGTCCAACGTACGTGCGAGTGCAGCCTGTCGATCTACTCATCATAGAGTGCGAATGTTGAACATCGCCAGGGAACTTGACAGCGTGGCCTTATAATGGACAGGTTGGCGATAGGCGTCCGGTGGGTGTTGCGTGAAGGTAGCTGCAGATGTTGTGACTCCAGTGGCACTTCTGTTGCTGGGAATTAAGCTGGGAATTATAGAAGGAAGGTTAGTGATATGTGTCGGGATGGGAATAACAGAAACAGGTTTAAAAGAAAGAAGGGAGGCGCCAGTAGTAGCATATTTTCGTTTACTCGCCCTGCTCTATGCAACAGATTAGTCGACTCTTGATAAGCTGCGCAACGGCTGTTGCAGGATGTAGTGAACGTTTGTAGAAATTGTCATGGTTGCATGTGGGCTGAGATAATGCCAGGGTGCCTAGACCTAGACAGCAGGACGATTTTGGTCCTCAACCAAGGCCATTGGTGCAAAAGCCTGTCCGCAAGACAGCGGGGAGTTGGCAATGATTTAGTGTTCCGGAAATGGACGCCGTCCCATTTCAAGCCCTAACTTTGAGGACCAGGAGGCTGAGTTTGTCTGTCCTGTATCCTTTGACCATCTTGTTGGAAATATTTCTCATGTAGTCTGGAGACCCACCGAATATTGTTTAATGGGTCGTCGAGGATCTTAGACGGTTGCCTCACCTTAATTCCCATCTCTTTTTTACGATTTTTATGCTGTGTCTACTTTACGCCTTAACGGCGCTTCGCTGCCGTCTACATGCTTATTTTGCGCGCCGTCAGTGTATACCGCGAGGACACACACTGCTATGCGTATTCGAACCGGTGGCCTTATTTTTGCAAAGCAGACGCCCGTTCTACTCGGTCTTCGACGGAGTATGCATTGAAATCTAAGCAAACTTGAATGGATTGGCGGCAATATTCTGCGAAGGTTACATTGTTAACAGTTGTCCTTTATCAGAATAGAGGAAAATAGTTGACCTAGCAATAGACGCATCAAAAAAACACCATGCTGAGTTGGGTGTAAGCGTGAACTCTAGAATCCGCCGAAAGAAACAAATGGACGGGGATGGCTTTTTTGATGTATTGATGATATATCAATGGGCTAAAACAAAAAACATTTTCTATCGTGAACTCTTTGACTGAAAAAATGCTGTAGATTGCTGCAAATTCATGACTGCTTTTCTTACACCGGTAAATCAACTTGATTATGGCTGTGGTTGTTCGCTTAGCACATTTGGAAAAGATATAGAAAAAGAGGATTTCCTTGTCGCGAGGAGAATATTGTAGTCTTTTGTGAAAAATGCAGCAGAAGGCAATAATAACAACACTTCTGAACTTTTGTATTTTATACAGAAATATTAGCTTTTGTATCTGCTGCGCATCTTTCGTACCGGAACTATTAGCGCAGCCTGCTGTGAGAGTGCATTCTTACAACTCAATTTTACAACGAACTGCCTTCGATAATCGATTATCCAGACAAAGTTCACGGATTGGTAGTTCTCTTCCAATAAGGAAATTTGCTAATGGACTGCATTCGTTGGTCTTATCAATATTATTACTCCAAATAATGTATGAAATATGTATCTGCAAATATTACTCACGAGTATTGTAAGAATACAAATACCTGCATTTACGGCAGTACTTTAAATTTGATCTTCCTTGCTATGTGAAGTCAAATACATAAGATTTGTTCGCAATTGTATGGGTTTGCGAAGTTACAGCTGTAAGGGAGCGGCAATTTCACGTACGCTTCGGGCGGGAAAAGTAGTTGCAACGCCAAAAGACGGGATATTATTCCTAACTCATGTTACGTAATTTTATATTACTCGTGAGTGGCAGAATTTTAGATGTAAGCTTTTTAGGTATCCATCCCATTAATCCCCTACTGAGGATCGAACCCATAATCGCTAGAGTCAGATGCCAACTAGCCAGCAGCTTAAGCCACTGAGTTATGGGGGACGTTTGCTGAGCTATATAATTTGCAAACCAACTGGGATATTGCACCACCTATCTACCACTGTCACTGATACTGGCTAGCCTGAGAGGTGAAAACGCCCGCTCGCCAGACGCTACAACCATAGCATTTGGAAATAGCAGAGGCTATTTCTACTTTATATTACTCGTGTAGAATCAAATAGAAGAAAAATTTACTCCCTACAAGTACTACTGGTCTATCTATGGAGATTTATCACAGCTTCAATGGGATATGTGGATATCATACAACAGGCAAGCATAGGACGGCCACTTTTACTTAAGGAGAATGGCAGTAATTGGTGTCTTGAATAAATCTTGGAGATTTCCTCCCTGAAGCTGATGAACACTGCAATGTTGTTGACTCTAAAATATTCAACTAAACAAGTTCATTTAGAGTGATTCTGGGAAAGCTTTTTCCTTACACCTGTGTCACATTAAATCGAATTCTGCAGTTGCTGTTGGTTCCGTCAAGTACTCTGTTCTGGTTCAAAAAGTTCTGTAATGTAAACGCTCCCGGTAACTCAAGCTTCGCCAATCTAAACTTTGGTGATAGCGACGGTATTATGAGTGGAACAAGCATAGTGTAGGGATGCGGAATGCAAGGACCACACCGAAGACGGGAAAATCATGAAATCGGGAGAATGGAAAGTGGTACTGACATAGAGAATGAGGTCATAAAGCGCAAAGCAAACTTCATGGAACTGTATAAAAACGAATCAAAAACGAGAAACGATAGCAGAATTTCGTCAATGGGAAGAGAACAGATATTGATGGAAAAATCAATGTATGAGACGGATAAGATTTCGAAAAGCAGGGAATGGAAACCAAAATCTTGTGTGCATACATTTCGTATCGTCACCTCCACACCATTTATATTAACCAATCTGGATATGTGTTGGAGATCAGACACATTACTGGCAGCTCCTTTTGTGTGTTCAGTTGCTGCGGTGCTCGCTGAACTGATCAATTTGCTTGAAAATCTTTCATGGCCAGTGAATGGGAATAACAAGATTCTTGGTGGAGTTGGTGCAAGGCAACTCCAGATGTGGGTCTTACCAGCACTTTGGGAATCGTCAACAGTGCGCTTGCTGCCTGACACATGTGAAGCTCTAACCCGCAACTGGACTACTGCCAGTCAGCGGTTGAGAACTAGTAGCCAGAGGGAACCGACGCGACTAACTTACTTTATGCGATGTGGTGCCGTTCACTACCCACTGGCTGGCTTGTTACCGCCGTGCAGAAGACAGGATATCCTCTTTACTGAGCGACGGAATCTCCAAAGTTAGGCCGGCGACCAAGTTTTGATTTGAAAGGAATTTTAGTCTTCTACTGACTGGAGGAGAGAATTAGAAAAATTTGTATGTTTTACATGAGCAACAATGTCACATCTGTGAGCCTATCGACATCGATCATTACCGTACCCGTATCTCAGTGTCATAGCAACAAGTTGGTAATAGTCGACTTGCGGGTTCGTGCCTCATAGGGTTCATATGGACATAGTAATCATCTAATATGTGATTACTAATATATATATATATATTAGTAAGCATCTAGTACTCGGCTGTACTTGTACTGTTGTTTGAATGAGCTGAGATATGAAAAATTTCAATTCAGATATGCGATCGCATGCTACGCTGGCTGTTTTCTCTCTAATAGCGACTTAAACATACCGTAGTAATTCAGACAGAGTTACAGGTGATAGTATTCGCAAAGATGTCGTCTAGATATTGGCGCTAGTGAGCACATATTTTAAGCAATCTCTTGTGTTGGCTATAGTGATTAAAACAACTGTGCGCACACAAAACGCCTTTGATCTTGGATTTCGCAACATGTTTGTGCAAGTATAGTGTTTATGTTTTGACTGCCGGCAGCGATATTACTGTAAGCCCACACAATATTCCTGTTATCAACCTTCACTTAATGGATCCTGGGATTTCTGTGTGTATGTTTGCAGATGTCTAGCCAACACACACCGTTTTCATTCATGTGCAACCAGCCTACTACCGATTTATACTACAATCTATTTCGGCTTGCATGTCATTTCGCAATTTTAATCTCCACATTACAGGTATCCTGGATGTGGCATAACAAGTCAGTGCTGGCTGAACGGCACACGAGTTGCAATGTCCGGCTACAGTGTTGCTCATCAGCTGATCTATCTACTGATCGGCGCATCTGTAAGTGACTCATGTTTAAGTAGTGAATTGTGCTAACCGCGCACTAAGTTCTGTTGCTGTTGGCGTGAGAGCGCAGTGCTCTCGTCAAGAGGACCTTCAGGAAGAATGATGCAATCGGCCCTCCTGCCAATCGCCCCCATTCTTTTATTGGATATGGCCAAAAAACTCTCTATTGATTACATGCCTAACTCGAATTAGCCGGACGTTTCCGATTATATTTGAGGAAAAATATTGGGGTCAAAAGATAAAAGGAACATCTTTCTCACAGAACAGACCGTACCAACTGGTCTTGAAGACACTGAAAACAATTTTAATAGTGTTGCAAAACTTGTTCTACTTAAAATTTAACACTCGACATATCCACTTGTTAACACAGAATCAATCTTCGAGTTGCAACACAGCCGTGTTGTCTTGCACTGAGGAGTTACTTGACGCGTCGGTTAACATAACATCCCGGAACAAAATATTGCTATTCCAGGATGGACGTATCGGATTCAGACAAATGGATTATTTTTTATCCCACTTAAGCCATAAGCTCACTGATAAAATGTCAAAAGTGAACTGCTAACTAGCTGCAGCAGAATAAAGGCTTCGATTGACTGCATACCACAAAAACGGTTTCAAAACGAAGAGTTAGCTTAAACACAACAATGTGGCATATGCGAAAAGAAGCATATATTGTTAACATTTTGCATACTGCAAAGTAGCATGTATTGACATAAGAAAGCATGAGTTCATCCAAGTCAAATGTGACAAATCTGGGATTTACTAAAATTTACTCTACCATACCAGATTATCCTGAGTTGGTCCAGTTTTCGCGAAGCATAAATGAGTGGGAAATCATTAGAACGGGCAAACTTATCTGCGAGCATGATCAATCACTTCGAACGTTTGACCATCAGTGGGACCGATGAACTGCTCACTTGGCCTTTACTACGCATCTCAACCAAATTAGTTATTGGAACTCGTGTTTCCTAGCTCTAATTCTATAACTCTCAATCTACTGCTGCTTATGTGAGGTGCCTCGCAATCATAAACCAGGTGCTGACTACAGCCATATAGGAAAAATGTCAAATTCTGTGCATTCCTTTATCGAAAATAATAAATTTCATGAATAATAAAAAAGAAATCAGATCAAAAATGCGTGAAGAACATTTCTTTCGATAAATATCATCAGGCATTTTTAAGTATAGAGCAAAATTACAAAACCGATTGGCTAATGAAAGCTAGGTCTAAACTAGGAAGAACCATGAAATCCACACGATCTATTGGCTTCGCATGGTTGGCTATCCATCAATGTCTTAGTCAGTCGAACTACGCCGCTCGGACAAAACCCACACGGTAAGTGAGGGCACAGAGATCAGGTGTGACAAATGCTGATCGCCTGTCATGTTTTATTCGAGGAATTTTCGCCGGAGTGCGTTTATAGCCGTGGTAGGATCAAGGATTGCACCAGCTTCCGGTGTTTGCACAGTTCTGGTTTGAAAACCCTGATTGCAATGACTTTAGCTATTGTTAACAAACGTTTCTTAATTCCTTTCGAGTATCGTTTCGGGATGGTACATATGACTTTTGCATTAGTCTGGTGTCCTGTTTTAAACAAATGCTCAACTATCGAACTGCTGACGTTGCATACGGTGCCTTTTCGTAGCGAAACCGGACAGTGTTCGGTGATCCTTTTGGACAAGCGCCTGGTCGTATATCCGAGGTACTTTGTACCACAAGTGCAAGTGAATTGATATAGAATGAAAGATTCGGACCGGACCGGGAGGCCATATTACAGGCGCTGGGAAATCAGCAGTCTAGTTTCGGCTAGCAATTTAGGGTTGGGTGCTGCGAATGTCTGAGTCATTGCGGTGGACAGTTTTCTCCTCAACCGCTTAAAGGCGTATCCCCTTTACAATGAACTGCAAGAAAGACGTCCTTTTTCGGTACTGTAGTGACAGCGTTGATAGAATGGGGAGTGTGGACTGCTTTTTAATGAACTGGGGAGGATATCCACTCTCCTGCAATGTGCTGAGAATGAGCTGAGTTTCACTGTCCATCGTCTAACGAGTGCAAATGGCCCTGGCGCCATAAAAGATGCATCGGACTAACTCCCACTTGTATCTCAGTGGCACACAGCTGGGAAAGTGGGTGTATTGGCCTACCCATGTCACTTTTCGGAATCCGCTTCTTTCAATTGAAACATTCTCTAGATGGCGCAATAGAACGTCTAGGAAGGCCAGCTTTCCGTCCTTTTCAGTTGTTATGGTGAATTTTAATGAAGGGTGTACACAGTTAAATGCGTCTAGCATATCATTGCTATCGGTGGAAGCCGCATAGGCGATGAATGTATCGTCCACATATCGATAAGATTAATCAACTCGCGCGATCAGGTTGCTAAGTGGTCCACGCTGCATTTTCGTGACGAATATATCTGCCGATAGCAGGCCTTGGGGAGAGTTCACGGCAGCCCCAACTACC
This sequence comes from Dicrocoelium dendriticum, assembly GCA_944474145.2. Classification (NCBI taxonomy): domain Eukaryota; kingdom Metazoa; phylum Platyhelminthes; class Trematoda; order Plagiorchiida; family Dicrocoeliidae; genus Dicrocoelium; species Dicrocoelium dendriticum. The sequence continues at coordinate 41,634,775 of OX104062.1, forward strand.
TGACGGTAGTAAATTACATCAAATAAATACTGTAGGTTGAGAGTACATCGTATGAACAATTCTTTCAGCTTTTGCACAACTATACCAACCTTCAAGTTCTTTCAGTGAGATAATCCCAAATAGATTTCACTGGTTCTAACGGTGGTACGTTAGTGAAGGATGATTCTGCATCAAAGGAAAACATCACTTTATCACCCATATTTAAATCTTCCACTCGCTTAATAAAATCGAATGCGTCTGTCACAGTATAGATAATTCTTTACGTACCAGTTCAAGCAACTTCGTTATTCTCTTGGCGACTGGATGAAAGTCGGAAGACAACATCTCTATTATTGCTCGAACGGGAACGTTGGCTTTACGTACCTTAGGCAGTCCGTGTAGTCGTGTAGAATGTGAGCCACATGAAACCAGCCATATGAAAGCGAATTGTCTAGCTGTTTCGCCTCTTTCAACTCCTTCAAAATGTTAGCGATTTAGTTTCCTCATGCGAAGTCGCCACTATCGGCAATGCATCCCAATGGAACTTACTGTTGTCACTCCGAATCGTCTGCCATTTGGAGATATAACTCGACTTTTTTATCAGTACCAAGCCAGACCCTTTATCCGGTCAAGAAATGGCCAGCTCTGTGTTGGACATCTGTTTTTTGATCGCTTTTCGATGTTTTCACCTTAGGATGCCAGATGTTTCAGACTTAGAGTCCCGAAACTGCTGTGAGAGATGTACCAGTGTGGCCTTAAATGTGTAGTTTTCAAGTGGAGATAAAGGTGTTAATTCCACTAGTTGGTGCACAAACTTCTTAACTGAGTCTCTAAATGAACTTGTCCCCTGTTCAGTTGGGGGAAGCAAAAGTTTTGCTCATGGACAATGCTTTTAGTTGCAAGTGGTTCAATTGCATGCCAGACTTGTTGTGCACATATTTCTCTGGGTTGATCGGAAACTTAGACTCTAGGGAACATGCCTCCAAATCCTTTGGCAACTTGGAGCATCGCCTTTTCATTGTTTTATCGCATATGGTTTGAGTATAAATGTCATCCACACACACGCTTGAGGTGCGTGATTCTGGTTCATTTGGTTTATTCCTCTCCAAATTCTCGCAGCGTTGTCACTGTAAGCTCATTCTTACCGGATTTATAAGCCCTACACAGTGATCCAGCAAACGTGGAATTATCTTCTACGATTAAAGTCCGTGAAATAACTAACGGTTCTCACTGGCATCCGTGATTAAGCGCAAGCGGTTAACTCAATCACATTGAGCCGATTGACTTTCTGTATGAGAGCATTCGATACCGATTTCTAGAGGCAATCCGAAAAGCTAAGCATATTCCGATCAGGCGTTTCTCAAGGCTGCTGTGAAAGAATTTGTTATCTCTCAATCGGTGTTCAGCGCTGTGTTCAGGTTCAATTAGCAGGTTCCAGTCAGTTACCATTACTTGTGAACTTGTCAGGCAGTGCGCCCGCACAACGCATCATACGGACCGCGCGACCATGCCGACTGCTCATTTGAACTTGCAACCACAACGCTCGCCTGACCGACGTGCGCCGCTCTCAAAGCTGGAAATGTACAGAACGCTAAGCAACCAACTGGGTCAAGTAACGACACCACGATGAATGACAGAAATGCGAAAAAGAAAAGTCTCCAAGCGAAAGACATTTGCGGGTTATAACATTGTCACCGATTAGTTACAATAGGTATGGATTACTCGCACTGTTTGGAATGGTATCATCCGCAATGTGCAAATGTGTCCCAACAACGTGTGCAAGAGCGAAGTAGCTTTCAAAATGCGCTTTGGTTATGTACTGCGTGCTCCACCATCCAACACTTTAAGTGCTTGCTTATCCTAGTTCAGAAGTGCGACCGGTAACCCGCAAAAGCCGAGCTGATGATAAACAATAAGATTACTTCAATGGAAGCGAGTATGCGGCTTTAAGCAACGGAATGCTGCACAATCTGTTTCCTCTGAACCTTAATCAGCCACGTTCTCAGCTCCGTTTTCTTTTCCAACTTTGGTGGAAAGCCGGGCGAAAACTGACCGTACCTATGACAGTCAACCAGTAGTCACGGCAACGAAAATCAGGCACCACTCGAAACGTCTGGTTAAGCGACTTGCAATAGACCTGACATCTAGCATTAACAAGGATGAAGCAACCGAATATCAACCCTCTGTATCTGTAGCTCAAATGTTTCTTGTCGAGACGAAGCCCTCCGGAACGTCAATTACATATGCAGAGATTGCTGCAAAGGTAAGTCGGGTGGCGGCATTTGCGCTCCGTTCTGTGATAAACACCCTTCATGTGAATAGAGGAACAAGCAGCAAACAATAAACATTTGTCGGTAGGTCAGGACAAAGGAGTACCATTTCTTGTAGATCAACACAAATGGGATCCAAAAATAGTGCCCGGACTGTTGTTTGCTCAAATGTTACTGAATCTACCGCCGTCACCTAGCGGGGTAAGTTATCGGACGACCAAGAACAACGAAACTCATTGTGCGTGCAGACGAGTTCCAAAGCCAAGCCCATTAACCTTTTACGAATTACCCGTCGTCCGAACATTATGGAGAACCCAAACCTATTCGAGTAACACTAGAATCCTCCGCCGACGTGGAAAACGTTTTGCTCTCCGCAAACGCGCTAAAACTCGGATCCTGCGGGATATGCATCTACCCTGATGTCTATTAGAGCGCATGACAATCAAAAAGAAATACCGGAGCGGGACACAGCAACCAAGAGCGCTTAAACATGATCTTCATACGTGGCATGCCAGAACATCCTTCTAACGATGTTCAAGAGACCGGAGAGCACGATTTAGTGCAGTGGCGGTTCATTCGTGAAACTTTCTTTGGATAATATGAGAGAGCTATCCATTACCAGGATACATCTCTCACCAAATTATAGAGGATGTGACCCTTGAATCCTAAAACTTGTGGTTCAGTCAGAGCAACGAACAACGGATGTTTTGGGTCGATGGCGGAGTCATCGGAAAATTCTTCCTTCAGAATTTCAGTTAAAGGTCGCAGAAGCTTTGCGAAGTTCAAATAGTAAAACACCTGAAGTAGCAAGCATACCGAGGAATGTACAGAAGCGTAACTTGACTGCTGCTTTACTTGACTCTGACGTAGGTCTAAAAGAAGATTTGTACGCAACTTGGCCGAAGCAACTTTCGGACGAGGTATTATCATCCCATCAAAAATAATGAGGAACTGCCGACCTCCCATCTGTCGGCATTCGCCCACACTTGACGTCTTTAGCCCTTTGTAGGTTCATAGAGACCGAGAAACTGGCCTTCTTGTATATGAATGCTCAGGGTCTTTTTAATAAACTGGTCGAACTGAAGGATCTCCAAGCTTCCGGGTAGTATGACGTCATGGGCATCGCCGAGACGTGATTGCACACGGGAATGAGGGATGCGGAATTTTTGCTGCCTGGCCTGTCGCTGCTCTGGAATGACAGGCTTACAAATGAGGGGTAACTGTGTATCGTCGAAGGGACGTGGAGTATTCATACTCGCAGTTCCCCGACACTTTGGTGCAATTTGCAGTTAAAAAGCAAGAAGGCTTGCCTTATTGTCTTGGTGTACCGCCCCCTAACTCTCCACACGAAACCGACTGCCATCTAGCGGCTGCTTTAAGATGCAGTTTAAAATTAAAGTACCCTCACATAATCATCATGGGTGCTTTCAAAGTACATTGTGTAGCAACTCCCGCCGCGATCGGAGAACAATTCAATGCCGATCTACAAGATCTCGTAACCAGTATTACTCTATACAATCACATCATTTCGCCCACTCGGTTCAGAACCGGAAACAGGCCATCTGTGCTGGATTTTGTGCTTACCAACAAGGAGCATATGATTGAGGTGCTGGTTTAGACTGCCCATTTCGTTGCAGTGATCACACAGTCATCAGATTCAAATTAGTTTGATATGCGGTATATCAGAATGAGGACGATGCGACGGTGCCAACTATCAAAAGCTACCATCGATTAGCCCAGCTCGTTAGTGCCATAACGTGGTCGTTCCTTGACGAAGAAACCCCGGACGTCGTCTGGCTAGAGATCGTCAGCAAATTCAGTCCGCTGACTGCAGATGCTTCAGATATATATATATATATATATATATATATATATATATATATATATATATATATATATATATATATATATATTATACACAATCTGTGGTACAGATATTGTGCCATCGGAATCGTGGCTGAATAGGAAAACAATATGGATAATAAGAAAAGAGCAACAACAAATACTTTTTTTGTCTGTTTTACCACTCACAATTTTTGAAATTTTTTCAGTTTGTTCTTTTTTAGGGGGGAGGAAGAAGGGACACCGCAACAAACCGATGCACACGTCCGCCATTGACATCGATCTTGAGCCATAACTTCCAAGGTCTTCAACCAGCAAGTATCTTCATCTCTCGGACCCCAACCAGGTAGTCGACAACAACCGGCCGAGGCCAGCTGTTTCGTCAACTTTTTTATGCGGCTTCTCCATGTTGTAGGCTGTCCACCAGACCGTCTCTTCCAGCCCTGTCCAGTAAGTGCAAACAACGCACGACGGGGGTAACGCTGGACAGGCATGCGCAATACGTGTCCCAACCACCGCAGTTAATGCAGTGAGATGAGCTCCTCGAGCGAGTGGCCTCCACGTCCCAAGACACGCTGTCTAACTTCCACATTGCTTACGTGGTGCTGCCACCACACACGGGCAATGGACCGCAGACAGCGGTGCTCGAAGACGGATAGCCTGCGCAAGTCATCTTTACGAATGGGCCAGGTCTCGCATCCGTACAACAGTACAGCATGAACAGTTGCACAGTAGACCCGCCATTTGATGGAGAGACGAATATCGTGGCGACGCCACAAACGCCTCAGCCTAGAAAAAGCGAGGCCTGTTCTCGAGATGCGCATCGAAATCCCTTCACCAACAGCCCCGCCAGCGGTGATGCAACTTCCCAAGTAGACAAAGCTCTCCACAACCTCTAGTGTCTCACCAGCAAGCGTGAGTGCAGGCAGAGGCACCTGCCAGTCTTGAAGGAGAGCCTTGCATTTGGATGGCGAAAAGTACATACCGTACTTTGATGCTTCAATCCCCAAGCGGTTTAATGCAAGTTGGACGACCTGTGGATCGTCACCCAGCAAGACGATATCATCAGCATAATCCAAATCAACAACTCGACTACCTGGGAGAAGCTCAACGCCAGCGTTCAACGAATCGCTCAGAGCGTTCTTCAGGACATCCTCAATGGCAAAGTTGAACAGGAGCGGAGAGATAGGGCATCCTTGTCGAACTCCACTGGAGACCACAAAGGCAGGCGAATGCATGCCATAAGCCCTAACCCTGCCCGAGGTCAGGCTATATAGAGCGCGCAATATGGAGACGAACTTCTCGAGGACACCATTCCTCAGAAGGCAATGCCACAGTACTGTACGATCGACAGAATCGAAGGCTGCACGGATATCCAGGAACACAGCAATCGTTGGCCTCTGATACACATGACGGAGCTCGAGGATCTGGCGAAGTGTGAAGATTTGATCGATGCAGCCGCGACCAGGGCGAAACCCAGCTTGTTCTTCTCGTTGCAACGATTCGCGTGTTGGGGAGAGCCTGCGAAGTATGGTGGACACCAGCAGTTTGCAAACGACGGGGACTAAGCTTACTCCTCTGTATTTGGAGCAGATTGTGCGCACGCCCTTTTTGAAGATGGGGACAACTATCGATTCACCCTAAGATGATGGAACTTTCTCTTTCGACCAAACTTTCGAGAACAAAGCGGTGAGTTCTCGGACCAGCGAGGCGCCACCATCTTTAAATAGAGCTGGGTAAAGGCCATCAGGGCCGGGGGCTTTATAGCGCTTCATGTGCCGGAGCTCCTGCTCGATTTCCTGGGAAGAGGGAGGGTCTGTTGGGGTAGACCACTCGGCCCCAGCGCGAGCGCCAGAGGTAGCAGATGGAGCTGGGGGCCAACAAAACTGCGAGCCAAAATGTTCGGCCCATCGCTCCAACCGTCGTTGAAGATTGGTGATTAAAGTGTCATCCACTTCGCATATTGTTTCACTTTAACCAGATCGAACACCTTCGGTGACTCAAATGAGATGGAAGAGTTTCCTAGTGTTACCACAGAGACTAGCAAGCTCCATCTCCCTAGCACGTTCATACCACCAAGCTTCGCGGTCCATTTGCAGTCTCCTGCGCAACTTTTGACCAAGGTATTGGCGTTCCTCACTGTGTCTGAAATCCGATGGAATCAAGCGGCGTCTGTCCATCAGCGACAAGTAGTCGGCGGAAATCCAATGTTTCGGTGGGTGACGGGTAACTCCACAAGTGTCGATACTGACGGAAGCTAAAGCATCTTTGATATGCGCCCACTGCGAATCGAGATCACTGTCAACAGTTGAGCCAAGCAAGGTTGACAGTGAGGCTTGGTACCTGGTTAACATTGCAGCGTTTTGTAGATTCGCGACGTCCGGTCGGTAGAGAGCGCGCTTAGGTGATCCTCCGAAACGCATGCAAATCTTAGCACGAACTAATGTGTGATCAGAGTCTAGAAAAGCTGACCAGTACGATCGGCAGTCCGTTACGCTTCCGCGCCAACTGTAGCTGATTGCTATGTGGTCAAGCTGGGAGCACTCTTGCGTTTGTGAGGGCGGGCGCCAGGTAGCAGTGTGTCTCCTCGAGTGTCGAAAACTAGTGCTCGAAAGAAACAAGCGAGGATCAGAGCAAAGAGCAAGCAATCTGCCTCCATTGTCTGATCGACTGCCACCGAGACCAAAACTACCCCCAATGTGGTGCTCGCTTGGACGAAGGCGGCCAACCCGTGCGTTAAAGTCTCCAGCAAGAATGACTATATCCGTCCTTTTGGAGGAACGTAGAAGTTCATGTAGTTGTTGGTAAAAGCTATCCTTGACTGCATCCGGGCTGCAGTCTGTAGGAGCGTAGGCGGAGACGACAAACAAGGCACGCTTAACATCTCGACGCCTGCTTACGTTGCATGAACCTCTTAGTCTGACTGCACATAGTCGGCTGTTGACTGGGATCCAGTCAAGCAGAGCTGATTCAGCATGGCACTTAATACAACCCCAACACCAGCTTGACCAGTGGCAGCAGATTCTGGGTCTCCGGAAAGCCGCAAGTAGTATTTGACGTCAGAGTTTACCGGAGAGGCCATTCTGATGACGGCGCTAGAGTCTTGTAATCTGGTCTCTGAAAGGCAACAGATGTCTACCGATAGCGTTTCAAGAGTACGGGCCAGACATGCTTGTCGTCCGATCTGCATCAAAGTTCGAACATTAAAAGCTGCGAGGATGAATGGAGAACCAGGTCGAAGAAGAGCTGGAGCTTCGGTGGAGTGAGAGGCGGTTGCGATTGCAGGACATTGAAAACCGGGAGTTTGGCTGTTGCTTCCATCAGCTGCGAGACGTGGGTCGTTCGTGACGGTGACCATAGAAGATATAAAAGTACATGTAGGTGAAGGACGGGAGGTGGGGTGGTCTGTGAGTGGACGTTGAGCGGTTGAGTTAGGACAGAAGAGAGGCATAGCAGCAGCGGTAGTGAGCGATGTAGTCCATGATTCGTCAGTGGGCGTGATACTACCCGTTTGCCCAGGCCGAAGTAGAGGGTTGTATTAGAGGTCCCTTCCCCGAGCCTTTGATCAAAGATCTAACCTAAAAGGCAGCAGGGCGATGTGAGGACGTCGCAACCCGTTGGGAGCTGGTGACCAAATAGATGGTTCATACGCCTTTCGGTCCGTGAAGGAACAGGGGCCCAACGCACCCTTAAAGTACAATGCCTCTTAGGGAGGGGCAAGGGGCAGTGACTTTAATTAATGGCGAGTCACATCCGCCACGTCGCAGTGTTGTTAAACGGACATATGTGGCTTTTTATAGCGAGAACCCTTGCCAGGCGAAAACCCACCACGTCCTGGAACACTGCCGCCGAACTATTCGCTGGAATGGGAAAAACCCGAACCACCCAGCTGGCACCACGAGGAGGTTGTTCGGCAAGCCAGCCAGATGCTTCAGAAATAAGGGTTTGCAATAAAGGTATATCAATTTCTTTCGTTAGGAGCATAACTCGAGAACGGATGACAGTACACAACGCAGTATAGTGAGTGTACGGTGTCACAGGACATTGTGACGACTACGTAGCCCATGGTAACCACAACGCTCAACTGCTAAGAAGAAAAGGCCGCCTATCAGTAGAACAACGTAAAAAACCTTCAGTGCTAAACACGAACTGCTGTACAAGCATGTCAATAGCCCATGAATTTAGGGCAAGGATTTCCTCCACTCAGGACAGCCGATGGCCCAACAAGAACGGCGGTGGAAGCAGCACACGCGCTGCGGATGCAATACGCTCAAGCTTTTCAGAGGGTCTTGCCACCAAGCGATCTTCGAAACTTTGTCGTCTCTCTGCCAGGAATAACCAACATCACCGTTACCACGGAGGCTGTAACGCAAAAGCTGACATTCCTAAGCAAACACAGCTCGTGGGGTGTCGACACCATTCGTTCAGAGGCAATGGAAGCAGCAGCAATCCGACTGGTAGGACCATTAGCTCAGTATTTCCAGCGCCGCTTAGATCAGAATCAAGTTCCGGCCATATGGAAGCTTAAAATAATAATCCTGATTCACAACAATGAAAGTGGAACTGATTCCTCTAACTACCACCCAGTAACCCTTCTTCCTATACTATCCAAGTCCATGGAATCCATAGTTGCCCATGCACTGGTGTGTTATGGAAAACTGTATCATCGTCACGCCTGAGCAGCACGGCTTCCGTCGACAGCGGTAATGCACAAAGATTTGCTCATCTCACGCATTAGTTGGAGCAAGTCAGCGGAAGCTGTAAAAGGCACTGATGTGATCTGCCTGGATTATACGAAAACTTTCGATCGCCTAGACCATCGGATACTAGTCTCCAAGCTCCAGAATTACGGACTCGGCGACTCTCTTTTAACCTGGAGTGTCAGCTTCCTAATACAAAGACGATTAGTGGTTAGAGTTCGGAGCATTTATCGGATGCCATACAAGTGGTGTGTGGTGCTCCGCAACGCTCAGTTCTAGGTCCACGTTTCTTGTTGGGTTTTATCAATGACATTGTACAGGGAGTCATTTCAAACTTCCTAATCTACGCCGAAGATATCAAGATTTGGCGAAGGATCCAGACGAAAGCCGACCAGCATCTGCTTCAGAGAGACTTATAACATTATATTTTCTGCAAATTGCATGCATGACTCCAGAGTGGAGATTTACAATTATTTGCCGAGAAGGGGCGAATGCACCGGCATAATAATAATAAAAAGCAGTTAGTTCCCTTCAGAAATTTGAAAAGCACGGTATGAAGACGAAAACTGGTAGATGCATGCACTTCGTATTGTCTCCTCAGTACCATTAACAATAACCGGTATGCAACTATGTACTTAAATATGTGTGTGACCAAATAAGCATAAGGTGAAAAATGAATGACGGAAGTTCCACTCCTATGTCCACGGCAGTCTTAAGCTGATAAATAATTGCTTTTGAACACACAGGGCCGGCTTCATCCGGCTTATCGCAACGGCCTCGGCGAAACGGAGGAAGCGGGGATTAGGGTGACGTAATACAAGTGTGAACGCTGATCCGAGCTCTATCCGGTGACGCGTAGTCAGTAGGTGTTTACCTATTGAGGAAGCTGGCGGTTTGCGCAAGCACGGAACTTCAGTGGGACAGAGGTGGAACTTCCGTTATTCATTTTCACCTCATGCTTATTTGGTCACACGCATATTTAAGTATATATTTGCATACCGGTTATTGTTAATGGTACTGAGGAGACAATACGAAATGCATGCATCTACCAGTTTTCGTCTTCTTACCGTGCTTTTCAAATTTCTGAATGGAACTGCTTTAAATTTCTCAAACCACGAATTCCCGCTGAAACTATCAAATTGCTTCATCGTATAGTCAGCCTGAGGTGCAAGATCGTGTGCGCACGTGCGGAAATATCCTTTCTTAGGAAATGTATTCTCCTGCGTAGATACCCCCGCTCGGTTCTCACACTGCTGCGTAGAAATAAACTCAAACCATCTGTGGCTAACCTCAAACGTGTGGCATCCGCTCACTTGGAGACGTCCGAGTCCAAACTTCTGAGTTTACTGGAAACTCACGCGCGCCTACTCCATGTGGTAGAGGATCTATCTTTGTGTTGTCGTGTTGTGTTCGCTAACTTTTGCAAATCCACCTTGACCGTACGAGGCGAAATCGGAATACTCGGTTGGAGAACTCGCTTATGAACAGCCAGGATGAAGAGCCAGTCGTTCGTGATCCCAGTAAGTACGTGGTGAATTTATCAGACGTACAACTAGACGCTTTGCAGTTAGAAGCTTTGTCATATGGGCTTGATTACAAAATTCCTCCTAGAAGACTGAACGGGTTGTTTATAGAAGCTCAGTTTGAGAACTTTTTTGATCAATTTAAGGAGCTTCAACCATCCAGTCCTGAGAGTGTTGTTTGGTTTAGAAACAAATTGCCCACGAAGTTAAGACTGTGCCAGTGACTGAAAAATGCGCACTTACAGGCCGACACCTTCAGGCGCTGCGTGAACTGCGTACTAAGAACGTAGTTGTGATAAAACCGGATAAGGGCTCTTGAGTGGTGGTCATGAACAAGGCCGATTACGCTCAGAAAATGGGTAGCATACTCAACGACACGAGTAAATTTGAACGACTTAATAAGATGGAGAACGTATCCGACGTTGAAGCTAGCACACCTGCCCATCTTGAAATACTTCTCCATCATCGCGTGATTGATACTGACACCTATAATTGTTTGAAGCCAAGTGGAAGCACTAGTCCGCAGCTATACGGGTCACCGAAGACGCATAAGAGTGGAGTACCACTTAGGCCGATTCTATCAATGGTAAATGCGCCGCAGCATAAATTGGCTCGCTGGCTAGTGAAGATACTTTCGCCTCTACGACAACTGCCCAATCCATATAGTCTTAAAGATTCTTTTCAACTTATCGGTGACTTAGATGACATCAACCTCTCCGATAAGATCATGTGTTCCTTGGATGTGGAATCTCTATTCACCAACGTCCCACTACAACAAACTGTTGAATACATATGTTAGCTAGCTGAGCACTCTAGTTATTCGTTACCGATTCCAGTCGAATTTCTAAAGGAATCCTTACTGCTGTGCACAGCAAACGTTGGCTTTCACCTTCAGAACACCCCATATCGTCAAATCGATGGTGTGGCAATGGGTAGCCCACTAGGCCCTGTACTTGCCGATTTTTTCATGCTGATGATAGAAAGAGGCATATCCACAGAAATAGCCCAGTTGCCATACTATAAGCGTTATGTTGATGACATATTGGCCTTTTGTTCATCAGAGCAGCAGATTGTCCAGCTGGTGCAGCTATACAACTGCCCACATACCAACCTGCGGGTCACCTGCGAAGTGGAACAGAAGAACTGTCTGCCATTCTTAGACATCCTCATCAATCGCAGAGATAACGCGCTCATTAGAAGGTCTATCTACAGAAAAGCAACCTGGTCCGGCCAATACCTGCACTTCACCAGCTTCACACCAGTGCGGTACAAGCGGACCCTTGTGAAAACTCTAGTTAGTCGTGCTAGACGAATTTGCTCCGCTGATTGTCTAACCGACAAGCTAGAGTTACTTACAACGACCCTCGTTGCAAATGGTTATCCACGTAGATTTATAGAGAGACACAGCCAACAGCGAGTCCCGAAAGACTTGGTGCATACGGCAGCCAAGAAAAAGATCTATATCGAGTTGCCCTTCAAGGGTGACTTTACTGTATTGAAAACCACGAAACGTTTAATCTCTGCTACGCAGAGGTGTTACTGTGCTGCTCAGGTTGTGGTCATCAATAGAACCTGTAACTTGCCGGTGCCTCCAACGAAGGAAGCTCAACCGATAGGGGCCAACTCACACTGCATATACAAATTCGTATGCGACTGCGGAGACAGTTACATAGGCAGAACCAATCGGTCTTTGACTTCCCAAATAAAGGAACACGTGCCAAGGTGGGTTCAACGTGAAATTGATCAGAATCCCTGTCCCACTGAAGTTCCGTGCTTGCGCAAACCGCCAGCTTCCTCAATAGGTAAACACCTACTGACTACGCGTCACCGGATAGAGCTCGGATCAGCGTTCACACTTGTATTACGTCACCCTAATCCCCGCTTTCTCCGTTTCGCCGAGGCCGTTGCGATAAGCCGGATGAAGCCGGCCCTGTGTGTTCAAAAGCAATTATTTATCAGCTTAAGACTGCCGTGGACATAGGGGTGGAACTTCCGTCATTCATTTATTTCGGTCACACACATTTCGGTCACACACATATTTAAGTATATAGCTGCATACCGGTTATTGTTAATGGTACTGAGGAGACAATACGAAATGCATGCATCTACCAGTTTTCGTCTTTTTACCGTGCTTTTCATTATAATAATCATTGGTTTTAATGAACTTCAACACTTTTGGGCGGAACCGCTTCCGTCGTCACCGCGTGCTTGTGTAATGTGACACAGAATTTTTGGAATAGCATGTTGCAGCATTCGTTTTAGAAGGACTGGGAGGGAGCTCCCCTCATATATGTATTATATACTATCAGTGATAATCAGAGAGCGGAGAAGCAGATATCCGAGATGTAAAGTTTGGTGAAGCCGAGAGTTGTTACATATTTCGCCGAAGTCGGATATATAAATCCCAGATTGTTTAAGATAATTGGATGGTGACAAATCTCGCGTATTTCGGGGAATTGTGCGTTTATATAATTCGAAACCACTGATGCGTTATTTCCGGAGCCATATTTGTCGACCTTGAGCTGGTGCGTACGCGCCATCCGGTCAGCGTCACAAATTCCGGCATCCATGACGTGTACCGATGATCCTTTTACTGCAAGTATATCTAGCTTGATGAATGAGGTCGCTGTTGGAATTCTTGGTTCGAGAACGATGTTAACTGTTCGTGCGCGGATTTTTTGGTGACTTGCTCTGCAATGGCATTGTGACGTTTACATCGTGCTTCATAGTTGATGCCACATGATTGTAGGACATGGGACATAGTCTCCTTTTGTCCAGAGTTGCCGCGACATAGTAGCTCGGATTGGGTCTCAGGCGGTCGTCCCCTTGTGCGTCGTACTTTTGTAGAGAATAACCCACCTCGAAGCTGTAATGCTCGAGAGAACAGTCCTGGGAATAGCCTGGTCGGATTCCGCAGCCAGTGATGTGCAGCTGGTGTGGTGACCACTCCCCGGAGCTGACACCCGTCTGCTGAGGTAAGTAGCGCGTCTTTTCATGCTTCCGAGATTGGTTCTTTATCCATCACCACTCGGTTGCCGATGGTAACATTGGAGCGCGCCAGTCGATGAATGGAGCCAGCTGCGGGATTTCGGAAGGCCCAGCTAGAAATTGGGTGTGCATTATTAAGATGTCGTTCTAATCGGTCCTTCCGTAACAGTGGAATATTGGTGAATAAGCAGGGTATACCTATACTAAAGTCATTGATTGAAGCTTGGAAATAAGCCAGATTTGTGTCAGTGAGCAACCGGAGCCATTTTCTCACATGGGCTCGAACAAGCCTGTCCATGCGTTTTAGCGTGTTTGTGGACAACGGCCAAGCAGAGTTTAGGAAGATGCCTTGGAGGCAGAAATATCTTCAGAAGCTCCAAGCGCTGGTAGGGTTTTAGGGGCGTTTTTGTAATTGCTTCCAGTTGAACACGTAACTCGCCTGCGGAAGTTGGCTGGAGCTTACCTTTCCAACTAAAAGGCAAGCCTAACATCGTGAATTTCTCTTCTGGTTGCAAGGAAGGAATAATGAAATCTCCACAGTCTAATGCGGCGGTGTCCAGTATCGTTAGTTTTCTAGAACGGTCCACTATAATATTGACGGAGTTTGACTTCATCTGGTTGATTTACAATCCTATGAGGGGCAGTTTATCACTAAAATGTCGCAGGCGCTTCTGCAGCGAAAACCGGTCCTGAGCAACATCAAGACGTCATCGGCGTAGGCGAGATAATCAATTGGCCCTACTGGGGATGTCCAGGGTTCAGAGGGTAACACTTGCGGAGCTTCGTCCAGCGTCATGATAAATAGTAAGAGAGAGAGGGTCTCCCTGTCTAACTCCTCGTTCCGGATGGAGGTGAACATTGTTGAAAGTGGAAGTAGCTGAGGAGTAGTAGGAAGCAAGGTAATCCAGTAGCAGAGGGGGTGCGCCAAAAGCAGAGGCTGCGCGTAGTAAGGACTGATGAGAAATAGAATCAAAGGCTTTGGAAATATCAATTGAAGCAAAGGAAAGTGGAGAGTATGAAGAATGAGCGTGTCGCAGTGCTGCGTGCATTATCGCAGGTGCTTCAAAGCATCCATCCTTACGTAGGAAGCCGAATTGTAGACGATTGGAAGGAAAAGTGGGGACCCAGCGGTCAAATAGGATTCGATGAAGCAGACGAGTAAAGACGGAAGTGACGGAAATAGGCCGAAATAACTCAGGAGAAGAGGGTGCATCTGCCTTGGGAACAAAAGTGATCCGTGCTGTATTCATGTGTGAAGAGAAGGGCGAAGAAGCGAGGAGAGCGTTGAGAAACGCAGTTACAAAAACGGGGTCCATCCTCAATACATCCCGTGGTGTGACACGGTCAACCCCCGGTGCGGAGCCTTGCATCTGACGAAGCGCTGCGCGCAGCTCCTCTTGGGTGATGGGTCTCACCAAATCCGGGTTAGTGGGGATGATATTGCGAGGTGGACGGTCGTCATGTACTGGAGGCTGAGAAATGACTTTTGTCCAGAAGTCCGTAAAACCAGGGATACGGTCGTCTTCTTGCAGGAAAGCCGTTCGCCATCTGCCATCAATAACAGTTGTTGCCGCATCTTTACGCCTCGTATGATAGAGACGTTGGATGTGGCCATATTGTAGGCGTCGGCGTTGCTGATTGTTCTTAATGACTGGCGGTACCTTTTTGCGTTTCGTCGGCGCCCATCTACGAGGGAATAGGCTGGTACATGCGGCATTAAGCTCCATACTATACTGTTCCCGCGAGATGTCGTCCGGTAGGGAAAGCAGCATGTTGAGAAGCAGGGAATTTGGTTCGTTATTGGCAGATTTGCACCCACGCGCCAATCGTTGAGCCTCCGCGAGCAGAAGGCGGAATGGGGCTGTGTCATCGACCATCTGTGTGGTAGAATGCGAAATTGAGACTGCGGAAAGGGAGGGAGGATTGATCAAGTCAGCAGGAGCACTGAGAGGCAAAAGTGTGGACATGGGCCTTGGCCCCGATTGGTAGTTTAGTCTATTGTCCGCGTTTAAGGGCGAATCCTCTCGCCTCAAAACAAGGTCCTCCAGAGTGCTTTGTGATGCATCCAGGTCCACGGGAAGTAGACAGAACCCAGTCAGGATGGTGGGGTTGGCTTTCTGTATTGTGGATGAAGCAACTGTTGCAGTGGAAGTATTATTGTATGTATTAAATCGATCAATCCTGTTCGTCGGTGGTGGGGTGCTGGCAGTATGGATGTCTTCGGTTGCCACATTCCGGGTAAGTTGTATTAGTGAGTCATCTGATGTCAAGAATAACGAGGTCGAGGGTGTACACCGGCGTCGCTGCAGCGGTGAAAGGGAGGACGGTTGCATAAGTATCGGAGCGAGCGAAACCCGAGACTCTACACACTGTGCGCGCTAATCAGCACAGTGCCAACCGATGCGCTGCGGTCGTTTCCTTATGCCCTCCTTCGTCCGCGATGGGAATGCTGTCTGTAATTTGTGAAGTAAAGTAACGAGTTTAGGGCAGGATCTAGCAAGGTTTGAGGCCGCTTTACTTAGCTGTCTATCTTCCCTGGCCGACCAAGTAAAGGATTGTGCAGGAAGTCGTGCTAGACAGTCTGCGTTGTATTGGACGGAATGTCGATGTCGTCGGTGTTGTGATAGGCCACTTTGCGAAGCAAAGGAACGTCGGCAGGTATGGCAACTGAAATCGTGGAAATTGGCTGCGGCTGCAGAAGCCAGAAAGACTGTTGGATTCCTTCGGTGGGCGGCGAGATGTCTCAGGAGACCACTGCGTGTCTTAAAGGTCCGAGGGCATAAATCGCAAGTCTTAAGTTGTGTTACGGTGGAAACTGGTAGGTCGGGTGGCAAAGGTTTCGCGGGAAAAGAAACAGGGTGATACGATTCCATTGCCTGGTAAGTAGGCAGTTGAGAGGAGGGACGAGGAGGAGAGACATATGGTAGTGTTGTCACGATGCGTGTGGGGGACGGTGACATAGGGGAGCGGTTCCGCAGGCTGGATTCGGATGCAGCAGTGGATGATCCGTTTGAAACGTTGGTATAGTATCCAGCAGTTCCGCTAGTCCGATGGTTCGAGCCAGGGGAAATAGGGGGACAAGCCGAAGCTTGCGCCGCTGGCGGTTCATAGGCCCTGGTCCGCGGGTGGGGTTTTGGGTGTGGTGGTTGTGGTTGTGGAAAAGGACCCGAGTTCTCGGGAGGAGTGGTTACTACGGCCGGTGAGACTGGAGAATATTCATCGGAAAGCCAAGGGCAGTGGAGATGTAACTCTGAGGCGTTCGCAGACGCTTTTTGGCCTGCTGGGGTTCCGAGATTTATTTTATCGAAGATTTCAATAGCCGTGGCAACAGCTGGAGAGAACTGGCCGGAACCCCAGGTCGGGGGCAGGCATACTGGAGAGTAAGCGGCGTTCGGCATGATTGCGCTCTCCCGAGTGAAAAGGCAAGAGTCAGAACTAACTGTTGACGAGTAGCAGATGGTGGCTTTCCGTCGTCTAGGTTGAGATAGCTGTGTAGGCCGGCGATTCCATTTCAGGGGTTGCAGCCTTCTCGTGATAGCTGCCTCCATCCTCTTCGGAATCCGGTGTGTAAGCTGTGTCACCAGTGTCCTCCGAGTCCGTACATGGGCGTTCATCTCCGTCGCCACTCTAAGTAATTCCTCGTCCTCTTGCTGGGTCCACCCTTCTAGCCGCACTGCTAATCCTGACCTTAACATCTCCAGGTATTCGTTAGGGTGCAGCCGCCGCAAATGCCGTAGTAAAGCAGCCCGGGATTGGTAATCCCGTGGACAATGGGAGCAGCCGTGGCAGGAGGAAGACGATGGGGGGTTGGGTGGGAGGTTGGAGGGCCGTGCACCAGGAGGTTAACGGTAAATAGTTGTGTAAGTAATCCATTTAAGCAAGGTTTACTGAGAGACGCGAGTGACCATAGGGCTCAGGACGCATAAACCTAAGCTAAAGCAAATAATGCTAGAAACCAATGAAGAACAAATGTGATTAAGCCTAGTAAAAAGTAGCTGGATGCTTTAAAGGAAAGAGGCTAACAAATTTCGCAGACACACAGGGTCAATGGCGGTAGAGTACGGAGTCACGAGAAGAGCAAATGAAAATGTAGCTAATGTGGGTGAGCAAAATGTAGGCATCACGATATCAAACAGACATACTAGACAAACAATCTAAAAAGGTAGAATATGGATGGGGTATAGCTGAGAGTAAGAAATAGCGTGAAAGACTGACTAGAAGAAACGCCCCAGGGTAGGTAATGTTGGTAGCGCCTAATATCTGTATGCAAAAGGGATGATCAGAAGATCGGCCCGAGACGGGATATTAGTGTGAACTAAAAAATAGAGTGATATTAAATTCACTGAGAATAAGTTACTCTAGTTGCCTGAACGCAGTGACGGTTAAAAGCGAAAAGGAATGGGGCAGAAAATATTAAAGGACCAACTCCTAAAAGAAATGCCTGTCCTGGAATCTGTTGCAGTAAAAAGAAGACGAAATATAATAAAGACGGCTGTTATATAGGTGGGAAGTAATCTATTTTAATGATCTAGCAAAATTAGGAATCAAAAATAATTTAAATTATCGGAAGGAAAATTGATGCAAAATGACGGAAAGTTCCTTCAGGAGAAGCTCATACAGTGACTCATTTAAACAAAGACAGCAAAGTAAAGGTCGGACTAATTTAAAAAATAATTTTAAACAACCAGAAAATCCAGTGACTATGAAAATTAAAGACAATAAAATGTATGAAAAAGTCCCCGTCTCCATTTGTTTTAATGCACTAATGGATCCAGGGCTATGTCCCCAGCCAAATAACGAAAACGCCACTAAGTTTTGAACCATCCAGGCTATTCAAATGCTTTAAGCACCAGTGGATTGAGCTTTCAAATCCCTACAATATGAGTACAAACCCAACGCTACGGGCTAGAAAAAAGAGCTAGAAACCAATACAAATACAAAAAGCTACTATTTTTAGTAATGAAACTAGTTAAGTGCTAACATCTCTATAAAAAGCGGTCATTATAGGCTCAATCGATGCAGAATGCAATTCTACAGATAGGAAAAATACCGACCGTGACATATCTAGCATATTTACCATTTACCCTGGTGCGGAATATGAGAAACTAAGAGATGTACTATTAATACAAGAATAAAAATGCACCTACGACTCACACAGAGAAAACAATCACACCATTATATAGAGCTAACAAAACTGAATAAGAACGAGAGAAAAGTGAGAAAAAACTCCCTGAACCCTAGGTGTTACGCACTCTAGTTAAACCGACCGTTCATTTCAATGGAGTCTGGTTTTCCACGCCTTCTGACGAATCCATAAAACAATAATGCAATGTTTCTGCAGTATCCGACGCGGCGCACAAAGACGAATAAAACGGTATATAGATATCCGTGGTCGACCGTCGATGCACAGAAAAAATTCAAATCGGACGGAGCTCTGAAAAATGCTGCCGTATCAATGGTCAATGGTGTAGCAATAGTCAACCCAAAATTTACTGCATTTCAACGTCAGTAAATACAAGGTACTTTCCATCCGACATGAGAGTATCTACTCATACCGGCTCGGAACGAATATACTGTGACAATCAGCTGTCGAATGTGACTTGGTTGTCCAGGTTCATGATGACTTGGGTTGCTCCAAGCAAGCCTAAAAGGCCTGGAAGAGTTGGAACCAACCCTTCGGGCTGTTGCGACGGGCCTTTGGACAAATAAACAGTTCCATATTTCGACAATGTTGGGTGTGTGTGTTCGCCCCATGTCGAATACGCAATTCAATCCTGGCATCTATGGCTGAAACACGAGCTTAATGTACTGGAGCAGCCACAACATTGGGCATCTAAGAAAGGAATTCCAATGCGCAGTCTTACATACCAGGAGGAGCTGCAAATATTGGTGGTATTCAATGGAAACTATCGCAGACTACGAGGAGACCTGATTATGGCATACTTGATTCTGCGAGACCCACATCATGTGCGACTCAGCACCAATACAACAATGAGGAACCACTCATTGAAACTCGCTGTACAATATAGCCGCCAGGAGTGCAGCAGAGATTTCTTTTCCATTCATGCTTGTCATTCGTGGAATGCTCTTCCAGAATCGGTCCTCTATGCACCGACACTTCCAGTTGTATGACGCAGGTTGTATGACGCACTCATCCACTTACACTTTGTCACGGCGCTACGTCTCTATCCTATATCTGGAGTTTATTATGGATTTATTTGATGTTTACTGAGGGTGCTGTGAATCTAAGCGCATGGCATGACTACAGTGCTAACTGTTTTACCATCATTATTATCATTATCGTTATTTCGACATGCCCACCAACTATCCAAAGCGACTTGTATAGCAACGCTTCTTAACGCGTGCAAACTCATTGTTCATTGTAAATATCGAGCAAACCATTAAGCATGGTCGCTAGCTAGGTGGTCAATCGCGGATGAGTGACATGAACAGGACCATTTTATTTCAGGGAGCCGAGACTGCATATCTTCCAATCGGTTATACGCATACTTTTTCAGGGACACTGTGATTGGTCGAATATGTATTCATCTAAGTGATTTTCTATCGGTTTCTAATTTTGCTCTCTAAGTGCATTTGCCTAATGAGATATATCGAAAAGAACGTTGTTCGCGCAATTTTGATCTCCTGAATCATAAATTTGTTTCCAGATTATTACAATGTGATAATGATATTCTCAGTTCAGATAGAGGGAGCGTGTTTATCATGAAAATTACAACCAATAGCTAGTTCATTTGTTTGAACTGCGGACTAAAATCAGCTGCAGGCATCCAAATGTAACATTTTGCCATGGAGCTGTTTCTGGTTCTCAGATGTTACTCACTTTCACAGTGCAGTAATATGTACTTCTGTTCCGGTCAGTATAACGAAGCTTTTTCAAACGGTTAGCCGTCTTGGGCCCATGTCCAATTAACACACACTGAGATCTAACCGGTAAAGATAACGACAGGTTTCTGTCCGTAATACACCATTTTGTATTTCTATAGAATAGATTGTGATAACTGCTTGTCTCCTTGCACATCGCCATTCTTGAGAATTGTGGACACTAACTTCAGTCGTACGCGTACGACTATTACACAGGCAGCTAGTAAGTAACGACTATTAGAGACCTATCCCAGTCCTGTAAACAAGAACCAACTGAAGTGTTACTGTGTCCATTGCTATGCAAGTCCTTGCACTATAGGGAAGGGTAATTTAGTACTTCTGTGCATGAATTACACGTGATTTGTTGATCTAAAGATTTTACCCAACAATATAATCATAGCAGTATAGCAACTAGTTAGAATTTCTTATTTACTGATACTTTTCCTTTGCAATCCTGACAGTCGCAAGTTTCCTGGACTTACTAGGAAACACTGTGGTAAAAATGTGCATATTTGAAACCACCTTATATAAGAAAAGCGATTCATGGCTTAACCTTATCGAATTTGTGGATCGCTAAATAGCAGAGACTCCAGCATTAGAGTGGCATCTACTGGCGCTTGTCTTGGCGTAAAGTAAACGAGTAGTATTTCTGAAGCCAGAATCGGTGAGATGAATATCGCATTATGACGCCACTTTGAAGCAAGATGATTAAGTTACCATCAAAATACTTTGTTTCCAACGAAACTGTTGTTATAGTTCACCACATCATACAGACAATTAGAGCACTGTTGTGCCAAGACCAAAGCAGAAAACGAAGCTGTGTAGTAAGACGGTTATTCAGGTAAACGGCAAACAACCCTGTACACCAAAAAGGGAGTGCAAGGCACTCAAAGTCACGGGAACACAGAATAAAAGTACCAATTAATAGTTACAGGAGACGGCCAATCGCCGTAATAAATACACACAGACAGGAAGGCACACAAGCGGTGAGTGTGTGGCAAGGCGTATCAAACATCAATAGCGTTTACTTCAAGTGAAGGCAAATCAAGACTTTGTTTTTATACACCCAGGAAGGGTGAATTTTCAGCTTGACCTCAAGCGTCCCGTGTCCGTTTTTACCAAGGTAACGCACGAACATGACATTCAGTTCCACTGTGTCCATTGTGATGCGACCCTAAATGAAGAGCTGATTTATGTGAAATGAACTTGCCCTCGGTGTCAAACAAGAAACGATGCTGTTCCCCCATCTTCGGAAGGAAAACTCCAACTACTGCGCATTGAATCGCAATTACGGCTAAGAGCAAAAAAGCGAATATTGCAAGCCAGACAAAATAATTGCAGCAATGCAATATTATATGCGCGTAAAGCTATGGGTTTGTGAAACATGGGAAAAGCAACTGAAATGGACGCGTGTTAGAATTGAGAATGTTGCCAATTATCGCAACAGCTTAACAGACGAAGTGAGTTTGGAAAAAGATGGTTTTGATGGCTTAGTATGGTGTTCGTCCGTTAGGAAACTACATTTGGGCTGCAAAATCCTACTCAATTCGCTCAAATATCCTGTGGAGGGGAATATTATATTCCTCACGAGTGGCTGATTCTAGCCACACAGGGGCCAGAAAAAATGTGTACATCTGCTCAATACAGAAAGAATGTAAGGACCGTGTAGTGCTTTTCCGGACATGGGATGGCCGTCTAATTAAGTCTAGGTGTGTTGTACTTCTGTCTAATTCATGGTGCATTCGTCTGTCAGGATGCACTTGGGAAACAATCTTGATTTCACCACAATGCTCTTGATGCTTACGGTTTACTAAAATTCTTGCCTGCCGCAGAATTAATGGTAACATTTGGAAGAGGTACGCATGGCATTCTGCGTACTTACATTGAGGAGTGGCATCTTCCGGTTAAGAATTTACCCACTCAACATAGACAGCAAATTGCGTCATGCCCAAGTAGCAGGAGATGGCTTAATGTAACTTAGAGAACACCGCGGTTTCATTCCCCTGGAAGCATTGTCGTACGATTGCTTATTGATATACGACGTCTACTATTTCTAAACTGATTAGATGAGGGTGACCTCGAAGGGACCTAGAGAGTCGTGACTGAGGCAATCGCGCAGCATACTTCTGCCGTCTTTATGCTGGTTGAGTACGTCTTTGGTGATCCTGCTATTTTATAAACATTATGTCGTCACATGTCGCCACTTCATCTCCTACGTTTCCGAGAGACTTTCTTATCACTTTCCATTGTGTGCAGTCCGAGTGTGGGGGCTCTTTGGAAGAGCGGCTTCGTAGCGAAAAGCCTCCAGCTAGTTGGAGCAGGCTGATGCATACCATGTGTGGCCGAATGAAAGTAGAAACGGAAACGATAGCGAACGCCGGATTCCCTGACTCCTTTCGAGACTTGTTGATGGAACAAAGTAAGTGCTCTGAAATTCCAACCTTAAAGTGAATTCACTTAAGATGCGCGTTTGTAAGGGAGATACTAGTGTACATCATATTCAGCTTGATAATCCATTCATGACATTTAGCTACCGCAATGCTGAGCAATACTAACCATACATCAGAACAGTAAAGATAAAGCTAATAAAGTGCTATTTTTCAGTAATCTATTTGTCGCTGTACATGAGAGGGTAGGCGCCATATTTTTGTGTTCAATGCACCATATTGGGGGGATAGAACCAAACAGTAGACCAACAGTTCAACTGGAGGCATGGTTTACCAAAAAGATCTTATTGCAGGGAGCAGATCACCATGGCCAAGGTTACACCAACGAATGAGTATGAGTAGGCGAGTAAAATCCAATGAAGAGTAACGCAAGCGGAGTTATATAGGATTTGAGTCAGGAGCGGTTGCAGTTCATTGATTTATTTAAACGACTACAGTTATATCAATTGCAGAATGCAGCATGGATCATTTAGCTACATCATAAAACCAAGCATTTCAAAATGACTTCACTGTCGCATCATTAAAAACGGCATGCTAACGTGGATTCATTGCAATTGAATAAGAGCCATTCATAAATCCTTCTCTCCGGCTCTATGCTATAATGCTGAGCATAGTGATTACAGCGCGCGCTGCTACTCTCTTACTTTCTGTGCTTGCCCGCATACATAAAAGAATAGAAAATTAAGAACTGTAGGTGTATATGGTAGTACATATACATATGTTTGGTGTGCTGTCATTAGGACACCTTTGGCAATCTGACATGGACAGAAATGTAAGAGAAATCCTTGTAACTCGATGTGTTGACGTTAGTAACGAACATTATTTGCTACAACTCATGTTAAATGCGTGAGCGTAGGCAAGGTTTCTTGTCTCATTTGTCAACCATTTACATGTTTTCACGTTTAAATTTCTCCTACAGTTAGTGTTTGTGGAGCAGCCGGATTTTTGGAGCTGAGCAAACCGGAATGGCTGGACGTCATCATAAGCTGGCAGGCAAGCAATGGTTGCTACCACAAATTCAAAGAAGAAGTCATTCCGCCAGAGAATTTTGACCCCAAGCAATATGGCAATTACCGGCGGCGAAAGAAAAGATCTGAGATCCCAATGTCAGGCGGAGGTGAAGCTTGTTTAGCGCATCGCACATCAGTTGCCATAGCAGCACTTACTTCATACACAACCTTGTTCATAGAAGCCGCATACGGACTTGGTCGCACTTTGATATCTTGAACCTGTTCAACTGCTCTGCCTGTCAATTATAAAGCTTTCCAGATCATGAAGCACAGTAGAATTTCTCACATTTTGTGGTAGATGTAATTATTTATGCAGTTATGCACACAGCCAACAGCGCGTCGGACGGTCATACCATCTTATCGGAAGTAGCAAGTGGTGTGCATACACACCTATTTTTCCTGAATCTCTAGTCAGAGACTGCACAGATTGTGTTTAGCACCCTGTTACATTAGGCTATGTCTGACAATTTTATCAAATTGATATCTGTTAGCGATGAAGAATTTGAAGCAAGATTGAAACAAGTTAAAATGCCTCAGTTGTAAAATGTTAAGCTACAGGTATGGCCGATTGTTTGCTTCTGTCGTGTTTTCGCTGGCTGATTCTGTAGAAGCATGAAGTTTGCCTATTAATAGTTGTTTCAGAATCAAGAGTTGCACAGTGGATTCAGTAAACCCCTTCATCTACTTCATCAGTAACAATTGGAAACCGAGCTAGTTGTTGAGTGTCCGACACAGCGCAGCATACGCTCCAGCTGAAAACGCGCGCCGAAAGGCTTTAGAAATTGAGAAATAAGAGATAACACTTGTGTTTCATCCAAAACTGGAAGGTTGCAAAACTCAATAGCCATCTACTTCGTTAGATCATGTATTTTAATACCACTCCTTTTGGGATCACGATGGAGTTATAAATAGTTGCTCAGTTTCTCTCGCCTGGTAAATAGTCTGCTGTATATCTTCTTCTGAGGTTTGTAGGAAGGAACGTGCTGAATGTAAAGAAACGCTAGAGTATTTCACGACCGCGGTTCACCTGCATTAGCCGTGTCCAAACTTTTCGCAAGGCGGGCCACCTTTATGAGGTAAAAAGATGGCAGCCATATTCAGTCAGGATGTCCTTAATTGTCTTATAATCTATTTAATATCATCTGTACAGAAAAACTCTAAGCTTGAATACATTATTTCATGACGAGGCCGCGGGCCATTTGGAATGTTAACGCGGGCCTCAATTGGCCCCCGAGCCGGAGTTTGGACACCGCTGATCTACATCGTAGGCTCCTTTCTGGCATTATAGCCCAACTGGAACACTTCATCCGTTTATCCAGTATTTTCTAACTCTCGTCTATTGATATATCCGAAATTGCGAAATACTAAAGTGTCTAAAATAAGTCCAAATATTGGCACATGTATCGAGTGCTCCGTTGTTCCGGTGTTTTCCGAGCAATTCACTCGCAAACGCTTCGTCACTCGTCAAGGTGATACCACCATTGCGGTGAAGTAAGAGGTCGTGGAACAGGAGTTGGTGGAACGCTAATCCGCGTGTAGATGTTGAAATGTTTACTTGTTCGGCAAGCTTGGCGATTCGTTTGCACGTGTTTCGCCACTAATGGTAGTAAATTATTATTATTATTAGGTTCACGCGCCACACACAGCATTGAGACAAATCTATTACAAATGTACACTAGCGTTTTCACCTCGGTTAAAGAATAGATGTTTGCAAGCAAGTCGTCAAATTCAAGGAATAAGTCAAACTTTAGCTCAGATATTATTTTTTACACCGAATGTCGAAATAACCCTCTAAGAATCAAACCAAAGACTGGGCAATGATCCACGTCGTTTATTAAAGAACCAGTGCCACCAACTAGTGTACACCAAGGCTAATTATCATTCACTGAAATGTATCTTCTATAACTGCATCCTTCCGGCCATCTGCCTGCGGTTATTGGCTCGCGCTCATCCTTCATAAGCAGAACTTTGGGTCACTCCTGATCGGTCCACTTGGTCATTGCAAAGTTGAGCAGGTAGTGGAAATATTTCGGTGTTTCTCTTCCCAACCCTGGCACACCACGACCACAATTTCGTACTGGTTTAGACTCATCAGGTGGAGATAACCTGAGCCGGTTGTTATATCGGCGGAGTTACATGTGCTGGTTCCGTCTGTTTTGCTAGCTCGCCTCTCATCACACGATGCGCCGTCCGACTCGAATCAGTGTCGCGTCTCTACAACTCAGTTGCCGTAGATTTGGATAAAAGGTGTGCCTGAATCACAGCGACACAACCGAATCATCCCTTGCTCACTCGGCTCGTGTAAACGTGGTCAACTTTATTCATGTTACTGATTGGTTTTTCAGTCC
Source organism: Dicrocoelium dendriticum (assembly GCA_944474145.2). NCBI lineage: Eukaryota > Metazoa > Platyhelminthes > Trematoda > Plagiorchiida > Dicrocoeliidae > Dicrocoelium > Dicrocoelium dendriticum. Next base: position 41,660,764 of record OX104062.1, read on the forward strand.
ACTGGCAGCGGATTGATTTAGTTCATTTGACTTGCCGTCTACTAACACATCGAACACCTGAGGAAGATAATAAATTTTACATAAATGATATATTATCGCCAGTGCGAAACACATCTGAATAGGCATGATAATGGAAAATCACATGAAAGAGTTGCACATGTACAGAAACTTTACAATTTTAATGATAAGCTTGAATCTATGTGGGTATGAATGAGAGCGGGAGAGCCTATGGTGCGCTGAGGCTGGTGGTGGCTAGATCCTGACAGATGGTCTACCCACTGCTGCTACTGTTGTGCCATTGGCTCATGTCCTGGACGCCTCCTCGTGCCGACCGCTGGGTGGGAGTTCGGTTTCGTCCTACTCTCTGCTAAGATCCAGGACACCAGTCCGCTTGAGTCAGTGAACTGACCAGGTGCTAGACCCGCTGCCATTCGGGTGTTCATGTAATCGAAGGCTTTGGCTGAGGACCCGAGTCCTTCTCATGTCATGTGAGAGCACCCTGCCAGTATCCTAGTTGATCCTCTTCGGAGATAACGAAATGGTCGATGGCCCTCTTCCCGTAAAACCTAGCCATGGGAGACTACAGGTACAGCTCGATTGGCGTAGAGCACGAGTTCCACGCATGGTCTCCGGCGGTGGGAGAGCATCTCCGGGTGTTCAATGGTTTGCTACTGCCCGCCTCAAGTCAGGCAGCCCCTGGTCAAATTGGTGCAAAACCGTCAAAACCCACCTGCGTCTGGCGGTGATCGCAGGTGCGTATCCTACTACGGTCGCAAAACACATATGAGTCGTTCCAGTACCTCCAAGACTGCGTGTGATGGCCGTCAAGCAGATCCCAATCTGTCTCTGCAATCACATTCCCGAGCTGGATCTGCTCCCCACTGCCTTGTGGGTCAGGTTATTGAGCCAAAGTATTCGGGCGCAGACCCTCAAGCAAACCTGCAAACCACCCACTGCTTTGTGGGTCAGGCTACTGAGCCAAAAGCTCCGGGTGGAGACCCTCAACCAAACCTCCGAAACACAACGACCACCTCGCGTGCGATTACACACCAATGCAATCGTATGCCTGCGCGCAAAGCACTCAGCATCGGGTGCTGGAACGTGCGCACACTAATGGACCGGAACTCCAGTGAGCGCCCCGAGCGACGCACTGCACTGGTCGCGATGGAGCTGGCGCGTTACCACATCGATATTGCGGCGCTCAGTGAAAGTCGGCGCGCTGGGCAAGGTAAGTTGCTGCTGCTGGCTAAACATTCTACTGGGTGGGCAACGCCGCCTCAGCACCACGTGATCATGGGGTCGGAGTTGCAATATCCGATCGCCTCCATGGCCAGCTGGTGGGTGAACCAACAGGCACCATCGCGCGACTGATGACTGTTCGCCTACGACTCAGGAGAGGTAAGTTTGCCACGTTTATCCTGATGACAAGCGTGATCAATTCTACACTCAGCTATCCTCCATGATACGGTCTGTGCCGAGGAGCGACCGACTATTTCTGCTGGGTGATTTCAACACGCGCGTTGGGCGTGACGCATCGGTGTGGACAGATTTTATCGCTTCGCATGGCATTGGTTCAGCGAATGCGAACGGTGACAGGCTGCTCTCACTGTGTGCCACTTATGGCCTGACCATCACAAACACTCGGTTTGCACTGAGTGCGAGTGATATGGCAATTTGGACGCACCCACGGAGTGGTCACGCTCACCTGCTCAACTATGTCATCGTATGTCAGCGTGATATGCGTGAAGTGCGCATGACAAGTGTACTGCGTGGAGCTGAGTGTGGCACTGATCACAAATTGGTGCGGACCAAACTGTACATATATTTTCGTAAATCTATGTATTACACTTCCACGGTGAATCGGCGTAAATTTAGCATTCTCTCCTTCGGTACTGTGGCGGAACCTACTGAGCTAGAGAAGACGCTGGCTGCACGCAATGTGTGATGTGGACTGCATAGCCACGGTGGGCGACCTGTGGCACCACATTCGCGATCAGGTGACAGCTGCTGCCGAGAAGAACATCAGGCGCGTAAACCGTAAGCGGCCTGATTGGTTTGATGACAACAATGGTGTCGGAGAAGAATGCAGCGTTTGCTGCACATGTCGCAGACCCCAGTGACTTGGGGAAGAGTAGTCAGTTTCGCAAACTTCGACGGCGACTGACTCGAGAGCTCCGTCGCATAAAAAATGCATGGTGGAGAGAAGGCGAAGCAGATGGAATGCTACGCCGAACGCCGCCAACACAAGAAATTTGTTGGCTACTTGAAGGCGGTGTATGGACCGAGATTGGAGTCGTTGAGGACGCTGATCGATGGTAGTTCAGGCGCTACCTGCACACAGACTGCAGACATCATGCAGATCTGGTGGAAACATTTTGACTGTCTTTTGAACAACCGTCCGGAGATCGACTGGATATATTGAACTGCGTCAAGCAGCACGATGTGAAGTTGAATCTGGTGGACACACCGACACTGGATGAGACGCAGGGAGCACATTCTCTGCTGCGAAACGGCAAGTGTGCCGGGGCTGACGGGATCCCGCCTGAAATATTAAAACACGGTGGACCCGCGTTGGTGACTGCGCTGCACCACTTGGTGCAACGCATATGGATTGAGGAGGAGGTGCCTCCTGAGCTGAAGGATGCCTCTGTGCTGCCACCGTACATGGGCAAAGGTAGCAAGCAATGTTGTACGAGTTATCGTGGCATCAACTTGCTGAGTTGTGTGGGCAATGTGATTGCCCGAATTCTGCTCAACCGCCTCGTCAGTCAGGTTGTGGAACCTAACGTGGCGGAAGAGCAGTGTGGATTGCGATTGGGTCGCAGCACTATAGCTATGATGTTTGCGGCTCGTCAGTTGTAAGAGAGGTGCAGAGAACGACACCAGCCATTTACTCGCCTTTTGTTGATTTCACCAAAGCATTTGATACAGTGAACCGCGAGGCATTGTGGCTGATGTTGGGTAAGTCTGGCTGCCCGCGTAAGTTTGTAAGTTTCATTGAATGTCTGCACAGTGGTATGCGAGCGAGGGTGAAGCTGAGTGGAGAGACCTCGGATGACTTTGCAGTTGTCTCTGGTGTGAAGCAATGCTGTGTCTTAGCTCCTGCCCTGTTTAATATATATCTTCATGCAATGTTGTCCTGTGCTTTTGATGCCGCTTGTGCTTACGGTGTTCGTGTGGAGCACCGTATTGATGGTGGGTTGCTGAACATCCGTCGTTTCGGTGCGAGAACTCTAGTCTGTGAGACAACTTTCCTTATGTTGCTGTTTGCTGACGACTGTGCACTGTTTGCACACTGCGCGGATGAGTTGCAGCACAAGACTAGTGCTCTGGCTTCGACAGCGGCCAATTTCGGGCTCACCATCAACACAAGCAAAACTGTCTGTCTCTTTTAGCCTTCACCGGAGGTGCAATCTTCAATATTGCCGCGAATCAGCATTGGTGCTGAAGTATTAGAAACCACCTCCGGCTTCTGCTACCTTGGGAGTGTGATGTCGACTGATCAGCAGCTACACAGTGAGCTGCGTATCCACGTGTCGAAGGCAAAGGCAGCATTCGTGTAGCTTGAGCAGCGAGTGTGGAACAACCATCAGCTCACCATCGGCACGAAGCTGATGGTGTACAAATCCATGGTGCTGTCTGTTCTTCTATACGGCAGTGAAACGTGGACGATGTACCGGCGGGATGTGCGATATCTCGAGCGGTTCCACCAGCAGTGTCTTCGACCGATTTTGCGCATCGGCTGGGGCGACAGAGTTGCAGTCACGGAAGTGTTGCGACAAAATGGAATATTTGCAGTGGACTGCATACTTTTATTGAGACACCTGAGGTGGCTCGGTCATGTGAGCCGTATGGATTCAACGCGGATACCGAAGCAGCTATTATATGGTCAGCTGAGTATAGGGAAGCGGCATGTGGGGAAACCAAATTTACGTTACCAGGACATCATTAAATGGAGCCTCACAAGTGCTAAACTTGATTACAGGTCAAGGGAATCGAAGGCGTTTGATCGGCGTGTATGGCGCGATCTGATCACGAAGGTAGTTGCCGAGGTGCAGGAGAAAGCCCTCATTCAAGCAGAGAAGAAGCGGTAAGTGCGGAAGCGGCAAGCACCGATGGGTTGTACCCCATCGGCATCGAGCTCATGGTGCGGTAGGACATGCGGTCGCGAGTGCCTGAGTCAGGCAGGCCTAGTGAGCCATGAGCGAGGCCACTCGGGACCACTACAGAAGCGACGACGGGTCCTGCAGAGAACGTAGGCAGAACCAGCGCAGCGTTTGTAGGTACGCTGCATTCGATATACTAACCGCGTGCTTGCATGCTAAGTCTCTTTATTTCAGGTGGTGGGTTTTCAATTTTGTCCTGATGTCTTTCTTTCTCATATAATTGTCTAGTGAGCTGTGAGCGAGGCCACTCGGGACTAGTACAGAAGCGACGACGAGTCCTGCAGAGAACGTAGGCAAAACCGGCGCAACGTTTGTAGGTACGCTGCATTTGATTTACTAACCGCGTGCTTGCATGCTAAGTCTCTTTATTTCAGGTGGTGGGTTTTCAATTTTGTCCTGATGTCTTTCTTTCTCATATAATTGTCTAGTGAGCCGTGAGCGAGGCCACTCGGGACTAGTACAGAAGCGACGACGAGTCCTGCAGAGAACGTAGGCAAAACCGGCGCAACGTTTGTAGGTACGCTGCATTTGATTTACTAACCGCGTGCTTGCATGCTAAGTCTCTTTTTTTCAGGTGTTGGGTTTTCAATTATGCCTTAATGCTTTTCTTTCTCATATAAATGTCTACCAGCACACTATTCCATTAATTTGTACACCTCGCTTATACTAATTATATTCGATTTCCATAACATTTTTGTGTTCGTGGCATTTCCGTAAAGCATAATTGCTGACCTCGTGAACTTATCTATGGTTACATTTGTAAACAACTTAATTTTTATATCACCGTTTCTTTATGCATTAATCGAGTTATTTTCTTTGTATCTCTCTCAAGTAATTGGCTGTTTTTTGATATCCCCGGTGTGGCTGTGCTTGATGTGCATGTTGACAAAGTGCCTACCTGTCTATTACCCACTACCTCGTCCATACTGGCTCCAGGAGACAGTTTGTCGTTGCTGGAGGTGACGGGTGCACGGTCCTTGTGGCCGTGTTAGGATCAAAGAGTGGTTCCACGCACTCAGTGTAGAGCGGACTACGGTCCAGCCACCGTCTTGTGTGCGCTTGTGTGCGTGCTTGTGTTTGCCTGTGAAGGAGTGTGGGCCGGCTTCTTTGATGAAACGTGGATCCCACCGACATGCCTCCCGGACTTATTTCTTCGGGTTTACACTGGATATGGGGTGTGTGGTTGGAGCTGTGGGTGGTGCACGGCAAGCCACCCATGGTCCCTCTGTAGGGGCAGGCGTCCTGTGGCTGGCCACAGTGACAGGCAAATCCGAAACAGGATGCCGCCAACCATGAATGAGAGCATATGAATTTGGTGCTGTGAAAATTACAGCGCAGGAAATCATGGTCTCTCTGTTGTCACAGACGTTATGTGGCTCTCCCCATGGAGGCCGCAGTGGCAGGCAAATCCGGAACCGGATGATGCCCACCATATGCATACATAGCAAAGTGGCTCTATTGATTTCTGCGCCCCATGCTGATGATGATGCTGCATTCATGATACATCTTCACCGCCGTTGGGCTAAACCAACTTACACTTAAATTAGGGTTTCTTAATCTGGATAAAATACATGCTATTTTACTTGGTTTGTTCGATTCCGTTATCATGCTGCATATTCTGCGTCAATCTAGCGCATTTGCTTTACCATACATTAGATGGTGGTTGTTTGAAATCTCCTGGATGGCTGCGCTTGATGTGATTGTTGACAAGGTGCCTACGAAGTAAAAGATCACTGTTATATACCTGCCTTCGTACTGCTGCACTGCTGCTATTCTGTGCCTGCGAGACTACGACCACCGGATTGCTCGGTCACGCGCCCAACCAACCGACGGGATATAGAAGGCCAAGACTCTGTAAACAGGGAGTCTATTCTACACGACAGGTCAGTTCTATTTATTGGTGAACGAAACATACTGATTTTGGAAGCGTTTGGCTGGCAGCCAAAGTGAGTTAATTCCGTCCCACGGCTTTTCATATTTGGCAGGATGGTTCGCCTCCGTCGACTCGGGCTTGTATTTGCTGGCATCGTTTGCACCCGATTCCCAAATTTGGCAAAAGAATCGAAGGTCGTTCCACGCTCGTGCTGGTGACCTTCGCATGCAGAAGACAGCTCACGTGCTCCGCGGTACGCCTGTGCGCATCTTCGAACCTGGACATTGGCACTGCTTACCTCTCTATTACCTCACACTTTGAATTGATCGCTTCTACCAATATTCCGCAGCTGGGGTTGATCGTAGGTTTTTACCCTGGGGTCCACTTGTAGCCATCGAGGTTGCCTTCTTCTTCGACTTGGCCTGCATGTCATGTTGTGTGGCGTCTGTGCGACCTGTTGTGTTCCGCTTTGTAGATCAGTTCTGTTTCCTAAACCGAATGTATCCAGTAGTTTGTCCCAATGTGGTGCAGCTGGTTCTTGATGTCTTTGAGTTGTGCCATGCAGCTGTCGTAGATGATTGATGTGTCTGGTCCACTTGTCCTTTCCGACTATTATCTCATAAATAACATTACCCCTTTTTCCACTAAGCTGTTCGCTAACCCATCTTTCTGGGATCTGGAAGTTTCGTGCATACATCAAGTTGCCAATCTTGAACGTGCGAAGCCTGTTATCCTGCCCTTCCCTCGGTTGTCCGTTGCGTTTTCTAACATTTATGGGAATCAGGCTATCGAATGTCATTCTAATTTTTCGTCCAAATAGACAATCAGAAGAAGATTTACCCTCCGGTGTGTTTGGGTTCGAAGTGTTTCGATACATTCTCAAAAACTGCTGGATTGCATCTAGTGACACCCTCGTTCCTTCCACTTTGGGAAGAGCACGTTTAAAGGTATCTACAAAACATTCGACTTGTCTATTCCATTGTGGATGGTACGGTGGCGAAAACTTGTGCTGGATTCCGTTTTGCCCACAAAATGCTCGGAACAGAGTTAGGGTAAGCTGGGCTCCGTTGTCTGTAATCAGTATCTGCGGGGTGCCAAATTACTGGAACAGAATGCTCAGCTCATTGGTAGTGTGCTGGGCGGTGGGATTTTGCATCGGAATAATGTCGGGCCATTTTGTGTAGGAATCAACAAAAATCAAATAAAATTGACCGTTTGGTTTGAGATTCGGTTCAGTTCTGGCTATCCGGCGGCATCCAAGACCGGATTGAAACAAACTTTCGGGGCGCCGCTTCAGTTCTGCAATTTGACTGTAAAGTTCGAGGTTTATATCCTGCGTCTGCGGGTTTCTCGACTTGTCGTTTCTGGCATATACTGTTAACTGATTGGTCAAGTTAAATGCAATTCCTCCATCCAATATGGACCCAGAAAATTCAATCCTGGTTGATCTATCACAAAACAGATTGTACGAATGTGCTGATCACGGAAACTGACCTGACAATGCAACTCTCCGAGAAGTTTGAAACTACCACCGGATGCGGTTCGTGCTGTGTGGTCTGTGTGGACAAGCGGTGGTCGTCTCCGCATACACCAGATGTCTCACCAAATCAAAGTGATGTCTCACGCAGTATCCAGCTCTAGCTTAACTTCTTTATCATTGATCTTCAACATTGTAAATCCACGCCTGCTGACACCGTCAATCTTGAAAGTCGCCGTCACAGTTCTGGCCTCGTTGTGACATCGGAAGCGTACCGGGATTCGACGCCGGATTCCGCTCATTGTTGGTCGCTTCGCAAGACAACACGACTCATTATGTCCTCACTTACCACAGCGATTGCAAATGTGATTTCGGAACGGGCAGTTTCGACCAAAGTGCTATTCCCTGCAAAACCAACAAGCAGAAGAGGGTTTAGAATGTGGTGAACTCACATGAACCGATTCTTTCTGAAAAGTTCGGCCGACCCTGCAAGTGATCTCCTTTATACTCTGGATGGATGACTGTTAAATCATCGCAGGGTCATGCTTCAAGTTCATCAACCGTTGGCATTCGTTCGTCACTTCCTGCAGTTTGATCTCTAGATTTCGTTCAACTCTGCTCAGTACTCTTGTTCGGGCATCAGCATCTTTGGTTTCTTGAGGACCCCACCCATAAATAAGGCGCTTGTACTGATCAGCTGTCGTCTTGTAAACCAACGACCGTTCACATTCACGAATTACGCGACTCGAGTAAGTAACCCAGTCTTTGTCGTCTCACTTGGTCATTGTCAGACATTGGTAATAGTGGTTGGTGTGCTGCAGACCTCGAATTCCTTGCATCCATCTAATAATATGCATATCAACGGCCTGATACAAATTCATTCGGTAGCCCAAGATGAAGCAAATGCCTTCTACACGACAATTTGTACATCACTGAATTAGCAAAGCATTAAAAACGACGCCCTCTGACACGTTGCTCCGCAGGGCATCTGTAATGTGCGTCTTGTCAAGTATTCCGACGGTTTCCGTAGGTCGTAACAGACCTAGGTGGTGTTCACCATTATATAATAGGTCGGTGTAGTAAGGTTTCAGGTTCATAGTTGTAGTGGCGTTTTTGAACAATCTGAATGCTATACACCGAAATACGGAAGCGCATCACGGCAGGATGTCAAGAGTTGGAAATTACCGAGGAACAAGACAATCTAAAGGCAAACTTGAGTGCGAAAGTAGTTGGGGTGAAAAAGAATGAGCGCATGTTAGGTTTAAAGTGGTATCGAATGGTTGAGTGGCGATTGCATAGTGATGCTGAGATGTCACTATTACGGAAGCATAGGTCAGATTACTTGCACTCGGATGACAGTGCACATATCGGTACTACCCGGGGTTTGCCAGATGCACACAATAAGAAACCAATATTTGTTTGTAATGCGGTTGTTCCGACTATGCTCAGTTGCTGCAGGTTCTGTGTACTTATGTTCATCTAGCTTGCACAGCAACATAGATGAGATAATGTATGCTTTTTGTTTGTGGGAATTTAGAAGGTCAGTATCTTTTCACCGAACTACAATAAAAATGTCTCTTTGTTCCAAGAGAGGAAATGTTTCACTTCACACCTCTGCTATACAGATGTCGTCAACTGGTCAACCAGTAAATTTCGATGTGGCTGGCGTAAACTTTAGAAGATAATGCACTAAAGCCTGCTCTAAGCAGACGCTTGAATGTCACCCTTCGACCTTGTATAACTAATGGACTACTTATATCCAGTGCTTCGGGCTTATTGCTAGAGGGCTACCAATGCAGTGCCAATGAAAGTGAATCGCACTATGCATTTTCTCGGGCGCGCAATCAACTCACACAACAGGTGCTTCAAATTGACCTCTACAATGAACTCGTTTTTCTGCTACTTCATAAGAATGGGTTGAGGAGTTGGTGACTATATTGCTGAGATCTAACTTACTGCTTCATCTTGAAGGACCCAAGGAAAGGGTAATTTTTTCACATCAGTTATTCATGAAATTCGCAAACTTTTGGCCGCTTGTGGCGCAGCTGATTGGTGACTGCAGACTACTGATGATGCTATGAACCTGGAACTGCCAAAAAGTGGGTGGACAACAGGTGATATCGTTTTGTGGATCAGCAGTCCTCATGGTCAGCTCAGCTGTGCTGAAGTGCATGCTTCATTGGCTGAGTGAGCAGATGTTTGCTTTGGAACATTCTATGGAAACGCACGTTTAGATGATCCAAGAAAGAAACTTTAGTCGAGTACTGGATGTCACGCGGTGCTAACTACAACATTGCACTGCATTCTGTAGTACAAAGGAAACTGAACTGGAAGAAGAGTCTGTATGGAAACTAGCACACGATCTAATATGTGACAATTTAATGAACATGGATTGCTGGAAGTTAGGTTGGAAGGCAAATTTCTAGTTATGTTTTTTCCTCAAATAATTAGTTACTATTCTAATATGGGAAACAATCAAGGGCACATGGTAGTAGTGTTATCGAAACGCCGTGTCCTGTGACGATACCTGGCGGATTATGTTAAGCTTTATCCGTGGTAATAATAAGGACACAATTTTCCATAAAAGAAGAAAGGTTTCTTGACAAAAGCTACTCAGTTACTCTGGTTTGTGGTGCTTCCCTTAACGATCAAATCCACGCCAAAAGTACCCTGTCCGCACACACGGCCATCCAAGTTGGGCGTGTTTTTGATCACTCGCACAGCAGGAGCTAAATGTGCAAATAAATAGCGTGGTATGTCCAGATATGTTGCTAAAGACATTGTACATATTTTTCACTGCCGTTCTTTGCCTAAGAGGCTTTACTTTGTAGTAAAATCGGACGTCCAGTCAGCGCGAGTCACTGTTTGATCTCCTTAAGTGACCAATATTTATGTCCCTGGCCATCACAATTGGACCCATTTGGTAGGAAGTTTGGTCACACAAAAAGATTTTCCGACTTAGCCTAACAGCCATACTACTGGTAGTTATAATTTGGGAATCGACCTTCTCTTAATGTTGATGACATTTGTAACCAGGACAAATCCATCTACCGTATATGAAAAGAGAGCTCTAACCGCCACCCCAGCAAAAAGACGTTTGGTCACGCTCCATGCGGGGAGGATGCACTGGAGAACTTCGTGATCTTCCAAGCCCTTGATCACCCGCCAAACCTTAAAGTTGTTCACGAAAAGTGGTAATGTTGTGGTTATAATCTGGCTGAGTAATTAATAAAGAGTAAGCACAGAAGGGATCCAGTACTAAACCCTGCGATACGCCCCACTCGACTCGAATGGTGTCGGACAGATATGTTTACATTGTAACCCCGAACTGCTCCTGGTGAGGAAATTTGCCAACCCGTCACGAAAGCGGATGGGTAATACCTGAGTCCTGAAGCTTATAAAACAGGGTACGATGGCCCAAGCCGTCATGAGCTTGTGAAAAATTAACTGTTGCTATATATATATATATATATATATATATATATATATATATATATATATATATATATATACAAATGGTTAGGTTTCGGATCTGCATGTCACTGTGGCCATCCATAGGACGCCTGCGCACTCAGAGGGACCATGCGTGGCTTTCTCTGTACCACCCACAGCTGCAACCACTCAAACCATATCCAGTGTAAATCCTAAGGAATAAGACCAGGAGGCATGTGGAGGGGAGCCACCTTTCATCAAAGAAGTTGGCCCACACTCCTTCACAGGCAAACACAAGCACGCTGTATTTGGGAATCAAGCGCACAAAAGGCGGTGGCTGGACCGTGTTCCGCTCCACACTGAGTGCATGGAACCACTACTTAATCCTAACACGGCCACAAGGACCGTGCACATTGTCCCCTCCAGCAACGACCAACAGCCTCCTGGAGCCAATATGAACGAGGTAGTGGGTAATAGACAGGTACACACCTTGTCAACATGCACATCAAGCGCAGCCACATCGGGGATAGCAAGCAGCAGCCAAACACTTGAGAGAAAGCTAACGAAGAAAATAAATCGATTAATGTAAAAGGAAACGTGACAAAATCTTAACTTAATGAGTATATGAAAATAGTTGTGAACAAAGGATCCGAGATAAGTTCAGGAGATCAGAAAATATATTGTACGAAAATGACACAAACAGGAATATGTTATAGAAATAAACTACAACTGGCTTCAGCGAGTTGCGCAGGTTTATAGAAGAGCGTACAGGTGGATATTGATTTAAAAAAGAAAAGCATCAGGACAAAATTGAAAACCCACCACCTGAAATAAAGAGACTTAGCATGCAAGCACGCGGTTAGTATATCGAATGCAGCGTACCTATAAACGCTGCGCTGGTTCTGCCTACGTTCTCTGCAGGACCCGTCGTCGCTTCTGTAGTAGTCCCGAGTGGCCTCGCTCATGGCTCACTAGGCCTGCCTGACTCAGGCACTCGCGACCGCATGTCCTATCGCACCATGAGCTCGATGCCGATGGAGTACAACCCATCGGTGCTTGCCGCTTCCGCACTTACCGCTTCTTCTCTGCTTGAATGAGGGATTTCTCCTGCACCTCGGCAACTGCCTTCGTGATCAGATGGCGCCATACACGCCGATCTAACGCCTTCGATTCCCTTGACCTGTAATCAAGTTTAGAACGTGTGAGGCTCACTTTAATGATGTCCTGGTAACGTAAATTTGGTTTCTCCACATGCCGCTTCCCTATACTCAGCTGACCATATAATAGCTGCTTCGGCATCCGCGTTGAATCCATACGGCTCACATGACCGAGCCACATCAGGTGTCTCAATAAAAGTATGCAGTCCGCTGCAAATATTCCACTTTGTCGCAACACTTCCGTGACTGCAACTCTGTCGCCCCAGCCGATGCGCAAAATCCGTCGAAGACACTGCTGGTGGAACCGCTCGAGATATCGCACATCCCGCCGGTACATCGTCCACGTTTCACTGCCGTATAGAAGAACAGACAGCACCATGGATTTGTACGCCATCAGCTTCGTGTCGATGATGAGCTGATGGTTGTTCCACACTCGCTGCTCAAGCTACACGAATGCTGCCTTTGCCTTCGACACGTGGATACGCAGCTCACTGTGTAGCTGCTGATCAGTCGACATCACACTCCCAAGGTAGAAGAAGCCGGAGGTGGTTTCTAATACTTCAGCACCAATGCTGATTCGCGGCAATATTGAAGATTGCACCTCCGGTGAAGGCTGAAACAGACAGACAGTTTTGCTTGTGTTGATGGTGAGCCCGAAATTGGCCGCTGTCGAAGCCAGAGCACTAGTCTTGTGCTGCAACTCATCCGCGCAGTGTGCAAAGAGTGCACAGTCGTCAGCAAACAGCAACATAAGGATAGTTGTCTCACAGACTAGAGTTGTCGCACCGAAACGACGGATGTTCAGCAACCCACCATCAATACGGTGCTCCACACGAACACCGTAAGCACAAGCCGCATCAAAAGCACAGGACAACATTATTTGAAGATATATATTAAACAGGGCAGGAGCTAAGACACAGCATTGCTTCACACCAGAGACAACTGTAAAGTCATCAGAGGTCTCTCCACTCAGCTGCACCCTCGCTCGCATACCACTGTGCAGACATTCAATTAAACTTACAAACTTACGCGGGCAACCAAACTTACCCAACACCAGCAACAGTGCCTCGCGGTTCACCGTATCAAATGCCTTGGTGAAATCAACAAAAAGCGAGTAAATGGCTGGTGTCGTTCTCTGCGCCTCTCTTACAACTGACGAACCGCAAACATCATATCTATAGTGCTGCGACCCAATCGCAATCCACACTGCTCTTCCGCCACGTTAGGTTCCACAATCTGACTGACGAGGCGGTTGAGCAGAATTCGGACAATCACATTGCCCACACAACTCAGCAAGTTGATGCCACGATAACTCGTGCAACATTGCTTGCTACCTTTGCCCTTGTACGGTGGCAGCACAGAGGCATTCTTCAGCTCAGGAGGCACCTCCTCCTCAATCCATATGTGTTGCACCAAGTGGTGCAGTGCAGTCACCAACGCGGGTCCAACGTGTTTTAATATTTCAGGCGGGATCCCGTCAGCCCCGGCACACTTGCCGTTTCGCAGCAGAGAAAGTGCTCCCTGCGTCTCATCCAGTGTCGGCGTGTCCACCAGATTCATCTTCACATCGTGCTGCTTGACGCAGTTCAATCTAAGCCAGTCGATCTCCGGACGGTTGTTCAAAAGACAGTCAAAATGTTTCCGCCAGATCTGCATTATGTCTGCAGTCTGTGTGCAGGTAGCGCCTGAACTACCATCGATCAGCGTCCTCAGCGACTCCAATCTCGGTCCATACACCACCTTCAAGTAGTCAAAAAGTTTCTTGTGTTGGCGGCGTTCGGCGTAGCATTCCATGTGCTTCGCCTTCTCTCCACCATGCATTTTTTATGCGACGGAGCTCTCGGGTCAGTCGCCGTCGAAGTTTGCGAAACTGACTACTCTTCCCCAAGTCACTGGGGTCTGCGACATGTGCAGCAAACGCTGCATTCTTCTCCGACAGCATTGTTGTCATCAAACCAATCAGGCCGCTTACGGTTTACGCGCCTGATGTTCTTCTCGGCAGCAGCTGTCACCTGGTCGCGAATGTGGTGCCACAGGTCGCCCACCGTGGCTATGCAGTCCACATCACACATTGCGTGCAGCCAGCGCCTTCTCCAGCTCAGTAGGTTCCGCCACAGTACCGAGGGAGAGAATGTTAAATTTACGCCGATTCACGGTGGAAGTGTAATACATAGATTTACGAAAATATATGTACAGTTTGGTCCGCACCAATTTGTGATCAGTGCCACACTCAGCTCCACGCAGTACACGTGTCATGCGCACTTCACGCATATCACGCTGACATACGATGACATAGTTGAGCAGGTGAGCGTGACCACTCCGTGGGTGCGTCCAAACTGCTATATCACTCGCACTCAGTGCAAACCGAGTGTTTGTGATGGTCAGGCCATAAGTGGCACACAGTGAGAGCAGCCTGTCACCGTTCGCATTCGCTGAACCAATGCCATGCGAAGCGATAAATCTGTCCACACCGATGCGTCACGCCCAACGCGCGTGTTGAAATCACCCAGCAGAAATAGTCGGTCGCTCCTCGGCACAGACCGTATCGTGGAGGATAGCTGAGTGTAGAATTGATCACGCGTGTCATCAGGATAAACGTGGCAAACTTACCTCTTCCGAGTCGCAGGCGAACAGTCATCAGTCGCGCGATGGTGCGTGTTGGTTCACCCACCAGCTGGCCATGGAGGCGATCGGATATTGCAACTCCGACTCCATGATCACGTGGTGCTGAGGCGGCGTTGCCCACCCAGTAGAATGTTTAGCCAGCAGCAGCAACTTACCTTGCCCAGCGCGCCGACTTTCACTGAGCGCCGCAATATCGATGTGGTAACGCGCCAGCTCCATCGCGACCAGTGCAGTGCGTCGCTCGGGGCGCTCACTGGAGTTCCGGTCCAGTAGTGTGCGCACGTTCCAGCACCCGATGCTGAGTGCTTTGCGCGCAGGCATACGATTGCATTGGTGTGGAATCGCACGCGAGGTGGTCGTTGTGCTTCGGAGGTTTGGTTGAGGGTCTCTACCCGGAGCTTTTGGCTCAGTAGCCTGACCCACAAAGCAGTGGGTAGTTTGCAGGTTTGCTTGAGGGTCTCCGCTCGAATACTTTGGCTCAATAACCTGACCCACAAGGCAGTGGGGAGCAGATCCAGCTCGGGAATGTGATTGCAGAGACAGATTGGGATCTGCTTGACGGCCGTCACACGCAGTCTTGGAGGTACTGGAACGACTCATATGTGTTTTGCGACCGTAGTAGGATACGCACCTGCGACCACCGCCAGACGCAGGTGGGTTTTGACGGTTTTGCACCAATTTGACCAGGGGCTGCCTGACTTGACGCGGGCAGTAGCAAACCATTGAACACCCGGAGATGCTCTCCCACCGCCGGAGACCATGCGTGGAACTCGTGCTCTACGCCAATCGAGCTGTACCTGTAGTCTCCCATGGCTAGGTTTTACGGGAAGAGGGCCATCGACCATTTCGTAATCTCCGAAGAGGATCAAGTAGGATACTGTCAGGGCTGCCACTCCTGACAGGAGAACGACTCGGGTCCTCAGCCAAAGCCTTCGATTAAATGTACACCCGAATGGCAGCGTGTCTAGCGCATGGTCAGTTCACTGACTCAAGCGGACTGGTGTCCTGGATCTTAGCAGAGAGTAGGACGAAACCGAACTCCCGCCCAGCGGTCGACACGAGGAGGCGTCCAGGACATGAGCCAATGGCACAACAGTAGCAGCAGTGGGTAGACCATCTGTCAGGATCTAGCCACCACCAGCCTCAGCGCACCATAGGCTCTCCCGCTATATATATATATATATATATATATATATATTTATTTATTTATTTATTTTTGGCGGCATCCGTTTTTGTATTTGGCCGTCACTGTGGCCAGCCACAGGACGCCTGTTCCTACAAAGGGACCGTGGTTTTCTTGCGCTTCACCACCCATAGCTCCAAGCTCATACCCCATGTCCAGTGTAAACCCGAAGTAATAAGTCCGGGAGGCATGTGGATCGGATCCACGTTTCAACAACTGAGCCGGCCCACACTGCTTCACAAGCAAACACAAGCACGCTGGATTTAGGGAAGCAAGCACACACAAGAGAGTAGCTGGACCGTAGGCCGCTCCACACTGAGTGCATGGAACTACTCTCTGATCCTAACAGGGCCACAAGGACCGTGCACCCCGTCCTCTCCTGCAACGACAAACTGTCCCCTGGAGTCAGTATGGACGAGCTAGTGGGCAATAGACCGGTAGACACCTTGTCAATCTGCACATAAATCCTAGCCACATCGGGGATGTCAACTTACAGCCAATCACTTGAAATCGCATTATCAAATAAAATAACTCTGTTAAAGCATACGGCCATACGGCCATATCTCTTCGCTGAATTAGCTTATGAATTAAGATGGTTAAAAAGAAAATCGCGATCAGCACAAAATGTTCAAAGCTTGCTCAAAAATGGTTACAACCGCAATAAATTTAAGGAAGTTAACCACGAGTAGCGTAAGCAATGTGTGTCATTTAATATATTATCCAGTTATGCAGAACAGACTAAATAAAATTGAATGAAATTTATCCGGCTTAAGAAGACCTAGTTGTAGTGTTAGTTGGTTTAACCTAACTGTGGTGTAAAAGCCTCATATATATATATTTGTATATTCTCTACGATGCGGGATACTATCCCCACATAGGAAAAGATCAAAATGTGAACGGACTTACTCCATAAACCCCCTCAACATATGGGATGGAAATATGCATACGCTTGCCTTCATAACATTTGCACAATTGCACCTGGACCAGGGAGGAGTACAGTAGGATGTATTGGGGTTAGCTTTTTCGTTAACTGATATCCCGTAGATCTGATCCAGAGAAGTCTGACCAGAAGTCGGAAATGGGATTTTAGTGGCCGAGGCAATCTTTCAATCTCCAGCTGACGTGAAATCCAACTTCATCGATCGATTGAGACATGGTCAAAGGTTTCAGGTCACGATGTACTCGGGGAGGAAATGAAACAACGGTATAATCAAAGTAAGTCAGAACGGCTACAAAAGTTGTACCGGTAAAAATAAACAGAGTATGAACGTCTAGCAAACAGTAAGTCCAAACTATAGACAAATAAAACTAGGCAAGTGCTCTTGTAATTTCCCTAGTAGCTGTGTTGAGACATGTAAAAATACGGAATTTCGTCCTAAGCCTAACCGTGTGTGCAAAATACTTTAGAATGGAACTGAACAAACTGTCAGCAACAGACTAGAGGGGACAGATGGGACTTACTTTTCACTTGCCTTATTCGATGGGTAAGATCGGTCTGCAGTCAAACACTGAAACTACACTGAACACAATCTGATAGGCCTAGGGCAGTATTTCGTCTGACGCACCCAGTTATCGAACATTGGAATTCGATTCCAAATCATATAGCTAGGGAAACTAAGGTCAAGGGTTTTGCCCTTCAGCTCGATTCTGTTGACTGGTAACATCAAACCCTTTTACATAACTGACACCGCTTCAGATTTCAGTTCTTTTTTCAGCTACTCACATACCTTAGTAGTATATTTGTTTGCCACGCTTCACATCCTTGCTTTCCAATTTTATTTCCCTCTTTCTTACTTCAGGTAACAGGCTTAGCAGGGTTTTCTAGGGTAGGATACGTGGGCAGTAATTGATTGGACAACGTGTGATGCGGTGTTTGTCTTAAGTTCACCTATATTTCAAAGTTCTTCGCTAACTCTTAATTCAACGACCGAACGAAGAAGGAACACTCACTGGATAAGCCTATGGTTAAAGTCTGACTTGAACTTGAACCCTGACGCTAGGTACATCGATAGTGAAAAGTGCATTAGTTGAGACATGTCAACTTGTCACCGGATGACACAGATGTAATAGGAAAAGAAACATACATGATGGCGAAGGATAATTACTGAATTGTCAAACAGAGTCTAGAAATTGTGGTATCAACAGTAGTAAAGTAATTAAAACTTGCAAGGATGCGAGCTTATGAAGACTGACGGTTTACAGGCTCACATGAGCATATCCGACAGGAATCGTAGGAAAGAAGTTGAGAGAATCAACGTCATGGCTTCATTGCATGTATCCGCTAAGGTGCATTAAGACCGCTGCTAATACGCAAACGCCTAATGTTACTGATGTGCAGCTAAGCATAAGATAAAATGTAGCGGACTCAGTTTGGTTTGGGCGGCTACAGACCATAGGGCCAGGCTCCATAAAGATGGGCGGTTATTTCTCCGCACGTATTTGGCCTTTGTAGCATTCAATTCATTGATGTTATATCGGCTTGTCTTACTATTCCAGGGTTCTGTTGTATGTGCCGTTATGAGCTGTAGTGGAGAAATTTATGGCCTCTACACCCAGGACTATTATGGCGTTCATTAGGGTTTGTGTGACTCGGCTACCTTCATATCTGTTGTTACTTTGGGCGATGCAATTTTATTATGCCGGGGAGAACATACGAATCGAGGAAGAGCAGGTTTGTGGAAAAAGTAGCAGCTGGGTGCCCCCCCCCCATCACTAGACCCGAGGTTCAACAAGAGCCTGATGAGGAATTGGGTATAGCGCGGAATTCAGTTACTGGTTGCTACGAGAACCAGTAGGGACGAATTACTCAGAAATGAGAACCTTGCCGGACCCAACGTGTATTGTAAAGAGCTACAGTGAGATGGAAGTAAATTAGCAAGAACACTAAGCAAGGTAGCCTGTAAATGACATAAAAATTGTAAAGGAACCAAATATGCTGTTAGCGAAACGGAAGAAAAATCGGGCGATACAAAGAAGAATAAACTCCAACATCTCAGATTACTGAAAACGTAACTGGTCTTCCCCTAGAAGGCTGAATGAGGGAAGATTTGATAGAGATGTAAGACGGGGGGGGGGGTCAATGGCATGATATGAAAATAGAATAGCCGTTACAGGGGGTAGAGATGGACAAAGGAAGAGCGCGTGGCGCTCCTTTGTTCTAGACCTCTACTTATTTGTCATTTATTATTTGGTGTGGACTGGAGTGCATGGTCAATGGGCTGCCGAAGCGGTCAAGTCGGACTGGCAAAATACTGGCTAGTCCAGAGAAAGGCCAAAGGTACATTTACTCCGCTACAGAACCGACAGTGCGCTTGAGAAATGGCATTAACCCCACCGCACTCCAGTCCATGGCTAGGAGAATCCTCGTCCCAGGAAGAATCCTGGATTCGTCTTTGGGAAACCAATTCTCAGGACTCACGGACCGTGCTTGTGTCTGTCACACCAGTAGTGAGGCGTCGCGGTCGCTTGGAGCGATGTTGATGGGGCCGGAGGTATCGGGCAGGTGGACCCGGAGGTTCCGCGGTTTCTCAGGATTTTGTGTTCTGGAACGTAAAACGCGGAGAGGGTGGGAAGTGGTCGGGACAGGTGGCGTGATGCCGCATGAAAAACGAAGCAAATATACGAAACAAAACTGCATACAATTTTAGTGTTTTTAGGGAGTCTTTATGTTGTTTTTGTCGTTTCGCAAAATAGAATATAGAAAAGCATAGAATATAGTATAGAGTGTAGAACGTTATTTAGAAAATTGTAACATTTTTGCTCCCAAGCAACACAGTTTCTGTCAACAACGATCGTTCACAATGGAGTAATAATCGCAAAGAGTAGTTGGACCTAATCAGCTGACGCGTAAATGGCAGTTGATCTCACCTACCTGGACTTGTCGAAGGCATTTGGTCGTTCAGCTTATCGGATTCTCCTTTCCAAGTTTTAGTATTACGGGAGCGGTGACCCTTTCTTGAGCTGGATCGCCAACTTTCTCGTGTATCGACAAACAGTGTTCAGAGTCAGGAGTTCCTTATCTGACCCGATACCGGTCGAGCCTAGGGTTCCCCAGGGCGCAGTTCTAGGTGCACGATTACTCTTAGTGGTCATCATTGACCTTGCACGCAAAATCGCTTCCAATTTCCTGCTGTGTGCTGACGAGCTCAAGAGATGGCGCCGGATTCAGGCGGATGCCAATCAGAATTTACTTCAGTGTGACCTAGATATGTTACATGATTGGTCAACCCGAAATCTGGACAAATGCAAGGTACTCTCCATTCGACGCCAGAGTAACTATTCCTACAAGCTGGGAACGCAAATTCTGCAGTTAGCATCCGTCGAACGCGGCCTGGGCATGTTGGTTCAGGATAACTTGGTTTGTTCCAACTAATCCGCAAAGGTATCGAAAACTGGAAACCAACACGTCGGCTTGCTACGACGGCGGTTCGGACAACTGGACACGACTATTTTCTGACAGATGCTGAATGCGTATGTTCGCCCTCATGTCGAATACGCAATTCAAGCTTGGCAGGCGTGGCTGAAACACGACCTTATTGCACGCGACTTCGAGATTCTAAATACGTCATCAGAACGCGAAATCTACCAACTGAATTAAGGTGGCAATGGTTTGGAGTATTCTGCGGGCGGTATCGCCGACTACGTGGTGACTTAAGTATGGCGTATTTGAGTTGGCACGATTCCACTCATGTGTGCCGCCCTTCACTGCAACACCGCAGAAACACCACACTTTGAGCAGACCAGTGCAACAGGCGGGAGTGCCGTAGAATGCTTTTACATTCGTCTATGTCAACCATGGAACACTCTACCCGAATCGCTTGTTTGCGCACTTACACGTACTCCACCAGGACCTTTTGTTACTTCACACTACTCATATCCTACTCCAGGGTAATGATGTAGATTCTTCGCCTATTGATTCTATGGAAGCATTCGGTGTGCAGAGCTGTTTCATTACATACGATAAGTACATTTTTTGGCAGTAGAACTATCAACTACATCTTTTCATTTAACGTTTTGATAACTCAACGGCTTGTAAAGCATTGCTTCTTAGCCACTATAAAATCATGTACAAGGTTTGTGAATAAAAAAACAAGATTGCCATAAAAGGTGGAAAATACGCATGTCAAGGAATAAAGCAAACGCTAACAAAATCTGAAAAGCGGATGGGACGTTTAACCTGTCTGCCGCGTCCGTCAGCTGCCTGGGGTTGAGCCTGGATTGACAGTGGCTCAAGATTAACAGAGGAGTCTAGGGTGCGAGGTGCAGAAGATGCAGCTGCGGCTTTACCAGGTGAAGCTAGATGCAGATCTTCGAAGAGTGCAACCTTGGGTCAATCGATGGACACAGTTGTTCGGTGAAAATTATAGCATAGGTTAAATTGATTTGGAGTTCGTTGGAGAATACTGATGGGGCCGGTGTAGGGAGGCTGAAGAGGGCGACGCACTGCGTCCGTGCAGATGAATACGAGAGTACTAGTAGAAAATCCATTGTGCATTTGCACATATCTGGTCTGCTTACGAAGTGGGGAAGAACGCAGCGAACGCACGCGTTGAGAAAGGGAGTCTGTGAAGTTTGACAGTGGAAAACACGATGGAGAGTGTGTGTAATGAACTTTCCTGGCAGCTTAAGTGGTTTGCCGTATACGAACTCTGCTGGTTCACACTGAAGGTCAGCTTTGATGCTGCTGCGAATAACTGGAGGAAGTCGTGAAATTTTTCGCTCCAGTCACAATCAGAAGTGGCACAGATGGATGGGTGAAGCTGTCGATGAAAGCGTCCGACCAGGTCACTCGCTGCTAGACGATAAGCCGTCGTGTAAATACGGCGGCGGCCTAAGTAATTACAGCGCATATCGAATTGTGAAGGTACAACAAGTTATCTATGGTCAATTGTGTTTGTGTGTGCCATCCGTATTTTGATAACTAACGGACCAACAAGGCACAGATGACAGTTCCGGCCTTTCAGTCTGGTACAGGGATAGCATTTGGCCATCTAATGAAGCAGTCGACACATACCAGTATGTATACGAAGCCGCGAGAAGGAAACTTGGGTCCTTAGAGATCTAAGTGTATGTGTGGGAACAGCGAATCCGAGGCAGGGAATGAGCTGAGAAGACTACTGGTGTGTCGATGAACTTGGAGCTCTGGCAGTGAAGACAAGCTCTAGCCCAGTTACGAACATCTATTTTTACGCTTGGCCGAACGAAGGGTTCGGTGACAAGTTTTGAAGATGGACGGATGCAAGGATGAGACAGTAAGTGGAGGTTATGGAAGACTGCGCGTCTGAAAGAGGAGGCAGGAGGAGTCTAGTACAATCTGTTGAAATGTCTTATAGGATGGTTCTGCCCTTGTTTCGGAGAGGAACGGGTTGCACTTGAATTAAAGCGGATTGTAGGGTGATACATGTTGCTCGAGTATTCCTAATTCATAGTTGGACCCTTGGCTCCGTGCTCGGAGTGAGAAGGCACAAACCGGTTGGCACACATAGAGTTGTACTCTGACACATAAGTCGAAGCGGAAAGTATAAACGGTAAAACAAGCCAATCAGGATAAGAAAAACACCCAGTTATTACTGACCAATATAATCATGTTGTTCGATGAAGCGTGTGGGTGTGTGTGGTTGGTTGAGTAACGTCAACACGTGCGGCCGTAACATCCTCTCACACGGCAGATTCACTCACACTAGTAAAACGTTACCTTCTATTGGTTTAGGTGAACCTTATGTTTTTCGAATAGCGATCGGCTGGTCGGTTTCATCCTTTTGGTTTTTGATCGTCTCCTCATGCTATGCTGTAACAACCCACTCCTCCTTAAGGTATGATGCGACCGAGGTGTGGGGACGGATGCAATCAGGTGTATATCAGCCTCAGCTTCTGAATGTGCAAGTACGGTTGCTGGCTGCAATACCGGCTCGTGCGGGAATTTCGTGTACACATCATGTTTTGCTATCAAATCTTGGGGTTTAGCTGGTGCGCATCTACTCTGATGCATACGCAGTTGTTGGCATCCCCTGGCCTGATGGGGGTCTGGGAAATGTTGGTCTAGTCTAGTAAGTAGCCGACGCACAAACGTGGCCTCCCCTGGCTTTTACCAATGGACCGCAGCGAATAATCATAGGTCAAATTTAGTGAGCAAGGTGTCGTAACGTTGCTTCAGGAGACTGACTTTCATGGTTTGTACCACACTTTCCGCCAAACTGCTTGACGCTGTGTGGTATGGTACGGAAGTCAGGTAGTGGATGCATTACCTTGCAAGTATTGTTTGAACGCTACACTGATGAACTCCGGCCAGTTATCCGTGGGCATTGTTGTCGTTATATTGTGCATGGAAAGGGTACAACATAACTTATTGGTAACAGTTTCCGTGGTAGTGTCATCGACGACATGTACATATATCCACTTGAATTACCCATCCACCAGGATTAGCACCATTTTCCCTTCAATCTGACCGAAACGGTTAGCGCGAACACTTTCAGATGGACTATCGTACAGCTGCGAAGGGTGGATGTGATCGGTTGATTTGTCCTTTGGTATTTCTGGCATGTTGTACAAGTATTCAGCGGTATGATCTGGCTAGAGTTTTAATGTGGACGACCCGCGGATGCGTATCGTGTAACTCTTGCAGTACAGCTTATCTGAGCACCATAGATATAACGAGACGAGATCAACGCAACGTACTTCCTTCGTGCAGACTTAGCTCAAACCGACAATTAAAGTGCGGACGCAACTCAGACGATCGAGGCTTCTATCCCCGAAACATCCCACGTTTCACTTTCGATAGGACCGGATCGAGATCAGTAGCTTTCGTAACTACCTTACTGGATATTGCTGTAGTGTCCAGATGTTGCAACCGCCAAACAAAATCGCCTAACGCTGCACTTTTGCACTTAGTTGTACAGCCCATGTTAATCTACTGAGAACGTCAGCCACCTTACTGTGAGAACCAAGGATGTATCGGATTTGATACTTGTAGGCAGGAAGTCTAAGTGCCCAACCTACCATTTGGGGTTTGTTTACTTGCTCTATGCCTCTTCCTCACCGGAAGAGAGATTAACCGTTTAATGACCAGTCTGTATCTTAAAGCAATTGCCCCGCAATTGCTGATGGAGACGGCTGACTCCGAAAACCACTGGCGGTGCTTCTTTGTCCAGTTTTCAGCAATACTTCCAGGCCGTCTGGAACTTGCGAGACGCGAAATTATAAGGACGAATGCTTCCGTCGTGAACCTTATGCCCTAGAATTGCTCCCCTCCCCAAACGGTGAGGAATCACACTGCAAGATGATAGGCTGGTTCGGGTTGCACTGTACCAACACCGGTGAAGAAGCAAGAAGAATTTCGCCTTCTCAAATGCTTTTTCCTCACGCTCTTACCATGACCACTTGGAGTCTTTCTCTACCAAGTCCTAAAGTGGTGATATAACGGAAGCAAGGTTGCGTAGGAAACGACGATATTGCGATAACATTCCAGTGAACGAAGGTAGCTGCGCTTCGTTACGTGCAGGCGGTGCAGTAATAATGGGCTGTAATTTGTCTTTTTGTGCATCTAAACCATGTTTATCCAGCCGATAACCTAGGCAGTCAACGGAATCAATCATAAGAGAACCATTGTGGCGTTTCAAACGCCACAGAACAAGCTGAGAATGCGTCAACGACCGGTAACCAACAAGTTGGCATGCTGCGGAGGGCTTTGGTATGGTTTGGTCTCTCTGTTTTTTCGCAGTTGCTTAATAGATACGTGCGAACTCATGTGGAATACGCGTTCTAGGTGTGGCAACCCTGGCCCAAGCGAGACCTTGCAACACTAGTGAGTCCACAGCGGCGAGCCATGAACTACGTCAAAGGTTTATTCAATCTTCTTTCTAAACTTAGACGGAGGACCCTGAATTAATATAGCAGCCGGTATCGCCGCCTAAGTGTTGACCTTACTATGGCCTACCAAATTCTAAGGAACGCTAACGGCTTCTGCTGCCACCTGCCACAACTGAGCCACAACACGAATTTCTGGGGCCACCAATTCATGTTAGCCAGGCAATACAGTCGGCTAGAATGTTGACGGAACTTATAGTCTCTTCGTGTCCGCCAATCGTGTAACGCCCTGCGAACTTACGTTGTTTCCAACTGCATTTCCTTGTGTATACGTAACGCCTTGACGTTACGCTAACCCACCTACAGTGTGTCTTGACAAACGACACAATGTGACGAAAGTTGCACTACCAGAATTAATCTACACAACTGACGTTGTCTCTTTTTGCATGCCTCTGTGTTAACACTGTAGTGAGCCCACCAAAACGATTTACATTTTATCTCTTGTTTTCTACTCACCATGTTGTGGATTTCATTCTGGCTATCCTTCGGGACTTGCTAAACCCCCGCGCTTTTCCAGTTATATACCATTGTCTCACTGTGCCATCGAACAATCAATGTTACTAAAATGCTGCCCGTTGTCACATGACGCCCGGGGCGGATCACTCTTCCCGCCACCCCATGATACGTCTCTGGGGGACCATGCTGTGAAAACCGGTTTGTGATATCACAAATAACAAAATTCATTCAAAATATTTTCTGAAGTTTTCACGCACTAATCTCCGCTGGTCACGACCGACCAGAGTAGTGAATCACGCGTGCGCAAGTGACTTTTCACGAAGTTATAAAAGCCAGAGAGATAGCAGACTTTCTGTTGCGGGGCTGACAGAGATCGTCAAAGCTTGAGTATCTTTCGCTGGCCTCACCTCAGACATACACTTACCGTATGGCGATTCAGACTGTGCAATAACCCCGCCGCCCGCAGGAATTTTATGCCTAGCCCCCAGTGAATCCACTGAAATAGCCTCGGCACACTGCACCAGTTACCGCAAGAAGCTACCACTTGGAGACAACCCCAATGCCGGTCAATCTTTCTCCTTGCGTCTCAGTGCAGTAGCGTTAGATGACACGTTGTTCATGTTCAGTCTCGGCTCGGGTGCACATCCTGCGAGTAGATCGTATTAGGACGCAGCGTTGCGAAACAAAGTGGCTACTGTACACGCCTGGGATGCTATTGTTGAAGGAGGTTCGTCCGCTTCGACTGAGTAAAAATAAGTAGGATGAGTTATAACGCTTTATCAACATTTAGTTCAACTGCTTTTCAAATCAGAGAGCAGTTTTGGCAACTTACATAACGCGTGTGGACAACTGGTTTCTGTGGTGAGTATATATAACATCAAGTATACATAAGATTACTTCTCATAATACTCATACTAATCAAATACTTAGCGAAGATATATTTGCCACCACGTTTGGTAATCACCGACGTGCGTTATTACTTACTTTCTTGATCCTTCTATCTCGGATTCTTGAACCATCCGGCAATTTCATCCTTGTTTGCATTTTATGTCCTTCATTGCACCTGTTGTCACTGTTGGGTGTAACTTTCCTGTAATGAACATGCATCCACCGAGCATAACCGTTTACAAGTTCCAATTGTTTTCTTACTTTATTGGCTTACGTGAAAATGTTTTCCGCAGTCATTTTAATTACCCACCGTATTTTTAAAATCATCTTCAGAAACTGCCTTTGGGTTATCACTAACAGCTTCCACATTTTTTGAGAAAATAAAGAAGTGGCTAATTTTCGTCAACGTGAGGCATGCCTACAAAGGCACCATTATCGTAATAAAAAGTCCTGTGGTCGGTAACTGAACAAAGATGTCGCAAATTAAACAGTAACATACTAAATTGATGTAAGCGCGTGTGTACTTAGCCATGTTGGATGTATTTGTGAATGAGTTCGGGTTTGTGATTCTGTGAAACGGGTTCACCAACCTAGGGTTTGACCAAAAAACCCTTAGAATTAGTTAACGTTCGTGAAGCGCGTAAGATCCTGCGGAAAGGCAACAAACAGCGACTTGATTAACTGGCGAGTCAAATCCACCTTCATTATCGAGAATGCTGTTGCACCTGATAAGCATGAGTCCTCAAGAATCAGTTCAAACCATTTCGCTCAGCAAATCAACTGTATCCAGGCGGATAGATGAGATATTTCACAAAATGGAAAGTACCTCCGTTCGTTTCACATAGATGTATCTATCTACCTGATGACGACACGGTTGTCGTGCCATTGGTCCGATTCTTCAATGATAATGTATTATGGGAAGAGAGGCTGTTTGTCATCATTATTAAAACCACACGGTGAGTAAACTAAATCCAACTTTGAATTCCTTACCACTATGCCAAGTGGCATAGTGATCTAGGCGACAGCCGGGAAACACTAGCACAGAACTTCCACCCAGCCTAGGCTATAACCATTTGATGAGTCCAAACGAGGAGGAGCAACATCGAAACACCTCCATGTCGGATACGGTTTTTATGATCTGAATGACAGAGGTCGGAATCAAACTGAACCGAGGTCTCAGTAGAGATTTTGTGTCGCAATCCAATCACACTGCCCCTACTCCAAGTCCAACATTAGAATTTAAACCCATACAAACGATCAGTCTATACTTGGGGTTGTCGATGGCTGTCTGACTGAAATCTCTATCACAATGCAGAACATGGCTGCAGGTGCAGCGGATTGTACTGTCGCAATGGTCGGAAGATATAAATGATTCTTTGCCTATCTAAAAATATTCTCCATATTGTTCATACAATTCATTGTGTGATTCATCGAGAGCACCTAGTGGCTAAGATATTTGGAGAGCGCCTCAAGGATTCACGGTCAGCCATTACATGGGTGAACAACATCAAATCGCACACTCTTCAACATCGTCTTTTTCAGCAGTTTTGTGAGGAGAACAGTGATTTCCAGGTTCTACTGTTACATACAGAAGTTAGATAGCCCTCCAATGGCAACAGTTTTCGCCGTTTTCTTGCATTTTGGGACACGATCGTCACATTTTTTTCTGGGACTTATTAAGAAAGAAACTTGGCAACATCTAATCCCGAAGTGTTTATCTGGTTGATGTTTTGAATAAAGCTACTTATTAAATAAAACCATTCAAGTCAAGTTGAGTAATTTCCACTCAAGCAAAGTAGCCTTTATCGCTTTTCAGAAATAACTGGAAGTGTATGCTAAACACATCTGACTTCATGAACCTTTAAATTTCCAAACTCCTGTTACAGTCACGGAAGAGCTAAAGGATGTTGACTTGATTGTTTGTGTCAGTTAATTAAAACAACTCCGAAAAATATGCATGACAGGTTTCTGACTGACATGGAAATCGCGATTTGGATTTGAGCTCCATTTGACGTACCACCCTGCAACGTGGGATTTAAAAGTCAGGGAGTTCTTATACAGCGTCAGTGACACAGTAGCAAGATCCAAATTAATGCAATATAAACAGCATTTTTGGATAAAGAGTTATTTCCCTAGCAGATATCACAGACTGTGGGAAACGGCCAAATATATATTACCTTTCTTTCCGTTCACATACTTTGTTGAATGTGGATCCAGAAGAGTGGTTTCTCTAACAGAACTTTGGGATAGATTAGACATCAAAGCAAGAGGAGATCCTCGACTTAGGTTGTCAAGTTTGGAGCCAGACATAGGCAAGCTTGCTCAAAGACGTCAAGTACAAGGCTTGCATTTACCTTCCGACAACAATATTGTTGCGAAGTTATCATCCCATTTGATTCATCAAAGAATTACAATTAAATGCTAACAATAATTAAATACATTGTTAAAGCTTACTGACGAATTTTGTGCAATTGCAGGCAAATGGTATGATTTAGCTACGCAATGATTGTTATGTGAGACGATGAAAGTTCAAAGCTGAGCTTTATACGGGAAAACAGTGATATCAGTTTTAGACGTTTAGCCAACATGACTAAGTATGCCTATCCGATTAACGGAAATCACAGCTTTATGTCTGGTTGTAGCTGCGGCTTGCTGAAATTGTGGTGCTCGAGGGTGAGGGCCCGAAAAATGGAAGTGTTCCGAGGAGTGCCAAGCTTGCATAAATGTTGAGAATACCTGGTCTGTGGCATCTGCAGTTAATTTCGTGAGAGCGAAGTATGCGAAACACCATGGAATACTATTTTACGTCATGGATGACGACTATAGCTGAAGAAGGGCAGGCAAGCGAACTAATCAGAATAATGCGAAAGTCAGTCTGACATGCTAACCATGATCTTGGGCTTAAGAAGTCGTGAAGCAAGTTGTTAATAAAATTTTTGTTTCATCAAAAGTAGTAACAGTTCTGTTTGCGTGACGTTTCGCCATCTTAGAGAGCATGGAAGTGCGGCTTATTGGAGGGTTGACATATATATATATATATATATATATATATATATATATATTTATATATATATATATGTATATATATACCATAAACTTCGTACTCAGCTAGCACGTTTATTTTAAATACCGCGGTGTTTAATGTTCCCGACTGTTTACGCTGTATTATTGTCGACAAGGTACACTTCCAGCTAATGAAGTCTATCTAGGCATTTCCTCGCTGATTAGATTGTTTCTTGGAAAAATGCGACTTGAATTTATTTTTCTCGCAAGACCCAAAAAGGCCACTTGCATTTGCTGCATCATGGCTATCTAAAAGTGCAATATTTGTTTTGCCATCCAAAACATATCTTATTTTCTCGAAATTCGGCTTAACGTCGTACCAGTGTACCAGTCATCTCCAATTTACTAAGCAACCAATATCATTATAATGCCGCGAAAGTATCTGTTGGTCTGATGGGTGCGCAGGCACTTCCTTGCGCTCGGTCTTCGTATTTCTCCATGATATCATCTCGCAGTATATCTGCAGCAGTTGTGTAAATGCCGAAAGAGGACCCAATCAAGTGCAAACAACTCTCCTTGGCTGCAAATCTCTGTCATAATTTTGGGTCCTCCTCTCATCATTCACCACTCTTTGTGGATAGAACTGTTGTTACGGTGTTGCTTTGAAGCTCAAAGTTACTAGTACTGAAGAAATTTATGCAGAAATAGAAGCGATCCATCGGAATGACTGGTAAACATCACCAGTTAACATGAACGAACACCGCTGGAAGTAATGTTAGGTTTGTGGGATCATACCGACGGTCGTGAATGAGTTGGCACGGCCAGATGTAAAACGCAATGAGATAAGCAATTCCAGTGGTCAAATATGCCTTGTCAAATAAGACGGCTAGAAACTACACTTTACTCACTATATTCCCAATTTCATGAACGAAATTAAAGTAAAATTGACGTGGCTGTTAATAAGGTAGACAAATATTAACTTATCTACAGTTACCTATTCCTCCTTCTAAACTGCATAAAATGTACTAGTGTATTTGCCGTATTACAATTTGCACCAAAAGTAGGTTTAACAACGCACGCTTGGAACCACTTAGTCATCACTTTCGTATTCCATAAGCAATGTTATTGTTTACCAGACCGTCGATATTTTAGTGGTGCTACGAAGTGTTTGCTGTCATAGTACTGTAACGCATTTTGAGGCGGAGGTGCAAAACAAGTTCTTTTAATGGCGCTCAATCGTGGCTACTGTCAGTGGGTCCAGCTTTGAGCGACGGCATGGTACCCCAACGTGAACTGCTCGCATTTACATGACTAAGGTATTTCCCAGTAATTGGAAACTGTGGTCTCCCCGATTGATTGTTAGGTTGATGGGCTTTTGCCAAGCTAAAGAAATTTATTGCATACATGACTTCGCCTACAAAGATGACATCACTTAGTATGCATCGAAAAAGTCCAGCTCGCTGAACCACCCAACAACTGAGCGTTTTCCAAAGACAGTCTTCTCATGTGCTTTTCAGTAGAACTGCTAAAGCCATTGTTATAGTTTACATCATGTTTTGCGAACCCTCAGTCTTATAAATATGAGAGCGTATCTTTCAAAATAAACTAGTGGTCAATAGTCAAAGTTTATTTCATCAGACTTTTTAAATCATTCCAAATCAGATATTTTTCAAGCCACGACTTTAGTAAACGTATGAAGATGTTATAATGTGCGGTGTTCAGATCAAATGGAGAATGAGATAAACAATGAATAATGATTTGTCAAGCGGAAAATCCATTTTCATGAGAAGTACAGTAGAATGGTTGGTGCAAACGAAATAAACCAATAGTGGTCTCAGGTATCATTTTAAGCGTCTAACAATTTAAACGCATTGGTGCGTAACGATGGTGTGGAATGAAATTTGAAGATGCACTCATAAAGCAGTAAGCGGGTAGTTATAGCTAAGGAATTCTATGGGGAAAAACAAAATATACAGTAAAAATGAAAATTTTAAACTGGAAACACTTATGCTCGTGCCGCTTCCCTGGACCTACATGATATGGTATTCAGGTTTGTTATATCAACAAAGATATTCTGCAGTAATAACATACAATTAATAAAGTACGGGAAGTAAAAATGAGCACTTTGACTGTTGTGTTAGGTTGTTGTCTGATCATAAAAGGCTACAAATAGTGCTGTAACTGCACGAGAGCAACATCAAGACCCATTTTGATTACCTTCAACGTGGGGAAAAAACAACGTAAGTGGGGAATAAGTTCCAAGACTGGCACACAGGAAGTAAAAGAAATTTCGTCTACATCCCAACCTGCTATACTGTGTTGCATGCTTTAGCTGATGATCATCCGGACTGGTATTGTGGTTCAGTTTCACAAGGTATCGTCAAGCATAGTTTGGATTCCTCAGCATCTGATATCTCATTCTCAACTCACCATGAAGACGTCACTATTGTCCAAGGTGGAACCCGAGGGTTTTTAACCTTACTATGTATAGGAGATGAAATGGGTACTTTACTTTCTTAATCGTGCTTTGTGGTGGCCTTTCAAACGCGGCGAGGTCTTGTCTTTGATAAGGATACTAGATTGGATGGCGTACTCTGCATGGGGCTTAATGTAATCCTTGAGCAACTGAGCGAATAAGCCTATAACTACCGAATACCCACCACAAAAACTAAGGTATTTGTTGACCTATTTGGATGATTTCTAAGCCTGACGTGATCAGCCAAGATTCTCACTGACCAGCACACCTAGGTCGCGATCAGTTGCAACGTGTTACAAACTGGTATCGGTAGTCGCAGGTGGACTGACAGCATTTGCTGCATGTTTTGCACTCGGTGGTGTTGAAATGATCCACGTTGTAAGTAGCCCATTCGTGAACCATCTCAAAATCGTCCTGAAGAGCTACGTGGTTACCCATTGTTTAAAAAGCCCGCAATAATTTTAGATTCTCAGCAAAGATCACAAACTAAGAAATGATCCCCCTCGAGATAACGCTTGTGTAACTCTGGGATAGGCGTAGACCAACTACTGAACCATATGGCGTCAGAAGGTGTGTAACGGGGTGTTATTTTGAAGGATCTACACGACGTTCGTCTTGTAAAGTGGTAGTGAAGAGTATGTGCTTCCGTTTTGCCGGAGATCCTGTGCACTGCTAACTAGAAAAGTAGTTAGCCACAAATTCTGAGTCAACAGCTTTCATACTGTCCTTGTCATCTTTTCTAAACCTACAGTGACAGATACGGTATATGAAGCACACTGCTCAAGCTTCCATATGGTAAATACTGTAGTAGGATTGACTTATTGACCACCGGCTCGTAATTACCGAGATGGGAGAGCTTCCGAAAACTCCGGTTCAACAGTCATGTGTGCACCTGTTTTGCCAAGTAAAAGTGGTGTACGATCTTCAACACAAACATTGCGATCTCGGACACTGCACCTAGCTAATGATCAACTCAGGTAATTTTGAGGTTGTACAAACAATTGAACGTACAAATTTTCGACTCCGTTGTCTACAAGGAACACAAAAGCAATAGATTAGCTCACAGCAGCAAGCGTATTTTTGCTGCACCATATTTCTTTCAATGAAACACTTAAAAGTTTTGTGTTCGTCGCAATCAGCCGAAAATTCAGATAAGCCAGCGAACTTTTCGTGTTTTGGAGCACCCGCCGTGTGTCTTGGATTGCGAATCGCAATCTCAATCGTGGCTTCGGCTGATTTGAAGTCAGCCTCAGCCAGTACGGTCAATGGGACCGTCAACGAAGTGGAGGGTTTGGGCGTGGCTCTTATCAAGACATGCACTCCACGACCGACGGTTTCGTCTTTGTTTAGGCTCATCAAGTAGAGATAGCCGAGCTGGGGGTGGAACTAGGCGCATAAGGCATGGCAACGGCTGACTTAAAGTCAGCCGAAGACACGGTTGACCTTGCTAGTCGCAATCCAAGACACACTGCGGGTACTGCAAATCCCCAAGATCTACTTCTAACCGCTGTGTCCAAAACTGCTCGTGGAGCTCAATGGCCTGGTGATCCTGGCGATAGCCGCTAAGCACTATGCGCCTAGTTCCACTCCCAGCTCGGCTATCACTACCTGATGAGTCTAAACAATGACGAAACCGTCGACCGTGGAGTGCAGGGATGGGAGAGAGCCGTACCGAAACCCTCCAAGTCAACCATCACTCGGGCAAGCTCCAAACCCCGTTTCGCCTCAACGGGACTAGTCAGTGTTGGCCCTCCTTCGGTCCTTTACGGAGGCTTGAACACATGACTGCTAGTGGCTTGTACCAATTAGTCCGTAGCTTATGCCTTTTGCAAGTTTTTCGTGTGCTCAATTTATGGCGTCAAACCAATTTTTATCGGATTTTCTTAAAACGTTGTCCATTGTTTTCCTATCCTCATGCAACTGAAGCGCACATGAACCTTAACGGTTTACCGTTGATTTGTGACCTGTCGAATAAAAACTGTTCCAATATTTCTTGCATTTCTGAAGTGCATCGTATATGGTCTCCGTGATATAAACTCCGGACGTAGGAGCACCTCGGTTGTATTGAAGAAAAGTCTAGAAAAGATGGTTACGGGCAACCCAATCTGGTTTTCGGTAGACTACTTTTTAGCTAAAACCTTTCGGTGGTCACCTGGACGATGTGTATAAAAGAAGTGAACAATTGTGTTCTATGACTCGTGTATCACGAGTAGATAATAGTACGTACTTCGTATTCGGCGGCGAATTTGCAAGTGGCAACAAACCATTAGCTTGGCATTCATGGCAAATCTCTACAGGTCTAAGTGTGCCAGGAGCTGAACTGTTGAAGGTGAAGGCGAACCAATCGGTGCCACAGGTATAACACTCCAGTCTCAGGTAAATTTTAGCACTAAACCACCATCTTCCTTTACTGGTATTAGCAACAAATGTCCTAATGTTATTTACCAAAGTTCTATACTGCGTCATCTCGTGCTCATACTGAATTAGACAAGGCAGGTTGACTCTAAATTTTTGGCGTTCTCTATTTGAGGTCCGTGGAGTAGAGCAAGCGACCGCTACTTCCATTATCCTGTTCGATGCGTAATCAACTCCAAAATACGACAGACTATAAACCCTATTTCCAAACGATAAGTGCAATACCTTTCTGTCGTTAGGTCGGTTATGCATTCAGGTCGAAATTTCTAGATGCAAAACGTCAAGAAACTAGATGTAGGTAACGTATGTGAGCACAATTGGACTTCATCAAGTTTATTAATCGCACTGTAGTACAGGGAATCGATTCTGTTCCAGTTTGATCCAGTAAATATCCGAGTTCAATACAAGTTCACAACCGAGTTTCTACCGTCGGTACATGAAGAAATTCAGCAAGAACTACACTGATATTTCGCTGTACCACTTTGCAACATGAAAAACACGAACATAAGATGCGGAGATGGACTGCATATCGTGTAACTGCACAAGCACAACTTCTATATTGGATCAAAAGTGAGTGCCGCTCACTTCTTCTCTTCAGTTATGATACCAATGATGGAATACAGCCCACCTACCTCTGGTTCGATTATGTGGTGTGACGTACGAAACGTGAAACATATTCCAATTGTAGCTATCGGGCTTATCTCCAATATAAGGGATAAGTCGAATGATGACAAATGCAAGAAACTGAGACTGCAAATCCTCTCGTATTGTTGCTTTCTTATGGACCTCATAATAACTCACCAGATGTTATATCCGCCAGTGTGCTTAAGCTGAGGACATTTGCACATACGCGCACCAAGCAGCATAAAGTGGCAACGGCAGAAGCGCGTAGTACCGGCTAACCTCTATGGAAAATTGCAGCAATGATGTGTCACGAGTGAAATGAACTGTTCAACAAGTCTCTTGGAACAGAAGGAAATACGAGAATAAGCCAAGCTGATACACTGAAAGGGCTATCGCTGGACTCACTGTATTGTTTGCATTATGACATGTGTAAAAGATCCTAAATGTATACATTATAACATGTATATATTCAGCTGATTATAATTTTGATAGCACACACCCTCTGGTTGGGTTAGGTAACCTTATGGCGAACCCAACTTAGATAGTGAAATGCGAATGGGACAATATTCCATCAAATGCTCATGAATCCGTTTCCCCAAGTCACGTTCCTGAGATGCATTCTGTAAAGCGTGTTCCAGTCTGTACACACACAATGTCTGCTGTACTTAGCCTTGCTAAACTGGCTTAAGTTCCTTGTTGACGACTCATGGACACAACCCAGATCACGTTGGGGACAGTCGTGATGGTTAGCTCCATTGATTGCTCAAGGTGTCTTTAGATACTTGGCGAAAACCAGGAAGTAAGTAGTGATAAATCTTGACTTCTCGATGATGAACACCAGAAATATAAGTAGTCCCATCACCTAGCACTGCGCTATATCTTCTTCCACCTTAGTCGGGTTGAAACGTGCGCACGTAACACGCACTTGCAGGCTCCGTTTGCGAAGTAGTTGACAATCCACCCAAGCACAGGATCCCCGTTTGATAGCTGCGTAACTTATGACGTAAGACACGGTGAGCCAGACGATCAAAAGCTTTGGAAAAGTGCAAGTAGATGACGTCGATTCCGACCCTACCATCGATCACTTCTGTACAGCTAGCTCGTGCAATCAGCAGGTTGGTGATTCATGAGCGATGTTGTTGGAACCAATGATCCTCCCTTAACAGGAAGTTGCATTTCTCCAGGCAGACAGTTGACATGCTTGTATAGTAGCTTGTTGTTTATTAGAAATATTTTGGCTATGCACTATTTTTAGTCAAACTTGTGCTCACAAGCTAGTATGCTACAATAGTTGCAGTGGGTCCGAAACTTGCCCCAAGTCTTTGGGTCGAGCACGACTTATTACACTCATAATTGCCAAGCATTTTCAAGTCCTTCCGCTGAGAATTGACAGCAATTTTGTGTAACGAAGTAGTTAGGTTTCCAACGTTCTAGTAACGGTGCAGCTGAGTCTTTCAATGAAATCTGTCCAGACGTTATCAAGGAGAATGTTGTTCGAGAACTCCTAAGTGGATGCCTCGATGTATTCATTCTAGATATGGTAAGGCGTGACGCTAAGTTAATTAACTAGATACTACATTAAACAATACATTTAAATGTTATGACTACCTGCTCGTTAGGCTGCATGGACTCTCTAGCAATTAATTGTCGACGATGGATCATTGTGAGCAAAATGTCTAACATGGATGGATAGTTTGCTACGCGAAAAATTGCGAGCAAACTGACATGGTTGTCTACGGAAAAGTGAACGAAAAGTTTATGATAGTAAGCTTTAAAGTCTTCATTGTTCGATTTCGATAACTCCAAATCATATCCATTACAATTCCCTAGGATGAGGATATTGATGTTCCCAGGGCGTGTTACCTGGCAAAGGGCGAGCATCAAGTGGTATCCATTGCTACGGTCAATGTTGGTGGGTGATAAACAACAGCAACGGGAGAAATATCATTGTATCGTAAACTAAAATGGCATCAGATTGAATCGGTTGCGTGCGTTTCACAGCATCAAATATTGCACTTCGCAGGCCACTGTGGCAATACATCAGAAACCCAACTCACCTGCAGGCACGGTAGCTCTGGATGGACAAAATTCTTAGTATCTGGACCTAAGCATCAGAAAGTTGTAGTGTACCCAGGACTCAGTAGTGAAAATGAGGCTCCAACTATCTGTGGACCGAAGCAATGAAACTTCAGCGTGTTTACTCCAGAGCCGTTGAGTGTTAGAGTAGATAAATTTGACCTGCTCACACTTTAGCAGTGTATTATGCAGGGTATTATGCAGGGTATTATGCAATTCGGAATTGTCGTTTCACCAATCAGTGAGAGATTGGCGACTAATTCTGTTTTAGTGAGTAATTTCCGACTGTTTCTTCCCCATTTTCATCGGTTTCTTAAGTAATAATATAAATTAATTATATATAAAATTAGGACTTCTGTCACTCGTTTAATTACCGGGTTTCATCAGCTCATCAGACACAATACTGGTACGCTGTCCTCGTACCAACATCCCTTCAGCATCCTCTCGGGTTTGGTAGGCAAATCGTTCGTTGCCTCCGACCGAAGATCAGATTGCAATTTGCAACCAAAAACATAACGGCTTTTCTGTGGGTGTGCTAAAATTTGTCTGGACCAAGGGACCACTTACATCACCCTTGAGTCACAACTATCGCATTTCTATTATATGTGCAGCGGAGACACTAATTTCCCTAACATTTCTTTCAAGGATGTTGTTTCACAATTGTAATACCCACGCTTCATAACATGAAGTGTTATTTCGTGCTCATCAAATGTTTGTTTCAGAACCGATGTGGACAAGGAAGCTTCTACCTAAAGTTCCATTTCGGCAGTCTTCTTAGTCGTGTGCGATTCAATAACGCTTGCCCCAAGGAATATCGGGAAAGACAGGGAACATTTCTGAGTTGACTTGCTGGCAACAAGCTGAGTTGACTTCGGCAATGGAGTTCAACCTGACGCGCAGAAGTTGTAGCTCGCCGTAATTCATAGATGTGTGGTACTGCCTGACACAAGCCACATCTACATGTTAACTCGCAACATTACGTTTGACTAGTTTCATTCCTTTGATTGTCGGCCTGTACTTGAAATCGACTCTGATTCTGGAACAATAACGTAAAGTACAGTCACCACATATGGTTATGTCTTAGTAACCACATGTCACTCGTAGTGATTGACAAACTTGGTGGTGTACTGCTAGAGGGCGTTGGTGTTTACCCCAGCAGACTCGGCTTCACTCCTTAGTTTCCTAATCAGTGGGGTTGATGCTGATTTCAAATGTCGACACTCCTTGGCAGCAATTCTAAGACAACTTTCAATTGTACCCGCTTGTTCCCTTGCTATGAAATCAGTCTTACGTTTAATTATTCCGATGTAACTGAAAACCGCATTAGCATAAGGCAAACCGCTTGTGGTATTGAAACAGCGATTGATTTGGTGCCGTTTTGCTCAAGGTGTTAATAGCCGTCCTCCTTAGGCGGTCAGTATCACTTACTAAGCAGGATTGCCCTGCAAAATGCAATATGCCTTTCTCAAGTGTGCTGAATTTGACGGTAAAATTTTATTCGACGTGGGATATTAGTTTGTCTTAATGATGAGATCAAAAGAGCATGCCTTTTATCAACGGGATAGAGGTACATTACACGCAGAACTAGAGCGAATATTATCTGCTGTGGTGCAACTTCCCCCGACAGGTTTCAGTCTGTCATTTCGTTGGTGAAAGCTTACATCGCTTTGGTGCAGCCTACGGTTGCGGAACAAGATACAAGTCTACTAGTCATAAGCTACCGCCCTCGAAACTGTACATCGGAAATGGTAACCAAAACTTAAAAATCTCTTTCAGTTTGCTTTGAACAAGTCCTACACCCACTTTATTATCGCTGGAGAATTTAAAGTGCATGACATGGAAACGCTGGCACCCGATGGTGCGCAGTTTAAAGCCCGCTTTCAAGGGCTAATTGCTAGCCGCCCTCTGTACAACCACGTACCCTAACCCATCATATTTTGAACTGCTAACAAACCATCGATACTGGATCTTCTGCTCACTACTGAAGAACTCCTGGTCGACGGGATAGTTACAAACACGCAACTGGGTTGCAGTGACCAAGTAAATCTATTGTTTGACTATATGTGCTATGTGTAATATCCAGAAAAATAGGAAGATAAAATGCATATTGTCACGCAATATAACGTATTATCAGCTCTGGTTAAGGATACATCTTGGTCTTTCTTAATCGAATGCCCCGTAGACGTTGCTTAGGAAACCTTTACAAGGACTTTTAGCACATTGGCAGCGCACGCATCTGAACAGAAGTTCTTCCAACATAAAAAGGACTATAAGTCAATTCTGAGGAGCAGAACAATTATGTCCATGAGGGAAATGGCGTGACGTCCTCACAAGGACCGCCCGAATGCCAAAGTCTGGACTATATACGTGACACATCGTAACTTCTGTGTAAAATTGCTCCACCAGGAAAAGGTCACGCATCAGTAGGAGTTAATGAAGCGATTCTGCATGAACCACAAACTTCTGTTCAGGCACATTTAGCTGTCATCGTAATGTGAAGCGGGGGATTCCGGCACTGGTCACAGCTGATAGATGCACGCGGTCAGCAATGGAAACAGCCGATCTCCTGCGGCTTCAGTACTCTCAAACTTTCCAACAAATAACCAGCACACATATTCCCCTCCTTTCTAGTACTCCACCGCCGGGTTTGCAGAGCATGGCATTCACCGTGAAAGCAGTGTTGAAGAAGTTGTTATCCTTGCGTAGCCATAGTACTCCTGGAGTCGACAACATTGGATCGAAGGCTTCGCAGACAGTAGCTAGTGATCTAGCAGAAATACTGGCCGTTATTTTATCAGCCATGTCTAGAAGGAAACCTTATTCCACGAGTATAGAAGCGAGGGGAGGAGGAGGGATCTGCACCGGCCCTACCAACTACCGTCCAACTGCACTACTTCCTGTACTATCCAAAATTATGGAATCAATCATCGCGGATGCGCTAAAGCGGTATCTGGGAAGGCACAGCTTAATAAACCCAGTGCAACGACTTCAGTCAAAAGCGTTCATTTACTACTAACCTATTAAGTTCACTTAATATCTGGACTGAAGGCGTCGATGATAGGGCAGGAATCGACTTCATCTACCTGGACTTCTCAAAAGCGTTTGATCAGTTAGACCATCGAATTCTCCTTCATAAGCTTCGGAACTACGGCATTGGCAACCCAATTCTGAGTTGAATTAACAATTTTCTACACGAACGTCGGTTGGAGGTGGAAGTCCGGGAATCTCCGTTCGATGCGTTTGTTATGGAATGTGGTATGCCAAAAGGCTCGGTGCTAGCGCCTCATCCATTTTTGGTGTTCATTAACGATTTGGCGAGATCATTTGCTTCCGATTTCCTATTTTTCGCTGATGATATCAGGATATGTTGAAGGATCAGAAGACCAAGTAATAACGGACGGCTTCAGAGCTATCTTAGCCCAGTACCTAACTACTCAGTTCACGGCGCCCTACCATTCAACGTAGACACGTCGCAATGTGCAATTAGCCACAGACATGTCTACACAAATTTGCTTGGGGCACACGGATTTGAGACTAGTTCGCAGGAACGTGACATTAGTGGGGTCGCACAGAGTGAACACAACTGTTCAAAACAGACTGAGGTAGCTGAGAAAGTAGGCAACCAGCACGTCGGCATGCTGCGAAGGATATTCGGGAGATTTAGCCCATTAATCTTACCAGTGATACACAATTCTTAAGTGCGCCCACGTGTCGAATATGATATCAAAGCTCGGCAAATTTGGTTGAACCGCGACAGAGGCATTAAATGCACCACAACGAACAGCAACAAAGAAAGTTAAGGGCTTTCGCTATCAGTCTCATCACCGAAGGCTGTGGTTACTGGGAGTTTTCAGCGGACGCTACCGGAGGATTCTCGGAAATCTCATATTAGCTTATCAAATATTGAAGGACCCCAACCATATATGTCGCAATTTGCTGAAACTTAGCCACAACACGCAGCTCAGGAGTAACTGCCTAAAAATGAGGGAACACTATGGCCGTCAAGAATATCGACCGAATTACTTTTCCCTTCAGGTTTGCCAACGCTGGAACGAACTCCCAGTCTCAGTTGTATCCTGCCCTACTTGGAATATTTTCAACAAAAGTTTGGATGTTGCACTTAGCTCCCATCACTTGTTAGTTAAATTACGCCAACCGTGCCGTTCTACAGTATTTCTGTGTTACTTGGATCCAAGAAGGGAGCGGATAAGTGAGAGACCATATTTTTCTTTTTTTACTCCTTACACCAACAACCATTGCACCCTGTGTTTTTCTGCATGCTCCACTTGTTTTTTTACATTGATGTTATTTATCAACGCATTCATTTCGGTAGACGCTCAGCAGATGACTCACGATTACTTTAATTTCATCATACTCGACCCAGTCATCCTACGGGACTTGCCCAGCATTTACTTTTATCCCGTGATAAGTCATTGCTCATTGTTCAAAAAGTGGTGAGGAGTATGCCAACGTTTATAACTTTAACCTGTGAAGCACATATGATTTTAGCCTGAGGCAATCTGGGCATCGCGCTGGCTGAGCGAAAGTCACGTACCAATAGATTGACTTGCCATTGATAATCAGCAGTTGTTTTCTTGTCGCCGACGTTGTGGGCAACGTCGCACGGCCTACATTTCTCTAATGTGACAGTGATGGTCTTATCTAATCGTTCGTCTGGTGTACCGGTCGAGTGTGTCAGTGTGCTCGTTAGTCAGATCTTACCATGGTTTGACAAAAGGAGTATCGGGACCAGATATATGAATCCCCCAGTGTGGACATGATGCGAGATTAATAGTCGTTATATGGGAAGAAACGTGAAGCAGCTTGTATCTACTCCAAAGTTTTGGGGCTTGGACGATTTAGAACTTTTTCGAAGGCAGTTGGGATGCTGTAGCGAGTGAGATCAAAGACAGCGTTCAACCGATTGATAAAGGTAATGTTGTGCATTTTATTTTCGATCAAACCCTGCTTGGCAATTAAATTTCCGAATCAGTGTGGGATGCACTTGTCGTGTTCCTACGAGAACGATTTTGATAGACAAAAGTGGGTAATGCAAGAGGATAAACACTAGATCTAGGGATGCGCGATAATATGCGACGATGTAGATCTGAAGAGAATCAGGAGAGCAAGCAATCAATGGTGAAATATTAGAATAGCTTCTCTTAGACTCTAGACAAAGCTGGTGTCGGAATTGGGAAAATGCTTGCAAGCCCTATTTGCGAGTTACGGATTTTTAAAACCCATCGCAACTGAATAGGGTGTTACACAACTGAGATATGTGGAATTTAGGCGTCAATGAATGATGTTGTCAGAAATGCCTGTTCGATAGTAAGCCGATGGAGCAACACAGATGGATACGTGCTGGCTCGCTAATTTCTCCAGTTAACATACTACACGCTGGACCGCAGCAGTATCCTCGCTCATTTACTGGTAATCGCCCGCAAAATATTCCATCTGTTATAAAACTCGGAGGAAGAAACCTCGCTCTATTGTTATTAAGCATCTTCACACCTTCTCTCACCACTGGCTGCTTTATTACTCAATGGAAGCAATCCATTGTAATGTCTAAGCACAAGCGTGGCCCGAGAAATCAAGTGTCAAGCCGCCTCCAAATGAATCACACCTCTGCTGCTTCCAAAGACCTATAGAGAATAGTCAGGAAGGACATCATTCAATATCTTACAAGACTGGATCTGATCTACCCCTCACAGCGTGGCTTTCTCTCAAGAGGCTCCTGCGTCACCTGTCAGCTACAATTCCTCTATCAC
Source organism: Dicrocoelium dendriticum (assembly GCA_944474145.2). NCBI lineage: Eukaryota > Metazoa > Platyhelminthes > Trematoda > Plagiorchiida > Dicrocoeliidae > Dicrocoelium > Dicrocoelium dendriticum. The sequence continues at coordinate 41,703,245 of OX104062.1, forward strand.
ATCACGACTATGATTGACTGAGAAATGACAATCATTATAATTCTGTTGGAGATGCAAAAGGCGTTGGACCGCACGCAGCACAAGCCACTGCTGTCTGCTCTAGAGTCATATGAAATTGGAAATCCTCTGCTTAACTGGTTTGTTTCATATCTAAACGGTCGAACTCAGGTAGCTAAAATTGGTCAGCAACATTTTACACCGAAACAAATAACCAACGGCGTCTCCCAAGGAACTGTGCTCGGAGCACTACTTTTCCTAACCTACCTAAACAACATATGTGACCCGATCAAACATGGACACCCATTTCTGTTTGCAGAAGACGTCAAACTGCTCTACTCATTTCATCCAGACCAACTACAAATATGTTTGAGAAACATCTGTGAAGAACTATCCTCACTAGATATAGATATTGAGCGTTTGTTAATGAAGTTCTCTGCAGTGAAATCCCATGTACTTGGGTACAGATGCTGTATCCCAGAAGGCTCCATCACACTTCTCGGAAACGTGATCCCACCGTCTTATTCAGTTCGGGACTTAGGAATTAGGTATTCCAACTCTTTCAATTTCTCCGAACATGTGTTTTATCCGGTTACGAATGCAAGACAGTTATGCGGATATATCACCACAACTTTCTCCCTACCTGAAGCACGACTTGGGTCATTCAAGACAATAGTACGACCGACTCTGGAATATTGTACTGTCGTTCACATCCAATTGAGAAAGAAAGACAGAACGACTCTGGAAAATGTCCAACCATCATTTACCAAGCTAGTCTTGGGGCGCTGCTCAAACCTGACTTATTATGCTCGCTGTCAAAAACTCCAAATGGACCCTTTTTGGCTGAGAGGCTTAAAAACAACCTCCTTCTCTGCTACAACATTTTAAACCGAGGAATTCACTCAGCCAGCGCAGCACTTGAACTACGGAAGACTACAGTCTATTCCATAAATAATATCGGCTACTTTATACCCACAAATCTTGCAAGTCATAAAACTCGATCGAAAATCTTAGTGAGATACCCTGCCCTGTGGAAAAGACTATCCCTACAGATACGCAAGATTACAAGCTACGTCACATTTCGAAATTCCCTAAAGACGTTCCTCACTATGCCGAATGTGTTGAAGATATCTGACTCACAGGGAACTCCAGCAACATGGACAGAAGCTGGTATATAAAACATATGAGCAGATATTCCTTTACAATAAGCCTACTCACTACATGTCATTACATACAATACCAAATCCTTTTCCGGTTCAATTTGGTAAGCTCTCTCTTTTATTAGCTACTCCTGATGATACAAACATCCCTAAATTTTACATATTAGGTGCAAGGGTCTAGGAACCGAGAAAAAAATGATGATCCGAAATTCTTTTTAAGAAACTTCTCTTTATTATTATGAAACGTATTCACTATACAAATGATCGATCTCATTTATGGTGCCGTGTACAGTCTGTCGATAAATATACAAATTGATTTATTGATTTATTTAGAACTAAGAGCGTTTGCCTTTTTTGGCAGGTCATTTGATATATCTTTAATTATGGTATAAACAAAACGCATCTTGTTTCTTTGTTTGTCATAAGTAACGGGATTCTTCATACAGCCATATTTATGGAAGTTCTACTATCCTGCACGGAGACTATGACATGACTTGAGATGGCTCCCCAGACTTTACACCGAGCAATGGAATGGGCTCGCTCGTGACAACTACATGAACGAACCCTACCGCTCGGTGTAAGGAAGACTCCTTCCAAATGTTTGTGTTGTACTAAAACACTCCTAACCATATTCATGTTTAATTTGCACCAAGTATCAGTGGGACTAGCACATTTACCGGTTTAGGTAATCAGCACCAACCCTGTCTATTTTGTACATTTATTGTACTTAATATTAATATATTAATATATAGATCTAGTAGCGGCGTAAGCGGAACACATAGGCTATCTGTTGCATGTAAAGGTCATGAGCATTGTCGTGGTACGATCTATGACTTTTCCGCCGAATTTGGGAATCGAGTGTGAATTGAACGGCCAGAAAATACAAACCCAAGTCAATGGAATCGAACTATTCCGGCAATATGGTAAACCCGTGGAACGGAATACACTCGCACTGGCTGAAAACCAGACGCAGAAGAGAGGGTAACATTGACCTCCGAAATTAGCATGGTTCGGTTTCCAATAAATAGAGTTGACCTACCCTGTAAATATACTCTGGCTACTGCGTTCTAACCTTTTGTATTCCTTCGGTTGGCTGGGAGCGTGACTGAGAAGTCAGATGGTCGCATTTTCTTAGGTGAAGCAAGTATCAGTACAACAAACTTTCCACCATTGGCGCTTCGCTATCGGTGTTGGCGTTCCATAGATACAGATTTGCTCTTTTGGTCCATGCTCTACTAACGTCAACAGCAGTAGCGTGATTTTCTTAGATTCGTGCTGGCGGCTGTCTGTCCATACAGCCGTACTCGTATTTGGTCTTCCAGGAACAGTGTGGGCTTGGACTTAACCATTTGTATCCTGACGGGCTTCTAAGTACCACTTCGTTTAAATTATAATATTGCCTAAATACAAACATCATTCCTGGTGGTACTAACGAGAATACGAACAACATGCTTCTGTCAAACACTACTAAATGGCCGGAACGCTGATACTTTGTTCTCCCGTGTGTCGAGTTAACTTTTGTAGTTTATGTAATGCGTGGTCATAAATAGCTTTAAGCGAACTGAGAGAAGTTGATTGATTGGTTAAAATTTAGTTGTTCTTTTTTCAGCTTGCTGGTGTTTTTATTTTTATTCGTTGTTTTATTGAACGTAAAGGAATGCTGCATATTTATTTTGGAAAGTTACTTCTGTTCCCTATTATACTGATCCGAAATATAAGTTCGTACCAGGAAGTACCACCCGACCCAAAGCATAGTATTCACATTTTTAAAGCCTTCCCTAGGCACAACGATAGAGTGCATTACAAAATTTAAAGCTTTTAATAATATAGAACTGTAATGGAAAGTAAGTTATTTAACAGTCATTAATATTCCCATTTTAATTTTGCAAATACGTATGTTGTGAAATGAGTGTCCATTGAAGTACATCTGTTGTTCATTTACTTTGAGGCGTAAACAGCAGACTGGAACGATGCCCGACGTAGTTGCACCTAAGGTAATACAAGATAACAGTTCAGCCATGGGCAGAGTGGACAAAGCTGACATGTTGCGCTCAATATATGGTAATGATTGGAAATCAAATATGGTGGCATAGACTGCTTTTTGCAATGACCTTAATGACATGTCAATGCACATGTGATGTATAAGGACATGCCTCATGAAACCTCACTGCTGGAATTTCGAAATACTTGGCAATGGGACATTTTGCTATGGGAACCAGTGAAATGAAAAAAGGTCGTCTTTCAATCTATACAATGTTATCGTCAAAAGAAACGAAAGTGACGAGGGAAAAAGCAGTAGTATATGTCTAAGTGGCTCAGAACTTTGAGATTACTGGCCTATGTTTCTTTCAGAATTTGGTAGCTGTGAAATGTGTTTCATTTAAAAAATCCAATATATTCCACAAGCAAAATGTTTGTTAGGTTATATTTTTTTGCGCTGCAATGACAAAAGGAACTGCTTTCGTGAAAAACATTTTAATTAATCTACCTTCATGACGACAAGGTTGATGAGCTACGTAGCTGTCAGTGCTTAAAAGTGCTGTCTTAAAAATGCATCAATGGTTATACAAATGTAATTTATTTCTTTTTATGTTTATTACTAACCCAAATCTACCTTATGACATAAAAGTAAAGAAAAAGTTACGGGTAACATTTTTCAGGATTCAAAGGTTTAATACAATTTTGTGATAACTGTTTCTTGTAAAACGTATATTAATTACGCAGCACGGGGTTATATATATTTACTCATATATTTTCAGCCGAACCCAGGAATACCTTAGGTTGAAATGTATAAAGAACGCATTCCAGACATGGGCGCAGTGCACTGAGTTCTCTTTAATTCCCGTGACCTACTTGTTACTTTCAATAAGTGAACGATTGGAAGCACGCATAAAACATCCCCGCTTGGAATTCACAACAGGTTTGTCGAACTAAAATGTTTCCGTTTTTTATGATGTTAAGGTTATTGTAAGCCCACGCAATATGCTATTCGGCTGAAGCCCGTGTGTTATGGACACTGTGATTTATGGGATCATATTTGCAAATGTCTAGCCTACACACACCACTTTTATTCATGTGCAATCTGCCCAGTACTGATTAATGGTACAATCTCCTTTGGCTTGCATATCCTTCGCAACTTTAATCCCCGCCATTCAGGTACCCTGGATTTCGCATAAGTCAGTGCAGGCAGAAAGGCACACGCGTTACTGTGTCGGGAAAAAGCCTCGCTCATCAGCTGATCAGTCTGCTGATCGGCGCGTCTGTAAGTTGGCAAACTATATCATATGAACCGCGGTAACTGCGTGATAAATTCGGGTGCTGTTTACACGAGTGTACAATGCTCTCATCGAGATGCCCTTCAGCGCGAATAGCTCCGCTGTCCATAGCCACTAATTCTAATTTGGACTATTATATAAGCAGCTTCAATGTATTGCATTTTGAATCGTAATTAACCGGACTTCTCCAGGATAATTTGCTAAATATGTTAAGGTCTTGAGTTAAAAGTAACATTTTTCCCGCTGAACCAAGCACTGCGCTATCAGTACTTCATGGGGGCAATGAAAACATTTTTAAAAATGTTAACAAAATACCTGTATCGTTAGAAGTCAAGCATTCTTGTCCCACATATGCTATCGCGACCTTAGCATCCGAAGTTGAATTGGAGTACAACTGTTTGGGGTTTACGGTGATTCTCTGCGAGCCAGTCAGAGAAGTACGTCAGTTTGAGCAGTTAATGAAAACGGTTTCAATTCCACTGTGCTCATAAAAGCTCAGCTCGCAAAGGATCTCACCAGCTCTAATTGAACTCAAAAGGTAATCATCGCGTTTTTTCATCAACTGCTACTCGAATTTCCTAGTTATAACGTCAAAATGACCTCTTCGCGTGATCGCCCGCCGACAAAAGCTTTTCCATATGAGATGCGACGATGACTGAGAGGGCATGGAGTACGGGACAGGAGGTAAATAAGGTTAGAAAGCCGTATAACCAGACTTAGGACGCAGTGTGATTGGAAAGCGCTAGTTCGTGCTGGTTTAGAATGACAAGTCAAAGCTTCGGCTTAGGTTATTGCAGTTGGTCAGTTTAGACGTACATGGTTGAGATCTCACACTTGCCCAGCCAAACATGCCCCTACTGAAGTGTGACACACGGAAATGAGAGCGAGGGCATAAGAACAGGACATCTTGCGTGCGAGTAAGGTTTGTCAAGGTAGAATATGATATTTCAGCGTCAACGATTCGTTCCAAACCATCATATTTAGAGGAAATGGTGTTCCTAAAAAATCAGCAATTAAGTTCTCGACCGACTGCTGTTTACTAGGCCTTCCCCAACTACAGACCGAGTTGTGACCGAAACGATATAGAAACGTTATTAATTACTGTGAATCACTCGAGGCGCGGATCAAGACACAATTTGTGGCCGCTTATTTCATTTCAGTTACGCAGGACTTGAATATCTCGAGAGTGCAAACAAAATGAAGTCCGGTTTTTGGATGTTCAGCATAGCCCCAGAACTGTTCCGTTAATTGCAACAAAATGCCCGTTGTTAGTGCTGTACTTCATGATGTTACTCACTTAAAATTAACTGTGGTAGGATGTTCGTACATCTTGGTGTGACACTGAAAAATCGAGCGGTTGCTCGTCGGCTGTGCAAGCTCAAAACCAGGGACATCTAACTTGAATTGAGAGCGAGCCAGTTAGGAAACCGACAAGTTATTGTCTAAATGGCATTGATAAAGTTACACATTTGCTCTGTTGATTTTCTGTGAAAGCATTCATCAAGTGTTCTGTTTCGCACCACTACGTTATTTAAGCTGGGTATGAATACTTACTTTAGTCAATTCCCGTCAAAACAAAAGCAAACACTTGTGTAACTGTAGGTGACGGTAAGTTAGGACCGCGAATGACGGGCTGTTCTTGCCTTCTCACTGATGTTTATTTGGAATGGGTCTGTGTACTAGTTCAGTACACATGATCAATTTATAGTGAAGGATATATTTGCATTTGGGTTTCGCTAGAGTAATTGGTACAAGATCTGCATTTATGGACACAACAGTGAAGCAACTTACCGGAATAACTTCTAGGTATTTGACCTTTTACTCCTACTTCCTTCCAGCTGGAAGCGAGCAGACACCTGGAAGATAGGGGGAAACTGTCATAACGCGCTGCTTACCTAAAAGACCATGAGAAGCATTTCGAAGCCTATTTCTGTTGGTTTTACGATCATGTAAGCAACAACTTGCACATAAACAGTAAAAATAGATCCAGTCTCGCTGGCATGGATGAAGGGCATTATGAGATTAGAGATTGGCACCTTGGAAACTGTGACGCAGATAAATTATTACCCTAGATGTTCAGAGTGAGAACGATATATTGACATAATGTCTGATAACACTACGACCAAGTTAGTGTGCGTTTATTTTAATAAAGCCAACATTGCGATCCACTATAGCACTCACTCATTTAGAGCATCAATGGCATTCGGTTCAGCTCAAGCGTCACGTGTCCTTTTTTACCACTTTAACGCACAAGTGTGATGCACCGTTCTTCCGTCTTCAGTGAGATGTGACTCCGGGTGAAGGTCCTATATTTGTGAAAGGGATCCGCAATCAGTGTCCAAAAATAAAATTACTGTTTTGTCATCACGACAAAAATTGCGTAATGTCCTTTAATCCTTGAGCCACATTTCCACTTTTAGTCAAGAAAAGCCGAATGCTGGGATTCGGTTAATTTCTAATAAACTGAACAGCATGTATTAAGAGATAGATGACGACCAATGGCGAGCAACCATGATCAGCTTGGGAGATAGTTGCATCTAGATCTGATACAACGAAATGTAAACCAACGTAGGCGTTCCATTTGGAAGAAGATGTACTTCCAATTGAAGCATCATAACCCCCACTGTCGGTTAGGATGGAAATGCCATTGGTAGCTGGGTTTAGTGCAACGCTTATTTTCTTACCTACAGCTATAGTCGCTCGATCCACAACTATTTCAAATACTTAATCGCACACTACTCTGTCAAGTATGTCATTATATCAGAATGACAGATTACTTCATCCAAATTGTAATGGGTTAATAGGTTTGAGCCAAACTGATATACTAGAAGAAAACCGCGGTTCTCTTGCCAGTAAGACTGCTCTTGGTTGGTAAAATTACATTTATCCCCTCCTCATGATAGCTAAGATTGATTATACCTTTCACTCGTTCCAGGACGTTCAACAGAAACATAATATGTTTCTTACAGTGGGGTATATAGCCATAGTTATTTAGTTACTGCTTACTTAAAGTGAGACAACTTCTAAGTAGTAGGAGATGTCTGACCGTGATCCACAAACACCACAATTTCATTCTTCCGGAATCATTGTTGGCCACTGTCGAACTAGGATAAGAAGCCCTCGTTGTTATCTATATGCGGCTAGTTAGAAAATGCTTAGATGAGGATGCTCCTGAAGCAACCCTACAACTATCAGCGGTCTCTGATATCGAAATGTCGGTGCACTGTATGCACATACTACTGATAACATAAAGTGGATACAACGGTTGTGTATATTCCTGTTATATGCACATTGTAGCCAGTTTGTTGTCTTGTTTCGCTCTTTCATTATGGTCATCTCAGTGAGCCTTCTCTGCCACATTCCATTGTCCCAATATGAGCAGCCTAATTGTGGGGCATCTTTGAAACAGTGGGTTTGTAACGAAATTCCTCCAGCCACGTTGAGCCTGCTGATGTATTCCATGTGCGGTGGAATATAGGTGGAAGACGAAACAAAAGTAAAAGTCAGCTTCCCTTCCTTCTTTCGAGACTTGTTTATGGAAAGATGTAAGTGTACTATTGTCCCCAAGTTCATATCAGTCCATTTATAACGCTTGTTAGTCAGTAGCTTATTTAGTTGAGAAATGGCTAGGTTTGATTATGAACCCACCATCTTTGTCTAAAGAAAAAAATTGTTTACCACTATTTGTACATCAGAGAACGGAGCATTATATCAATAAAATAATGTCTTTTAATAACCTATCATCTGTGAGTGTGAGAGTAGCTGCTCTATTTCTTCAGTAAGAAGGCGCCTGATTAGAAATCAGATGCAAACGACCCGCGCCATTAGGTTAACATCACTTGTCGGAGAACAATTATTGTGGAGAGAACTTCACAGTGACTGAAGCAACACAAACGTAAGTAGATACCTAAGCGAGCTGCTGCCATAGGCAAGCCATTTATGAAGTACTTTTCTAGAATGACTACTAGGTTGTTCAGAAACTGAACTATCATGGTTACCACAAATCAACCACTACATTGATGTAATGTTCGAAACCGGGAACCACAAGAAGGAACAATAGCGGTGTACAAAATAAATTGCAGTAATAGTGAACAGAAATTTGTGGGACGGAAATAATCGACCAGGATACAAGAACATCAAAGGGCCTGCGGAAGCATTATGCATCGTCACTGGTCTCAGCTCATGTAAAATACGAGGGACATAGATCCGACTGGAAAGCAATGGAGGTTATGGCCCAAGAAGCGAGGCAAAAAGGAAGTAGGTTCCAAGCAACCTGCTTCTGCTTTAATAACTCGATCAAGATACGCATTGCAATCGGCTCCCTATACCAATAACTGTGCAAGAATGATCTCCGACAAATCTAAAGGCAAAGATCGAAACCAGATGTTCGAAGAACCATTTGAGTGCTCGCTTTATCCACGGAAGAAAAAGAACAAACATTGAGGGACGCGACTAGAAGATGTCATCTTTATAGATAACCCACCGGTCGGTAGCAGATGGATGATTCAATCAGCAAGGTAGCCTACTCTAGATAACCGCAATGATAATGCCAACTCGCATGGTGGCGAAACGTATGCAATCATTTAAACGAGCTCGACAAACCAATCAACAGCTAACTAGGAGAGCAATAGCAAATTAAGATTCGTGCAGCTGAAGTTAAGTTGGTTTTTAGATGGCAGGATTTCCAATTTTAACCTTTTCAAAATACCACATAAACTAGTAGCAGAAGCTAATGGACCCAGGAAGAATAAGTTTAATTATTTCTTCGATAACAAGCGACGTGTTAACACGAATTTAAACTAACTGTGTCCGGATAAAGTGACATCCGTTAAACTGTTTCGAGAAACTAAGCCAAACGATCAAAAACTGTTTTACCAGATCAAAACATTTCAGTCGAGAACAGAATGCTGTTCCTCTTTCTGGTTTTGTGCTTCTCCGTATACACAAGAGAATTTGCAATGTGCAATATAGTAGATGCTAATTTAGGGACACTCTGAACGCTTACAACTTTCAAATCAAGTTCTCTTCTTACCGAACGTAGTTAAACAGTTGGAACGACAGTAAGCTTGCTTTACAATGCATACAGTTTTCTCTAACCCCCTGGAGAAAATATTTGGCGTACCTACGGCATTCCTTAGGGCCAATAAAACAGATGTCACATTATCAATCTCCCAATTTTGATCTCCTGCAAATGTTGGAACCATCTTAATTATTTCCCCTGAAAGCTTGTTTTAATATCGTGTACGTTTCTGAGAGTTTAGGTCTTCAGTGAAAACTTGTACAACATCAGACCACCTTGGACCAAAGCACATCCATTTCTCCTTACTGCTTCTTCATTCCTTTGTTATTTGTTTATTTCTCTCTTACTACTCTTGGCCAAGACTGGGTCGTTCTCCCGAGGTGGTAGATAAATGCTTCCAAAAATGTAGTACACTCATGCTGTGCGAATAGTCACGAACTCACTGGCGAATATTAAAGTTGCTTGATTCGAATTAGCTAAATGATGCCTGTATGATGGACAGAGCTTGAGCTATTACACAATCCCTCACATAAATTTATAGATATTTATGTATAATGCTCCACTATGATGATGACAACATTGCATATGACAACAGCCAACAAGAAAAATGATCAAAATATCCTTGGCTATTTGCTTTAAGCCAAAACAGCACATGGCCATATGAGATGTGTAAGTGAGGTGTGGAAACAAATCTCCTGAAGATGGTTCAATAAACTGGAACGGATGGTTTCATCTGCTTTTATTCCCATTCTTCCTCATATTTTACTACTTTTACATGATTGAGCACTTTATTGAGAACATAACAAATATTGAAAAAACCTTCCAAAATACATTTTTGTTATACCACTTTATCAGGCTGTATTTTGCCTGTGTCGCATGTGGAGGAATATACCGTTTGTTAATTCGTTTGTTTTTGATCAATTGTGACATCAGTGTAAAATCCTTAACTTGCATGCGATCAAGAAAAAGCGGTCTGGGTCGCTACTTTCTTAACAAAGGTTAATATCAAACGCATGAACATAATCAGCGTGTTACGCATCATTTTTCAACTATGTACAAACGCGCATTTTTCGTTGTCGGCAAAAGTTGGTCTTTGTGAAGCAGCCTGCTTCTTGGAGCTGAGCAAACTGGGATGGCTGGACAGCATCCTAAGCTGGCAGGTAGGCAATGACTGCCACCACAAATGCAAGCTAGAATTAATTCGGCCGGAGGATTTCGACTCGAATCAATACGCAGGAGGACGAAGAAGGAAAAGTGAAGGAAGAAAATGATCTGAAGTCCACTTTTTAGGCGTAAGTGAAGCTTACCTCGCCCATCGCACTTCGGTTGCAATAGCAGCATTTACGTCATACAGAATTTTGCTCATAGAATCCCCATGTGGACTTGGTGCTACTTTGATATCTTGGACCGGTGAGAACATTGCTTCTGGCAATTACAAAGGGCTTTCTGATCATAAGAAAAAGTGCGAGCTTTTTAACACTTTTGGGACACGTGTCCTTATCAATGTATGTGCCACGCAGCCGACAAATGTCAAGTTGGCTTTTCATCCTTTCGAAAATATCTAGCCGCGCACATCTATACCGGATATTGCATCCGAGTCTGAGTTCGCTCAGCTCGTGTTGAACGCCTTGTTTCATAATGATATTTTTGCCGGTATGATAAAACTGGTATGTGTTAACGATGCAAGAATTTAGACAGATTGAAACAAGTTAAGATATCTGACTCTTAAGAGGTAAAGTTGCAAGGATTACAGATGGTTTGCTTCCGTCGGGTTTTCTCTGAGATTCTGGCTGATCCAGTAGAGACAAGATACTTTGCCATTGATCATTGTTGTATACTTGATGGTCACACACAGTCTTAAGTAAACCCCGTCTTTTAGGTCACCAGTGGTTGTTGGAAACGGAGCTAATTCTCGATTATCCCGCCCCAGCTCAAGTTGCTTTCCAGCCCAAATAAAACAGGCCTTGAAAAGTATAAGAAAATGATAAGTGAGAGATAACGCTTGCGTTTTAGCCAATACATAATGGTGAAAAATATCAAGAATCATCGATTTTGTCGTGTAGTGTCATTTACTACACGCCTTTAACGTCAAGAAGGCTTTGGTAATACATGGTCACTTTCTTTCATCTGGTGAATATAGTACCTGGATCTGTTGGGAGGGCATATTTTGTGCTGTGGTAAGTAGATACTTTGAAATTCAAGGACCGTTGGGATGCTTTAGCTTTACGTGGTATGTTTGCGCAAGTTAAAACGTTCTGAAATTTTACTAAGCGAAATAACCTTCACTGGAGCTTCCATGGTAAGAGCTAGACGGTTGTATTCGCTATGTTAATGCTCCAACCCTACATCGATTATTCCCAGTTAAAATATTTCAGCAGGATGGTTTTATATGAAGTTTGAGAATAATGAACGCAGGGGATACATTTATGGTCGCTCATATGGTCTTATGGCCTAACTGAATCACTTCGTCCATTCTATTTAATATGTTCTGTTTATTGTCTTTCAAGGCAGACGGCGTTGTGAAGCCCATAGGTGCACACAGTAAGTCATAGATTGCTACCTGCAGGTGAGTTTTGAAATGCTGACTCACTCGCTTAGCTCTACAATTGCAATGCAGACGTTTCGTCATCGACGAATATGAAATGCTCTGGGTGTTTTAGCATTACTTTTGCTGGTAAATACCAAAGTTTGGGTAAAACCTGGTTTACCTACGTTTGGTGACGAAACATCTGCAGACGAATTGCTCAACTTGGCGAAAAAGTCCATATGTGACGAAGATGCTCAAATGTTGGACAGATCAGGGGATCAAGTTGAAAGTCGAATTGAAAGTCGATCGGTGGTGCTATCACACTGAGTAATAAAGTGGCAAGGCCAAACTGTGTTCAGTAGTTACGGGTTAACATTAAAACTAACTTTTCTAGAAACCTTTCTAGAAGTAGTATATTAACCGCGACCGCATTTTCCGCGTATTGTTTAATAGATGCGAATGCGCAAGACGTTGCTTCATTCAGTCATGGGACCCCATTTTCATCTCACTCGAGAGGGCACCCCAACTGTGTTCAGACAACTGCCTACTCGTTAAAGTGTACTATGGTATGGTGCAGCCACAAGATGATTTAATTTTTGCTGCAACGAACCTTACTCAGTCGCTTCGCAACTCCGCCCTGAGACAATCCATCGGCACGGCTACGAGTCTCCGTCTGTCATATCATTGGGTGCTCGGCTTCAGTGCACATTGTCACATCCGACTGGCACGCCAAACGAGTGCATATACAGGACATCTCACTGTCTCATCAGAGCGACGTTAACCGTGTGACCTTGTCGAAAAATGTCCACAACATGAAAAGAAAGACTGAGCTTCAATGGGTTACGACATTTGCTTAGCGAGCGCGGTGCTTGGTGTATAGCACGTTAAAGAAATGTCTTACGTGCCTAAGTTTGCAAATTGACTATTCCTTATTCGAAATGTTGTAAAACGTTCTATACGAAACCTTGCATGCTAAAAGCTAGCGAGGCAAAATTGCACAACAACAGATCATATTCCCTATGGTCCTTCATGGATGGCACGTCTATGCCGCCACTAATAAACGTCTTTTTATTTTCTTAGGGGTAGGACTTATCACCAAATAGGGCGAAAAATGGTGACCACTAAAATTACCGGAATTGCAGAAAGCATAACGGATTGTGCAACCGTGGCCTTTAGTAGCGACATTCCAAACCTGAGAAGGACAGCTGAGTACATGACTAGCAAAACGACACCAATAGCTTATAAGATCAACCACGGTTCCAATACGACCAGCGGTTTACGTTTTACTAATCCGGTTCTCACTTTGATCGGGTTAACTACATGCAAGACTATATCCAGTCTTCCTACTTAGTTCAGACCAAGAGAACTAGTCAGTAAGAGCAAAAAGTAGCTGAAGTTTGCTGCTAACAATACCGACATTTAGAATCAACAGCAAACTGTATGAGAAAATGAAGGGCGAAGCGGAGTTTACCAGTTGCAAGCACTACCGGTTTCCTGCGGCGCATCACTGAGTGTAGCATTCATCATCCATAACATATCAAATAATCCCGAAAACAACCATTTGTGCTGTCTATATTGTGCTCCAATGTTCCCCGAATCACTTTCCACATCAATTACAGGAAGACAATTAGTCGAAAACGAGCAGTGGAAACTGACAAGTAACCCACTGATTGTTGCGATTATAAATCCAAATGTAGTGCGGAGCACGCAGCACCCAAACTCTAGGCATAATATTAAGCCATGACATTTGGGCCTCATCCTGAATTCTACCGCGTAAATATAATCAGCTCTGCTAACTACAGGTAGACTCAGGATTGAACATTACTCGGCTGGTGTCCCACCGGATATCCCACTGGACTAACGATACAGAAGTTGGACTATCAGGGATACCAACGTATAGACACTTTGGACATAACCATTCATGTCTACAGCGTTACTATAACGAAATCGTGTGATCAGCTTGAAATAACGACTCCAGATAAAGAGCATTGGCATCACGTCTGTGAAACACACTTCTTAAATGAAATGCTGGCGAACTCGGTATCACCGCTACGTTTAACTGCTAAGGATTTGGCCAAATCGTAATTAAAGTAGTCCTTCAGTCCTAAAAATAGCAGCGAGGCTGCTGGATATTTGGAATATGCTTTGCTGCTGGATGCCATCTGAGCTAAGGCGAAGTGACATTTCAGCCAAGGGACCAGACGCGATGGGGGTGTATACTAAAACAATGTACGTTTAGTGTATCTGACGAGCCGATAAAACCAGGTGATGAAGTGACTGACCAAACACTTTGAACTGTTCACATAAGGTAAGATTCTGAATTTCTTAGGTAGTCGATGAAAAATGAAACAGAACCAATCGCCAAGTACTCACCTGAAAATCATTTTTCGCTGATTGCTCACTAGTCGTCGAAACGTCACGTCTAAAGTGTACAATCGCCGACCCATTACTGAAGTCCGATGACATTTCATGTATGTTTGTGGAAGCCTAAGTGCCTCTCAGCAAACTTATGGAACTTCGCTTACGCCAGTTCGCGTACTTTGGGACATCATTTCTACCACCAAGACCTGGTTGCACAAAGTAGTTGACGACGCTGAGGTTAAGGTTCTAGGAATGTTGCTCACCCGGAACGACCGTCCCAACAAGAAACGCATGGTTCTCCAGTAATGCCGCAGTGAACTGTGATATGCGATAGTTGATGGTATAAAACCCACCGCACTGATTCATTCTAATACAGTCTCGGAACAAAAAACCATGCTGTCGCTTATGGCCCACCAGCATTCATTGGAGGCAGCACGTCCCAGGTATAGCCGTTTCCTCATTCCCAGAGATTTAGATGCACACAATCGGGGGGTACCGGAGTACCCAAACCGTAGAACTCAGGCTCACCTGTGTGAGTTTATTGCTTATGTTCGAAAATGCAAGTAGGATAAGCTGTACTTATTAAACCTTGCGCTCACGTATGTACCGCTCCCGGTCAAAAAATATTGATGCACCCAGCTACCACGTAGTCACAACATTTAAATACGCTTGATATGCAGAGCATCCATACAATCATACGGAATTAACTCACGCAGTCACAAGCTAGCACGTCCTGTAACACCCCGTCGAAGCTTCCACTTAGGGGTTCTTTAACAACAGTCATGTTGACAGTGTTTGGACATAGTTCGTTTAAAGACGCAGTGACCTGGTAAACTAAGGATGGAAAAAGAATCCACGTCGCTTTGCAAAGCGCCATTAATTCTCAGAATGCGGATTCAAAAAGGTGTGGTATTAAGTGATGAAGCATAGAATGCTAACAAGGCCAACACCGACTCCTCCTGACATACGCGACCACTGTACCACATATTATATGAGGAAAAATTTAGCTATCAACAGTGCCTAAACAAAACGAGTTTGGAAAAAGTGCTCTAGAAATCTTTTTGCAGTCTTCTTAAAGTAAGGTATGGCATTCATTTGCTTTTCACAGCAGACGACACGGCATAATGCTCTAGCATTCCTGCTGAAGAGGTTGCTCTCACTGTGTGAATTATACCTCTCCAGGGACTGATAACCTTCGCCCGAAGACACTTAGGACTACGGTTGCTAAAGTAGGGGAGCCCGTGTAGCTGTGTTCCAAAGATTTTTCACTGAACAATGTGTCTTTCACGTGTGGAAGTCCTACACCATTCCTCCCACTGTCAGGAGCGGCTACCGGGCAGTCCTTACAAGCTATCGCTCAGTGACTCAACTGTTTGTGCTGTCAACGTTCTTAAAAGCGATCGTCGCTGAGGCCACAGTAGACCACCTAGAACAATGCAAAGTCTTAACATGAGAGCAATATGGCTTGCGTCAAGGTCGCTCATGTACCACCAACCTGCGAATGGCGCGAGGCAGTTAGGCGGCAGCGTCCGTTGGTAGAGCCGGAATCGACATCATCTACATGGGTACTGACAAAAGATTTGACCGCTTAAATTAACGCATCACATTATACAGGATACAGCTGCAGCCCAGCTGAACGTTTCCAATGGACATGGCAATGCTATTGTTCATGAAGCACCAGACCTAGTTGGTATACTTTTCCTCCGGATTGTGGGTGTCCATCGCTATTCCTTTCACGAACCGTAAGAGCATCTTATACCATAGCACATTTACACAAATCAGTTCCCGTTGATCAAATGTCCTTTTACTTCCATTCTGCCTGCACGCACATGAATCAGTGGAGAAGCGTTTTCATCCTACAAATGGAGTTTATTCGATGTGCAATGCTAGTGTGAAAGAATACCGCCTCAGAAAAGCAGTTTATTCCTGGCGCGTCAATTTTATAGACCACCCACTCACTGCATTTGCCGAATCCTATCCAATGGGAGACATGTTTCGCAGCGTCGCGACTTCGAAGCGCCTCATTTGAAAACATCAAACAATTTCGCTGTTTAGCACCCTATACAGATCGATTTTAATGAAAGCTTTTTCTTATATACCAACTTTCCTATCCACATTCCGCGCTGTCATTTGGTGCACGTAGTCCTTAACATATGATGCGGTTGCCGGTTCGTTCAAATAGCCAACCCAAGGTTTAAATCAATAAACTGTTTCATACTACACCCTTGTCAGTCTAGAATTTACGTGAGAATCAACTGAACATTCAGTGAGGTTCAGAAAACACAAAGAACATAACGAGTACCTCGAATTTTTATGCCATTTTTAAGGCGACGTTCTGATGCGCTTCTGCGTATCGTCACTGAAGAATTGCACATCACGTGATTTACCGTTGTTTTACGCCTTCACAAGTAATAGCGTCTGCTTTCATTCAGACATGCGTCGATATTTGCAAAGACCTGGATATAAACTCTATATTTTAGGGACCGGTTCTTAGTGTTCGTTATCTGGACCTGCTAGAGGGATGGAAAACTTAGAATACTACCGCTACGCCCCAAAGCGAAACATTTTGCTGGATTTAAAAATATCGTGATGAAATGGATAATTGTTTGTGAAAATCCCATCATAAAAGAAATCGATCTTATAACCAAAACAGCGAAGCGCATGCATTTTTGAGCGTAGTGTGCCGATTACAACTTTGGAAAAACCAGATAACCAAGCAGAAGGCTAAATTGTCATCACTATCGTGCGTGCATTTACTCATACTTATTCTATTCTACCAGCAAAACAAACTGTCGAACTGACGCTGAAAGCGTCAGTAGTAAGCTGGGATATTTTCGTCTAGAAATAAAAGTTCGAAAACACGTTTTCATACTACACAGTTTGGCAATATTTATGTCATCCTTGATTTTTAACCTGATGTTCTTCACACTAGAATATCTCAAATGGGTGTTAAGTTAACTCCCTGTAAGTTGGGCAATTAGTTACCCCCAGAACCTCGAAGCGCAGTGGGCTTGATTTACAATGCTACGCATGTCTGAGCAAATCCAGTCGAATGGTACCTGAGATAGTTTTATGTCCATTTTTCAGCTTACGGCTTACCTAGAAGTGCGGGGACACTGATGCCGCAAATCTAATTACCGATCAAGCAGCTACACTTGTGAACTTCTGATACGAACCCAGATAAGACCTAGAAGAACCGGGGTTATGAACCGCTCATTTGTGTGTTCAAAGTTCACCTAGCACAGATAGAATAGATAGACTTGAATGTGGTCTACTTTGCCACCTTTTATCTAGGAAATTAACGCCTATGTTTTCCATGAGTATGGCATTCATTTTGAGTGCATAACTGACCAACTGCCCACGATGCACAAGCCTAACATTTTTGTTCCCATTCGGGTCCATAGGAATCTACCACGTCTCCGACGTCCAAATTCCGAATAACACATATAGACAACGCAAGATCAATTTACCAAAGATCCTCTGGGATATTCCCACGAAAGTAACAGCATAACATCTTCGTCCACATATCGATGCAGCTGACCCGGAGCGCTTCAAGTGTATTGTCATCGAGCTAAAGTGGCCATCTGTTGAGGGAGATTTAAACCTCTGAATCGAAGAAATCAATCGCTCACTTATCAGGCATTCTCGGTATTTCTCAGCGCAGCCTGCGGGTAGACTTTATCAATGTCTACAGTTTTCTGAACAAGCGCGATGAACTGTGCCTCTTCGTTGCTTTCGACCGACTAGATGTAGTGAGACTCCAAGAGAGGCAGTTGAAATATGGGGAACTCATCCAAGAATTTGCACATAGTGGCTACTCGAAATTCCGCTGTGATAGGCTATCGAATGCCAACGGTGACGTCTTGCTCTAAATCCGGTCGTCTGTGCAGGAGACGTGAGCTTCCACTGCAGTGAAGATAGTCTAGGTGAACAGTTGTGGGGTACGATCCACGGGCGCGGAGTACTAATCGTGGGTGCGTTTTATCGCAATTCCCTGTGTATTAGTTTTGATTGGCTGCCGCATCGCAGAGACCGCATGATTCGTCACCATTTTTAGCTGTTAGACGATTTCAATTGTTCTCGAATACATTGGCCTGAAGTTCAACTTATTACCGGATATTGTGAAGCTGAATTAAAGGTTTCTGAAATGGTAGCTGAAACTGGGACGGCACAACACATCTGCCAACCAACGTGCATTACACCGTCCCTAACTCCATGATGTTTAGACTGGAAGTTAACCAAGTGTGAACAACCTGTGTATGATATTCGGATCCTGGTGCCTCTGGAGGCAAGTGACCACTCAGTCCTTATTGCTTAAGTGGTGCTACCGCTGCGGCAATCCCGAGCACTCTAGCCAGATTTCAGCTACTAGATAACAGTTTTTCACTGCCTTACTCGAGCTCCGAAGCAACTGCATTGGTCTCTGCATTCGTTGAAGCGTTTTGGTTAGTAATAAAAAAGGGAGTAAACTCATTGTGCAACCAGGTTGTGCCTATCAAGTGTCGGAAAGTCAAACCGGTCAAGCTACATTGGTTTGACAAGGAATATAATAAGCTGCCTTAGCAGCGACAAAGTATGTGGGACAAATTAATTATCTCTAGCCCGGCGGACGATTACGGGGTGTATGAAATGCAGCGACATACTTGCAATCATGTGAACACCAGCGAGCGTAGACACTTCAAAGAGAAGTTCGCAGCTGTAGCAAAGCCCACCCACGAAAGCTTTGCGTACGTGAAGCAACGCCTGAAGCCAATATATCACCTACCAGTGATAGGGGAAGTGGATGAACAGACCCTAACCTCAAACCTTGAGCGTGCCTGCGCGTTGGCAATGCGCTTTGCCTCTGTTTGCAAATGAAATGTTGTCTGTACTGAGTTAGACATGTACCTTGCTTAACGAACTCGACAATCGAGTTTGTGGCGTGCAATAGGCGCATTAGCTACACGCCTCCTTTGAAGGTATCAGAGCTGCTGGCCCTAACGCACTCTTCCACTCCCTATGGGCCAACATCTAACAAGCCGAGACTGACTTGTTTGGCAGGTCACTGGACATAGTTTCCCTGCGACCAACTGAAAACTCTCAATGATAAAAACCCGACATTAAAAGTCGAAAATGCCAGCAAATTGGACAACTACAAATCAATTTGTTTGATCCCTATTTTGGTCAAGGTTACAGCGAAGATTGGGAAGAAGAGTTTGCGACAGCTGTTGCGGTCGAAAGATCTCCTGAGGCCCGCACGGCAAGTTTCATGCCAGGCCGTTCATACACCATCAGCCAGTTTGCAGAGAGGCATAAATGGTTGCAAGCAGTGAACCAGAGGAAGTTTGTCGATGTACTCTCCATCGACGTTAATAAAGCCCTCGCCATGATGAAACATGGGGTATTTCTCCTCAAGCTGAGAGTGTGCGGTGTTGCAGCTCATTGAAAGCGTGGATCCGCTGATTTCTCCTCGTACGAAACCGGAGGGTATAAGTCGATGACCATCTGACCGACCATTGGCATACCCTGGCTGGGGCCTACATTGTTCCTGATTTACATTAACTATCAACCTCAGTTTCTTCCGATGTCCTCGTCCTTACCGGCGACTTTAATATTCGAGTCAGTTGCCTAATTCCTTGCGAATATTATCTTGGTGTCCGTCATGCTCTTGATGAGAGTCGCTCTGAAAAAGGTGATAGGCTCCTCCCGTTCTGGGAGGACAACCGGCTCTTTCTCGCCAGCACGAACTCCAGTCACTCAAGGAGAAGGTACTTGGAGTCGCAATTCACCAGCACAAGCGTGGTCAAAAATTGCTCACATCGGCATCAACTGCAGATGGGGGGGCAGTGTACTAGGATAAAGGTTGATTTGGTCCACCTAACTCGACTCAGATCACGATCTGATTTGTGCGGATCTTTGCACGCGATGTGGTGGTTCCACGACGCCGAAACACCGTACGCTATATGCCAAGATGATAGCAGACCCCTCCATTAAACTGCTATTCATCTTCCTTATCAGATGGGCTCACTCGTCTCCCACCTCCAGATGTCGAAAATCACTGGAATTTACTGCAGTAGACGTTGCTTTCTTCCGAACAAACGTACCGTAGGACTGTTGGGTGTCTTAAGTCAGTCTGGATCACTGCTCACTCTTTGGAATTGCTTTAGTGTCACCGAGCTATCCTAGCTGCTTCAAGTTTCGTTGAAGTCCTCCGCAGCCGCAGCCAACAACCCAAGTAAAGCCTGCGTAACCATCGCGAGACTTGGTAGTCTCAGCGCGCTTCGGAGATGGAGACATCTCTCTCAAAAATTGATTATGCCTATCTAAATCATTTGGATCACTTGCCACAGAAGTCCATACGTCAGTGAAACTATTTGGGAAGGAGCATAGACCGCTGGGCTGCGCATTGTCACCCTCGTTTCCTTTAGCCTCCATCTACGTGTCTAACATGTAGGCCAACTCGCGTGTCTTGGAACGTTTCATCGGGACCACCCACTGCAGCGGAGGTCTCTTTTGAGCCTGGTCAAGTAAAGCTTGCTAAGACGGACTTCCTCCGGAGATGCTTAAGTACGGTGGTGAGGCGATTGTTAACCAATTATCTTCTCCGCTCTCGACGCTTTGGTCTGCAGAAACGTCTCCATCCTCTTAGGGCGAGTCGATCATCGTTTCCATCTTCAAAAGGGGCGCGCGTAAGTCAAATGCTTACCCCAGGGAAATCAAGCTCATATCCGCCGCCTCCAAATTGATAATAACCACACTACTGCGGAGGCTAACGCCGATCAAGAACTCTACTCTCGTGAGGAATAGACTGGTTTCCGTCCGGCTGAGTGTGTGTGGATCACATGTTTTCGCTCCGTCGACTCTGCCATCCTATTACCATCGCCTTTTTGGAAGTCCGAACTGCGTTCGATTCGGTTGATCGGCTTGTTCTATTGCTTTGCGTGCAAAGGAATGAGGTTTCCAAAATGTATACCGCCATAATTCTTGCTTTAGCTAACAATCTTCTGACAGAGTAAGGAATTACGCGATGCTCTCTTCCCCTTTCGCCATCACTAGCGATGCGATACAGAGATGCACAATGTCCCCGTTTCAGCTAAACATTGTGATTGAAGACGTCCGGTTATGTTCTCCGAAAGGTTTCTAGGGTCTTGCAGTAGGGCTTCTTCCACGGAACGGCGCGGAGGACTTAGACTATGTTGCTGATTTGGTCTTGCTTAGTGACAATCCACAGATCGTCCAGGTTCGTTATAAACTACTTGCTTAATGTTGTACTAAGTATGACATGAAATGTGCCCCATCACCATACCAAAGCTTATTGCGGCATTGGCATCCACCTGCGGTACGCTGAACCTTGAAGGCGTGCCGCTTGAACTTGTTGATAGTTTCGTCTACCTTGAGAGCTACGTTTCTTCTGACGGCCCCAGTAGAAAAGAGATTTCTCTCAGTATACCAATAACCGGATCAGGTTTCAATGCTCTGAGTTATTGGTACTGCTGTCGTGACGTTTTATTCACGATAAGGGGCATGATCAACAACGCCTGCGTTGGCGCGGTCCAGTTGCATCGCAAAGATTCTTGGCTGAGTCGTGTAAGTAATTCGTTTACGAATGAGCAGACGGATTCCGGTATGATTCAAGTTGGTTCATCGCAATTAGATTCCAAGCCGCAAAGGTAGGCTACTAATCAGGAAAAGCAACAGACGCGCGTTTTGCGCTATTGTGGCTCGCCAGTGGTGCGCATCCATCGGTCCCCTACTGAGGATCGAACCCATGACTGCTAGAGGCTAACGCTAACTAGCCAGCGGCTTATGCCAGTGGGCCATCTAATTGCGATGAACCAACTTGAATCGTACTTAAATCTGCCTACTCATTCGTAGTCAAAAATCTAAGGCCTACCAGTATTCAAAATTGCTGAGTGAATTCACGGAGCTGACAAGAGAACACCTGACTGTGACGGCTAATCACTGTCCTCTGCACGGGCAAAAATCTGCACGGCAATGGAGGATGGGTAGGGCTATGTCGCAGTCAGGTTTCAATTCGTAATGGTCGGCTGTCGTCCCCCATGACTCAGTGGTTTAAGTCGCTGGCTAGTTGGTGCTAACCTCCAGCAGACATGTGTTTGATACCCAGTAAGGGACCAATGGATGCGCACAACTGACTAGCCCCGACTGACTAGGGCGGAACGCACGTCTGGTGCTTTCCGAATTGGTAGATTACCTATGCGCCTAAGTAATTTGTGTCGGATTTCTGCCTTTGATAATAAATTGTCTGCGGAGGATGGCTCGTGTTTTTCTGAGAACACAAAGTTTCCAACGTCGTGTATAAACATTGCCTTACGCTATAAGGGGCTACCTCATGACAAGTTATTATCCATGCGTCACTGGATTCGTTTGACCAAATCTGAAGCATGCCGCACGAGCTTTTACCAGGATGCGTTCTATTCAATCTAGCAGGGCCGCACTGGAAGAAATTGCGCAGTGACCAACCTAGCACTTAGCGAGAAAATGTCTAGGCGCCTATTTCCAGTCTAGCTGTTGTCGGTCCCCTACGTCTTCTGGGCTGGTAAGTTATAAATAAAGAATATCGACAGTTGGAGACACTTGAGGGTATGACGCTTAATAGCGGGAAATGGAAGACTTGCAAGCTTATTTTAAGCAATTCGAAAAATATACATCGTTATAACTAACCAGACAAAATAGAAAAGCATCGTGAAAAAAGACAATAGATCTTCTTTGTATACTTGCATTTTTCGATCTTTGTATTTCTTAGCCAACTTCATACCATGGCTTCTCGATATCCCGATGCCTATTGTATTGATAATTGATTATATATACATGCTAGTCAAATTGTTCAGTTCAATTACCAAATCGTCGTCAGTGATCCAGACCCTAGCTGATAACCTCCACATACCTGGGGAATAACAATGCCGTGCAAAACCAAACACTATATCCATCAATGTATAATACAGCGGAAGGTTGTGGCTGCAATTCCTGATGTCCAAAACTATCTAAACACTGGATAAAACGGTCGTTATACCCGTCAAGAGAAGAGATAAAAAGGCATTGCTATTTTAAAGAAAAGCATATCGTGCGACAAATAAATACCTGCTGTGAAGGATGTTGAACTGGAATGCGTTTCTATGTATCCCCGTATTGCAGGAGGATTATCTTTTGGGTGCATCCCGCTGACACAGGTATCAGGCAACATTGCACACAGGAACATTGACAGAGGGGTAGCGCCTAATTAGTTAAAAGAATAAGATTAGGTAGTAGCAATAATGCTGAAGCCGTTTTGCTGTAAAGCAGGTAAGAAAACTCATTCTTAGACGAATTGTGGGTTCGTAATATCGCACTGACAGATAATATTGTCAAAAATTTTAGACACCGTTAATAAAGCCATCGGGCCCAATAGAGGATATACATGCACGCATGTTGAGAACAGGTTAACAGATTTTTCAAAAATGTTTTATACGTAATTGTCCCTTGTTTTATCGCATAATGTCAAACTTGTGCTGCTCGTACACTGTGAGAATCTAACTAAGTGACGAACCTGGAGATCGACTTTGGCCAAGAAACAGTGTCGCTCAAGAGTTCTTTAACAGCATTGAAATGTGCCTTAAATTATATATGGTTTCTAAACAACATTCCTACAAGATCGCAAAAGTGCGCTGCGGAGCGGGTTTCACACTTATCTGCACCAGTCACGTACTGATAGTAAGAATACGACCACGACTTGGAAATTTATGGTAGGAGCGGAATCCTATAATCCTATGTCCCCTAGTCGGTGCGTGTCAAGTTTGGGACAGCGGTCACTTACAAAATGGGGATCAATATGAAGCAGCCGTTTTGGTCGAAATATTGCTGTTCCTGCCTAGAGTGTGCAAACTAGCACTTGTTGTAAAGGGCAGTGTTGCTGGCGAAAGACACCTGACATCCATGTGATCCAGACAATGTCATGGGCGTCGTATCGACTTTGATGATCTATAAGCAAAATTGTTGCCTCCAAATCTACCCACACAACCAGCGCTTCAAAAGGAACAAATCACCAGCGATTTCATTTTCCATTTCATTTCCGGTGATAGGTTAAAAGGGGTCGTTGATGGCTGAAGTTGAGATTACTGCCTCATTTTGGATAGCCGCATAAAATCAACTTTCACCGAGTCCGTTATCCATGGAAGTTGCAATGTTTCGAAAGATGCTAATATAGCTGCTTGGTTGTATGCCTTTGTAAATGGTGTTATTCTGTGTGATCAATATGCAGTTGAATGGCATTAATAAAAGTAACATATGTCCTCGGTCTTATGAAACATGCTTTTTCAGACATGCTTGGGATATCACAAATAGATTACTCAATCCTAAGCACAGAAGCGAACATCTGTGTTAAGTAGTGAAATGGGTACAGCAAGTTTCTTTAAAAAGAAAACGAAGAAATCAACTTTTCCATAAAACTAATACGACCTCTCATAGAACCGCTTGCTTGGGGCCAACTTCCATGCGGGGTAGTCCCACTTAGGGTCTCACATTCAATTCCGCTCCCATCTAGCATTGTGCTGGTGTGACAAAACCACGAACGCATCACCGATATTAAGCATTTCTCAGTCCATTTTGTTATATTTGATTAAGAAAGGCATTGGGTCAAATCTGACTGCGTTCCGGTCTGACCGAAATTCATACAGGTCATCACTGCCTCAAATTATTTGGCCTGTTTATAGCAATTGTTGTGGACACGTCGGCCATCCGGCTCATTTGACACTTCTGATTATAGCGCGTATTTTAACGCTAGAGGGTTTGCAGGCAGTGCGCTTTGCGTGGGTACACTGATCAACTTGGAAGTTTCACTGCGTCATCTCGGGAGATAGGCCAAGTCATAGCCAACAAAAAAACAAGAGTAAAGTCAAATTGAATCATAATAAAAACAATTACATAGTTCGTTATAACCCGACACATGATCCCTAGGAAAAGTTCGATTCGTGACTTCAAGCGTATTGTGTGATGCACCGTAGATTACATAACAGCGATGTAACGCCAAATGCGGATGCTATAAATAGCAGTGTTCATCTCAGACTGTCATGTGTACAACGAGATAGAAGGGAAAATGAAGCGCTATTTTTGTCCCATCGGGTGGAATGATGTTTTTTCCCATGATAAATCGATTTGACTATTTGGAAGGAAAAGATTCCCGTGATGCATTCAATCTGAATAATAAATCTTTGAAGAGACGAAGGATTATATAGTGCAGATGGATGATTGAACAATATGGAAATATAGCAGAGAGATGAGGGCGATAGATGTGAGGTTAGATACTATCCGCACTCATCTACCTATAAGCTCCATGGAGGCACATAATTTTTGTTTGTTTAGTCGAGTTAGGTAGTTTGTTCGTTGTAATTCTACGTCCAAACGGAAGCTAAATTTCTGATGCCTTGGGGCAATATATTCTCTCAGTAAATATTTAAGTGTAAAGGCTTTTTATTTGCATCGTGCGACAGCGGAGTATTTTAAATACAAAATATTTGTTTCCATGGTTATATGGCAAAGTGTCTCGGAATTCTGGTTAGTAAAAATTGGTTTGCGTTTGTTGATGAACAATTTTGTACAGCAGACAGATTTAATTTCCGTCTTGGAACCCACCATGGCGCGAGATTTGCCAGTTTACGTTTAGTTTTGTAAGACAACGCAGATATGCAAAAAACAAGTCAATTTGTAAAGGGTATTAGAGTTGCTACAGTGACTAGATTATAACAATTTCCTACCATTCTGAAAATGATTGTAATGTGAGTATATAGTGAGTATATAGTAGTTTAGAATAGAATGTATATAAACGCTGCATGCCAGAAGTTTTGCATCAGTACTTATAAATTAGCGATTGAACACTCCAATGGTCTGTCATACTGTGGCTGCAATACGCCTAGTTCTTCACGTAAAATTAACCATACTTGAATACCGCATACCTACCTCGCAGATTGAATCACACTTGGGAAATAAGACATTGTGCGGAGTGATACTTCCAGATGGAACAAGCATCCGTTGTAAATTATACTGTAATTGGTCGTCGAAAAGATCGTTACAGAACTGCAGCACCAATCCTCTAAACAGACCAAATGGTTATGTATTTGTAGAATAAAATTACAACATTGCGGTCCTACAGTATACGCATTATTTACATCATCGACAAAAAGTTAACGACTAGCGTATTTGACAACGAGAAACCGATCGTTTATGCATATTATAAAAGGCATAAGATCAATATGGTTCACATCCATCACCAGCCGAACATTACACGTACTCTTGGAGATCACCTCTGCAAGCAGTCACCCAGGGGTTGCAACGTTGAAGTACTAATTAAGGCTGACCTGTGCTGTTAAGAACAATCTGAGAATGCGTCACAGAACGAGAACCAAGACGTCGGCACGTCGCGGAGGGCATTTGGGCGGTTTGATCCTTCTGCCTGTTTGCAGTTGCTTAGCACCTACTTACGGTCTCATGTGAAAAACACAAACCAGGTGTGATAGCTCTGGCAAAAAGAAAATCTTACAGAGTTCGAGAATCCACAGCGACGAGCCACGAAGCACCTCAACGCGTTGTTCATTCTTCCTTATCAGCTTAGATTTAGGACACTGCAATTATAAGGCGGCTGCTACCGCCGCCTAAGTGGCGACCTTATTATAGCAGACCATATTCTAAGGAATCCAACCACGCCTGCTGCCACCTACCACACTGAGCAACAACACGAATTTGATGAGTCACCAGTTCAAGTTAGCCAGGCAATACAGTCGGCTAAAATGTCGAGGGAACTTTTACTCTCTTCCCGGTTGCCAAACAGAGAACGCCTTTCCAAATCACATTATTTCCACCCCAACCCCCAATTTACCGGTGTGTAAAAAACCCATTAATATATCGCTAACTTACCTACATTACAAGACACAGCCCATGTGTCTCGACAGACGATATGATGTGACGAACATAGCACTAAAAGAATTAACCTACACAACTGCGGCTGGCTCTTTCTGCGTGCCTCTGCGTTTACAATGTGATTAGTCAACCAAAACAAATTTATAATTCATAGTTTCATTTACTATTTACCATGCTGTGGTTCTCTATTTGGCTATCTTACGGGATATCCTAATCATCCGCTGTCTTGCCCGTAAGGTACAAAATGCTCCGTCGCTCCAAGTGCAATATCTTCTACTACACCAGTAATATTTTACCTGTACCTGATGAATGAGTGCTTATCCTTACTAGCTGCTTCCTGCCAGTGAGATATGAATCCATCCAAACCAACAGTGAGCCTGTTGTACCACTGTTACGAAGGATTCGCATACCTAGTTGAGGTAGAACTTTGTCTAATACTTCGTTACTATCCAGGTGAACTACTGAACAGACCTTATCGCAGTTAAGCAAATTGGTCAAATTCTCGAAAACTAGCTGACGTGTGGTACATGAATATTTTGAGAAAACCATACTGGGCTGGAGAAAGAAAGCTGTTCAATGTTAATAATTCACCGATTTCTTTCGGAACATTACATTCATATCCTGGGAAATCAAGAAAGTGTTATTATAATGGATTCATCCCAGTAGTGCACAAGTGTTATTTATTAGCCGATTGTTGCTAACATCATGTCAAGACCCCGCTTTATAACCTAGCGTTACTTTGGTCGGCTTCCATTGCTCAGGATAGAGACCAGATTTTAGTGATGTGGTACATCAATTCAGTAATAGGAATAGGATATCGTCACCGCCGTACTGTAGAAACGCCTAAGGTATTCTCTCTGGGCCCACGGGAATGGCAAGTTTTTAAACTGATGATCACGCCTCGCATGGCGGTAAAACACTTACAAACACATTTCCCAGCTTCGCGAACAAATGCGTAACTGAAGTTTTAAACTGTCAATTTGGCGCTTAATAGAAGTAATATGATATTGGAAATACACGGGCCGATATACGTCAGGGGTTGTTCTGCCAGCAATACGTTCGTAATTGTGCAAATGGCAACGAAACAGCAGTCGTAGGCTTCCGACACAGCAACAAGGTTATTAATAAGCACTCCTTCACAAGCAAAAAGTTATAACGACTGGTATGTTGTATACCGTTCTTCTTTTTTGACAATCGGCTTAAATCGTATAGTTTAATGGCAATAATTAACATATCTGTCTCTACCATTTGAAGGCGGTGGATCCTTAGATTTTCCTTCCTAATTATCAGCCTGCAACCGAAACAGCACTGATGAATCTCATATATCTTCAAAACATTTAGCGAGGATTAATCTTTCGCTCATGTCATCTTTTGCTAACTTAGGACTTGTGCGTAATGCTAACTAACTCGAACGACAGTGTTTCGATGCAGTAGCTTACATTCGCATAAAATTCTTGGAAGGCAACTTTTGGATCTAGGAATAAGAAATAAGTGTCCCCATCAGTGAGACGCACTAAGAAAATTTCCCAAATTTATCTTGCTAAAAGTGCGTAGTTTTTACTTTGAGGAATCAGATGTGAATGCAACATTTTGTTTACAAGTAACAACATCATGGTCATGGCTATAAATGAAGTCCGGTATGCCGACATTGGTAACAAGTGGAGTACAAGTGAATATAACTTCTAAAATGTTACGCCATCGTGTGGTGGCATATACATGTTGAGTCCATCCGCATTTATGTAGGTACTTTATGAGCTCAGCTTATTTCCCGCTAGTTTTGTGTTCAGTAGATGAAATCTTCGACAAGTTAAAACCGCCCCTAATTAGCTTACACTGAATAGATAACTCAGAAGCACACGACATGGGAATCTGAAGAGTTCCGTTTTCAAGAGCTTGGGAAGTTGGCGGCAGACATACACACCCGACTCGCAGTCCAGTAATATTAACGCCTATTGTCATACAAATAGACACATCAAGTGATGGTAGAGGCTCATCAATAAAATTTGAAGTTTTAACGTCTGCGCGTAACAAATAATGCAATCACCTCCTCGTCCAGGACGGCGGTCTCGTCTGATTAAATTATAATCTTGGTGTAAACAATCTGGGCTACACCACATTCGTACACTCCGGTTCAGTAGTAAGGAGGAGATGGAGTTCATGAACGGAGAAGAAACAACAGAGCAAAACCAATTTAGGGATCTGAGAATGAATATTACTCAGCATTAATTTGAGGGTCATCATAAGGAGATTGGATCACAGATTCACGCAAATCAATATTTGAGCAGAAAGTTGCGTTGGTTACATGTGGCTCTTAGTTGGAAGTTTGTGCGTTCGATATCTAGAGGTGGCGGAGCATGAGGCATAGATGTTCCAAAAAATCTTGGGGATGGATATGGACTGGAGGAAAATGCACACACTCCTCAATGTAACCTGATGGTAACCGCGCGTAAGCCCGTTGCTGTTCAAAATCTTTTGCAGAATTAACACTCAGATGTCTATAGCCATTAACAGAAAGCCAGTGTACAAGGTAAAGAGGCAAATCCTGTGTAGCATAGAATTCACATGCGCTCAGTGGTTGTGTTACACTATTGATTAATGTCACCTAATGCTTAAAGACCGCTGTGGGTTCGGACCAATGGAATGAGAACTGTTCCGTCAACATCTACAACTGAGCTTCAAGTTCAATTAATTCATGTGGCAGAAGAACAGTAGAAGAACCCCATGGATGTTCCATTGTGTAAGCGTCGTTGATTCGTGGTGGGTTTCACAGAATCGGTTTATCTTCTGAGGGTGTGCAGTCAGCACGTGAGTCCCACCGCGACCAACCAATCACTACACACTTGTGCTGCACCAGCAGTCCGCGCTGTATCAGTCACGTGAACAAGGAACAAAACAAAACGGACAGAAAGCAAAAGGAAACTGTAATCAACAACACGAGGGAAAATAAACACGGCTGATCAGGATAGGGAAACGGAATTGGAATATGGAAATTCAAGCTAAGTTGTGCATGGGCGTCAAGTCGGCGTGTAAATGTTTTCATTGTCGGTGCCAATTAAAATTCGCAGACAGAGTCAGGGGTCGATTGACCTTTGAGATAACCGGACGTCAACCCGCGTCCGGACGGATCGAGCTGCATGCAATATTCTGGGAGGCCTAAGACGAGCCGGCAATCGAATCAAAAAGAAAAGATGATATAATTCAGAAGCAATCTGACAATAGGAGATGCGAAAGTTAAAAATGGCATCAACTCGGTAACACCATCCGTCCGGACGCGGGTTGACGTCCGGTTATCTCAAAGGTCAATCGACCCCTGACTCTGTCTGCGAATTTTAATTGGCACCGACAATGAAAACATTTACACGCCGACTTGACGCCCATGCACAACTTAGCTTGAATTTCCATATTCCAATTCCGTTTCCCTATCCTGATCAGCCGTGTTTATTTTCCCTCGTGTTGTTGATTACAGTTTCCTTTTGCTTTCTGTCCGTTTTGTTTTGTTCCTTGTTCACGTGACTGATACAGCGCGGACTGCTGGTGCAGCACAAGTGTGTAGTGATTGGTTGGTCGCGGTGGGACTCACGTGCTGACTGCACACCCTCAGAAGATAAACCGATTCTGTGAAACCCACCACGAATCAACGACGCTTACACTATGGAACATCCATGGGGTTCTCCTACTGTTCTTCTGCCACATGAACCAATTGAACATGAAGCTCAGTTGTAGAAGTTGACTGAACAGTTTCCATTCCATTGTTACGAACCCACAGCGGTCTTTAAGCATCAGGTGACATCAATCAATAGTGTAACACAACCACTGAAGGCATGTGAACTACATGCTACGCAGGATTTACCTCTTCACCTTGTACACTGGCTTTCTGTTAATGGCTATAGACATCTGAGTGCTAATTCTGCAAAAGATCTTGAACAGCAACGGGCTTACGCACGGTTGCCATCAGGTTACATTGAGGAGTGTGTACATTTTCCTCCAGTCCATATCCATCCCCCAGCTTTTTGGCAAATCTATGCCTCATGCTCCGCCACCTCTAGATATCGAATGCACAAACTTCCCACTAAGATCCACATGTAACCAAAGCAACTTTCTGCTCAAATATTGATTTGCGTGAATCTGTGATCCAATCTCCTTGTGATGACCCTCAAACTAATGCTGAGTAATATTCATTCTCTGATCCCTAAATTGGGTTTGCTCTGTTGTTTCTTCTCCCTTCATGAACTTCATCTCCTCCTTACTACGGAACCGGAGTGTACAAATGTGGTGTAGCCCAGATTGTTAAACCAAGATTATAATTTAATCAGACGAGACCGCCGTCATGGACGAGGAAGTGGTTGCATTATTTGATAAGCGCAGACGTTAAAACTTCAAATTTTATTGATGAGCCTCTACCATCACTTGATGTGTCTATTTGTATGACAATAGGCGTTAATATTACTGGACTGCGAGTCGGGTGTGTAAGTCTGCCGCCAACTTCCCAAGCTCTTGAAAACGGAACTCTTCAGATTCCCATGTCGTGTGCTTCTGAGTTATCTATTCAGTGTAAGCTAATTAGGGGCGGTTTTAACTTGTCGAAGATTTCATCTACTGAACACAAAACTAGCGGGAAATAAGCTGAGCTCATACATTAACTACATAAAGGCGGATGGACTCAACATGTAAATGCCACCACACGATGGCGTAACATTTTAGGACTTATATCCACTTGTACCGCTCTTGTTACCAATGTCGGCATACCGGACTACATTTATGGCCATGACCATGATGTTTTTACTTGTAAACAAAATGTTGCATTCACATCTGATTCCCCCAAGAACAAATTGCTCCCTTTTAGCAGCATAAATTTGGAACATTTTCTTAGTGCTTCGCACTGATGGAGACACTTATTTCTTATTCCTAGACCCAAAAGTTACCTTCCAAGAAATTTATTCGAATGTGAGCCACTGCACTGAAACGTTGTCGTTCGATTTAGTTAGCATCACGCACAAGTCCTAACTTAACAAACGATGGCATGAGCGAAAGATTAATATTCGCTAAATGTTTTGAGGATATGAAAGATTCATCAGCGCTGGTTCGATTGCAGGCTGATAATTAGGAAGGCAAATCTAAGGATCCACCGCCTGCAAAAGGAAGAGAGATTTGTTAAGTAATGTCGTTGCACTATACAACTGATGGTCAAAAAAGAGGAACGGTATACAACTAACCAGCCGTTATATCTTATTACATGTGAAGAGGTGCTTTTTGATGCGCTTGTTGCTGTGTCGGAAGCCTACGACTGCTATTTCGTTGCCATTTGCACAACTACGACCGTATTGCTGGCAGAACAACCCCTGACGTATATCGGCCCGTGTATTTCCAATATCGCATTACTTCTATTAAGCGCCAAATTGACAGCTTACAACTTCAGTTACGCATTTGTTCGCGGAGCTGGGAAATTTGTTTGTAAACGTTTTACCGCCATAAGAGGCGGCATCAGCATTTTAACAACTTGCCATTCACCTGGGCCCAGATAGAATACCTTAGGCGCTTCTACAGTACGGCGGTGAGGATATCCTATTCCTATTACTGAATCGATGTACCACATCACTGAAACCTGGTCTCTATTCTGAGCAATGGAAGCCGACCACAATAGCGCCATGTCATAAAGCTGAGTCTGGACATGATGTCAGCAACTATCGGCCAATAAATAACACTTGTGAACTACTGGGATGAATACCTTATAATAACATTTCCTTGGTTTCTCAGATTATGAAGTGTAATATTTCGTAAGAAATCGCTGAATTACTAACATTGAACAGCTTTCTTTCTCTAGCCCAGTATGGCTTTCTCAAAATATTCATGTACCACACGTCAGCTAGTATTCCGAAAGTTTGCCCAATTTGGTTAACTGCGGTAGGGTCTGTTCAGTAGTTCGCCTGGATATGAACGAAGTATTAGACAAAGTTCCACATCAACTTGGTATGCGAATCCTTCGTAACAGTGGTACAACAGGCTCACTGTTGGTTTGGATGGATTCATATCTCACTGGCAGGAAGCAGCTAGTAAGGATAAGCACTCATTCATCAGGTACAGGTAAAATATTACTGGTGTAGTAGAAGATATTGCACTTGGAGCGACGGAGCATTTTGTACCTTACGGGCAAGACAGCGGATGATTAGGATATCCCGTAAGATAGCCAAATAGAGAACCACAGCATGGTAAATAGTAAATGAAACTATGAATTATAAATTTGTTTTGGTTGACTAATCACATTGTAAACGCAGAGGCACGCAGAAAGAGCCAGCCGCAGTTGTGTAGGTTAATTCTGGTAGTGCTATGTTCGTCACATCATATCGTCTGTCGAGACACATGGGCTGTGTCTCGTAATGTAGGTAAGTTAGCGATATATTAATGGGTTTTTTACACACCGGTAAATTGGGGGTTGGGGTGGAAATAATGTGATTTGGGAGGGCGTTCTCTGCTTGGCAGACAGTAAGAGAGTAAATGTTTCGTCGACATTTTAGCCGACTGTATTGCCTGGCTCATCTGAACTGGTGACTCATCAAATTCGTGCTGTTGCTCAGTGTGGTAGGTGGCAGCAGACGTGGTTGGGTTCCTTAGAATCTGGTAGGCTACAATAAGGTCGCCACGTTGGCGGCGGTAGCAGCCGCCTTATAATTCCAGAGTCCTCAGTCTAAGTTGATAAGGAAGATTGAACAACGCGTTGAGGTGCCTCGTGGCTCGTCGCTGTGGATTCTCGAACGCTGCGAGATTGGCCTTTTTCTAGAACTGCCACACCTGCTTTGCGTTTCCACATGAGACATAAGTAGATGTTAAGCAACTGCAAACGGGCAGATGGATCAAATCGCCCAAATGCCCCCTGCGACGTGCCGACCTCTTGGTTCCCTGTCTTTGACGCATTCTCAGATTATTTGTTGCAGCCCAGATCAGCCTTAATTAGTACTTCAATTTTGCAACCCCTTGGTGACTGCTTGCCAGACGTGGTCTCCAAGGTTATGTGTGATGTTCGGCTGGTGGCGAATGTGAACCACATTGATCTTGTACCTATTTTAATATGCATAACTGATCGATTACTCGTAGTCAAATTCGGTGGTCGTTACCTACTTGTCGATGATGTAAATAATGCGTATACTGCAGGACCGCAATGTTCTAATTTTATTCTATAAATGCATAACCACTTGGTCTGTTTAGAGGATTGGTGCTGCACTTTTGTAACGATGTTTTCGACGACCAATTGCAGTATAATATACAACTGATTCCCTGTTCCATCTGGAAGTATCACTCCGTACAATGTCTTATTTCCCGTATGTGATTCAATCTGCGAGGTAGGTATGCGGTATTCAAGTACGGTTAATTTTACGTGAAGAACTAGGCGTATTGCAGCCACAGTATGACAGACCATTGGAGTGTTCAATCGCTAATTTATAAGTACTGAATCAAAGCTTCTGGTATGCGGCGTTTATGTACATTCTATTCTAAAATACTACATACTCACTATATACTCACAATAAAATCATTTTCAGGAGGGTAAGAAAATTTGATAAGCTGGTCACTGTAGCAACTCATAGACACTTTAAAAATTGACTTGTTGTTTGCATATCTGCGATGTCTTACAAAACTAAACGTAAACTGGCAAATCTCGCGCCATGATGGGTTCGAAGATTGAAACTAAATCTGTCTGCTGTACAAAATTGTTCATCCACTGACGCGAACTAATTTCTACTAACCAGAATTCCGAGATACTTCGCCAAATAACTTTGGAAACAAAGATTTTGTATTTAAAATACTCCGCTATCGCACGAGGCTAATAAAAAACCTTTACACTTAAATATTCACTGGCATAGAATAGATTGCCCCAAGGCATCCGAAGTTTAGCTTCCGTTTTGACGTAGAATTACAACGAACAAACTATCTAACTCGACAAAACAACCAAAAATTATGTGCCTCCATGGAGCGTATAGGTAGATGTGTGCGGATAGTATTCAAACTCACATCTGCCGCCCTCATCTCTCTGCTAACATTTCAGATGGTCCAACCATCCACGTGCACTACATAATCCTTTGTCTCTTCAAAGATTTATTATTCAGATTAAATGTATCACGGGAATCTTTTCCTTCCAAATAGTCAAATCGATTTATCATGGGAACAAACATCATTCCACTCGATGGGACAAAAATAGCGCTTCATTTTTCCCTTCTATCCCGTTGTACACATGCCAGTCTGAGATGAACACTGCTATTTATAGCATCCGCATTTGGCGTTACGTCGCTGTTATGTAATCTACGGTGCATCACACAATATGCTTGCAGCCACCAATCGAAATTCGCCTAGTGATCATGTGTCGGGTTATAACGAACTATGTAATTGTTTTTATTATGATTCAATTTTACTTTACTCTTGTTTTTTTGTTGGTTATGACTTGGCCTATCTCCCGAGATGACGCAGTGAAACTTCCAAGTTGATCAGTGTACCCACGCCAAACGCACTGCCTGCAAACCCTCTAGCGTCAAAATACGCGCTATAATCAGAAGAATCAAATGAGCCGGATGGCCGACGTGGCCACAACAATTGCATATAAACAGGCCAAATAATTTGAGGCAGTGATGACCTGTATGAATTTCGGTCAGACCGGAACGCAGTCAGATTGGACTCAAATGCCTTTCTTAATCAAATATAACAAAATGGACTGAGAAATGCTTAATATCGGTGACGCGTTCATGCTTTATGTCACACCAGCACAATGCTAGATGGGAGCGGAATAGAGTGTGAGACCCTAGGTGGGACTACACCGCATGGAAACCGGTACCAAACAAGCGGTTCTATGAAAGGTCATATTACTTTAATTGAACCTTTGACTCTTTCCTTTGCTCTTTAAAATGTTGTATAACCTTATACTATTTAACACATATATTCGCTTCTGTGCTTAGGATTGTGTAATCTATTTGTGATATCCCAAGCATGTCTGAAAAAGCATGTCTCATAAGACCGAGGACATATTTTACTTTTATTAATGCCATTAAACTGCATATTGATCACACAGAATAACACCATTTACAAAGGCATACAACCAAGCAGCTATATTAGCATCTTTCGAAACATTGCAACTTCCATGGATAACGGAATCGGTGAAAGTTGATTTTATGCGGCTATCCAAAATGAGGCAGTAATCTCAACTCTAGCCATCAACGACCCCTTTTAACCTATCACCGGAAATGAAATGGAAAATGAAATCGCTGGTGATTTGTTTCTTTTGAAGCGCTGGTTGTGTGGGTAGATTTGGAGGCAACAATTTTGCTTATAGATCATCAAAGTCGATACGACGCCCATGACATTGTCTGGATCACATGGATGTCAGGTGTCTTTCGCCAGCAACACTGCCCTTTACAACAAGTGCTAGTTTGCATACTCTAGGCAGGAACAGCAATATTTCGACCAAAACGGCTGCTTCATATTGACCTCCATTTTGTCAGTGACAGCTATCCCAAAGTTTACACGCATCGACTAGGGGATATAGGTTTATAGAATTCCGCTCCTCTTCATAAAGTTCTAATCTTGGTCGTATTCCTGCTATCAGTAAGTGACGAGTGCAGATAATTGTGAAACCCGCTCCGCAGTGCACTGTTGCGACCCTGTAGCAATAACTTTAAAATCTATATATAATTTAAAGCAAATTTCAATGCGACATGATTTCTTGACCAAAGTCGCATCTGCAAGTTCGTCACTTAGTTAGATTCTCACAGTGTAGGCGCGGCACAAGTTTGACACTATGCGATAAAACAAGGAACAATTACACATAAAACTTTTTCTGAAAAATTGTTAAACTCTTCTCAGCATGCATGTACCTATATCCTCCACTGGGCCCGATCGCTTTACTAACAGTGCATAAAATGTTTGACAATATTATCTGTCAGTGCGATATTACGAACCCACAGTTCGTCTAAGAATGAGTTTCGTATCTGCTTTACAGCAAAACGGCTTCAGCATTGTTGCTACTACCTAATCTTATTCTTTTAACTAATTGGGCGCTACCCCTCTGTCAATGTTCCTGTGTGCAATGTTGCCTGATACCTGTGTCAGCGGGATGCACCCAAAAGATAAGCCTCCTGAAATACGGGGATACTTGGAAACGCATTCCAGTTCAACATCCTTCACAGCAGATATTTATTTGTCCGCACGATGTGCTTTTCTTTAAAATAGCTACTCCTTTTTATCTCTTCTCTTGACGGGTATAACGACCGTTTTATCCAGTGTTTAGATAGTTTTGGACATCAGGAATTGCAGTCACAACATTCCGCTGTATTATACATTGATGGATATACTGTTTGGTTTTGGACGGCAGTGTTATTTCCCAGTTATGCGGAGGTTATCAGCTAAGGTCTGGAAAACTGACGACAGTTTTGTAATTGATTTGAACGATTTGACCAACACATATATATAAGCAAAAACCAATACAACAGGCATCGGGATATTAAAAAGCCATGGAATGAATGTGAATAATAAATACAAAGATCGAAAAATGGAAGTACACAAAGAATATTTTTGCCATTTGTACGATGTTTTTCTATTTTGTCAGGTTACTGATGGAGGTGTTTATCATTCGAATTCTTGCAACTAATCGTGCAAGTCTTCCATTTCCCGGTGTTACGCGCCATGTTCTCAAGTGTCTCTACCGGCGATATTCTTTATGTGTGACTTACCAGCCCAGAAGACGTAGGGGACCGACAACAGCTGGACTGGAAATCGGCGCCTTGACATTTTCTCGCTAAGTGGTAGGTTGGCCACCGCGCGATTTCTTCTAGTGCGACCCTGCTCGAGCGCATAGGAACATTGTGGTAAACGCTCACGCTGATGTGTGGGACGTGACCAAGCCAATTTATTTGACGCAGGGATACTAGCTTGTCATGAGGTAGGCCAGTATAGCATAAGACGCAACATCAATAATCGAAGTTGTAAACGTAGTGTCCCCAGAACACACGAGCTCTGCTCCTTATCAAATGTCGAAATCCGACACCACTTATTTACATGGATCGGCCAGAAATGTGTTCCATATAACAGGACAGCGCGAACACAGCTATTGTTCATCATGACCCTTACCGTGTGTGAAACGTCACGACGGCGGAACAGATACGTCAGAGCAATGAAGTCTGATCGGGTTATTGAAATACAGAGATAAATTTCTTTTCTACTGGTGACATCAGAAGAAACGCAGCCATCCCGTTTCTGTTGTACGAACCAGCGCTGCGCACACAGTGAACGTCCACTCACCTGTTGAGTCTGCCATGAGCTGGACGAATTGCATTTGATCTGTGCCAGCGTATGATTACAGCTGGAACCTTAGTGATGGTTTGTGACAACGCACTGGAATCAAATTGGACGACTAACGACCATTTATCAACCATCAAATTCTGCTTACTAGTCGAAATAGGCGCCGGGTTTTTTCCTAATCAGTGCGGACTAACTCAATAATGTAAGTGAAATATTAGCAGATAATATGGAATTCTTGATAATGACTGGTGAATGAGACGAAACAAGGCAGATTGAAATTTATCTGTGCATCTGTCTCAAAAGCTTAAGAATGGCGTTTATATCAGTGAATCGGTGTATGAAATCTATACAATGTAGGCACGGTTATTACAAGGCTTTACGGCCTTCCCAATATCCATAAGCCTAACTGTCCTCTTCGCCCGGTTTTGGACATGAGAAACTAATCGTACTAATCGATTGCCCGTTGGTTGGTTGAGCTGCTTGAGCCTGTACGTAGACGAGTCTCTGTAAATATCCTAAAAGACACTTTAGTGTTTATAGATGCCATGCGTTATATTAACGTCACGAACCAAACTATGTGCTCGCTCGGTGTCACTTCATTGTCAACAAGAACGATGTCGGCATACGAACTCTAGACTTAAAAGAAGTACTGCCCAAGTGTACATTTTATGTGAAGTTTCTATTCAACGGAAGCAGTTGAGGGCAGCGCAGTGGAGTTGTAATATTTTCCCTGCTTGGACCTTTCCTCGCTGACGTTTTCATGGGAACCTTGGAACAGGGTAGATTGGAAACGGTCATCAGCAGTCTTAGATTATACCACCGTTACCCAGATGACATCTTCATCTTACTTGACTTCTTTAGTAAGGTCAAGGAGCTCACCAACGTATTTAACCATACTCACAAGGCTATACATTTCACCTAGGAGGTGGAAGCAAACGGCGCTTTTCATTTTCTCGATGTAGCTTTAAAAGACTTGATGGTGGTGCATTAAAACGTTGCGTTTACCAAAAGTGCACTTGGAGTGGACAGTACACAAAATTTCATAGCTTGCTGTCGCTTCGGCTTAAGAGAAACTTGATCCTCAGTCTAGTGAACCGGGCAGAAATAAGCTGCTAGAAGGATACCTTTTTCGAAACATTACAGCTCACAACATGGACTCTTAACGAGAATGGCTATCCAGAGAATTTTACCGATGTCAATATGGGGCGAAAGTGGGAGGCACCTACAGTCCTGACGGCGGAACGGAAACCTATTTCCCTGCAACTAAGTTACAAAGGGAAAATAGCGGCAGAGCACTTACCAAGCCGTTTGCCGTACACCGTCAGGAATGCCTTCCCACCGGCGAGGATGCATATCCGTTTCACCAGCAGCCCAATGGTGAGAGCAAACATCAACGATAATCTGCCTGTACACACCAAATCAGTGTGTGTTTATTTCTTCACCAGGTTTGTGGATCAGGTTACGTTGGTCGTACGACAAGGCGGTAATCCCAAAGGGTGAGGGAACACCATCCGGCCTGACTGATAAATGGAAGTCGAAACGCCACTAACTCTGCCATCGCCGAACATCTTGCGGATACGGGTTACGTCACCAGGTCGGCTGATCATTTAATGTAATCTGTCCATCCCCCAGAAAACCGTTCAAATTATTTTCTTAAGCGTAAATTAGACGCCACAGAAGTCGTCGCCTTTCGACTGTACGAACCAGCGCTGTGTACGCAGTAAACGTTCACTCACGCCTTGAATCTACCTTGGCCAGGAGGGATTGCATTTGCCCTGTGCCAACGTGTGATCATAGATGTAATCTGAGTGACGGTTTGTGACAACACACTAGAAGCAATTTGACTGACTGACGACCCTTTCGGTGTGTATACAAATTTCGTTTTTCATTTAATTGTAGAACGTTATTAACGTGTTTCCTTTACTACCCAGCCATGTTATATTCAGTGCAACACCGATACACACGCACACGCACACACACAGCCACGTATAGATATATCTGTACTACGCGAGTTTTCATTCTCAGCTGGTTTTTGTGTACTTGTGGATAATCTTACCAAGGAAACTACACGAATGTTTTGTGAAGTGAATGCCGAATGTTATTCTCCTATAAACCCTAGGATATACAACGATCTATCTGGTCTATACATGTTACTGTAAAACTGCTGCTGAAAGAACTGGCTGCAACATTTATCGGCACAGGGATTAACCTTTGATGCTTGCAGAAAAATCTAAACAGATATCTCTGCTTATCCCAAGCTGCCATAATAGCCCAGGAGTGGCTGCTACTACAGAGTAACTGGCCGTTTTTTAAAGCCATAGGAATGCTCGACCTCAACCAGCTCATCACCTTGCCCTATGATTTATGCAACTAGGCCGATGTTCCAGGCCTATTTAGCTTCACAGCTCTGGTAGCCGAGTAGTTAAACCATTGAAAAGAGGTGGAAGGACTTCAAGGAGAATAATGTAAGAATAATGTGAAGTCACGCTGGCCTACTGGTGGGTGATGCATGAAAGAACTCCACAACTGACATTCATCTCCCGCTATTACCTCTGGTGTCTTTCCGAACAACCTTTTCATGTTGCCTGATAGGTGGTTCGAGTTTTTACCGTTCCTGCAAATGGTTCGGCGCTAGTGTCCCAGGACATGGTGGATTTTTGCCTGGAGAAGGTCCTCCCTATAAAAAGCTGCATTTTTTGTTTAACAACACTGCAACCTAACGGAACTGAATCGCCACCAAATAAACTTACCGTCACTTGTCCCTCCATGAGTTGCATTGTGCTTCAAGGGTGCGTTGTGTCTCTGGTCCTTCACGTATCAATAGGCGTATGTACCGTCTATTTATTCACTGGCTCCCAATGGGTTGCAACGCTCTCATCACCCTGCTCCCTTGTAGGTCATAATTTTGAGCAAAGGCTCGGGGTAGGGCCCCCTAAGACAACCCTCTACTTCGCCCTGGGCAACCGGGTAGTATCACGCCTACTGAAGAACCACAGACCACACTGCTTATTACTGCTCTTGCTGTGTCTATCATCTGTGATAACACAACTTCTCAACCTATAATCACAGGCCAACGATTGCTGTGTTCTTAGATATCCGTGCAGCCTTCGGGTCTGTCGATTGCACTGTACCTGGCACTGCCTGCTGAAGAATGGCGTCCCCGAGAACTTCATCTCTATGCTGCACGCTGTCAATGGTCTGACCTCCGGCAGCCTTAGGGCCTATTGCAAGCTTTCGCCTTTTTGTGTTTTCCAGGGGATTTCGAAAAGGATGCCCTATTACTCCGTTCCTACTTAACTTTGCCATTGAGGATGACCTAAAGAGTGCTCAGGGCAATAGATTGAACATTGGCGTTTAGCTCCTCCCAGGTATTAGAGTAGTTCATTTTGATTCTGCTGATGATATCGTCATGCCGGGTGACGATCCACACGCCGTCCAACTTGCACTAAACCGCTTGGCTACTGAACCATCGAAGTATGGTATATACCTTTCGCCATCTAAATGAAAGCCTCTCTTTCAAGACTGGTATGTGCCTGTGCCTGCACTCACTCATTGTGATAAGACACTGGAGGTTGTGGAGAGCTATGTCAACTTGGGAACTTGCATCACTCCTGGCGGGCTGTTGGAGACGAGATTTCGATGCGCATCATAAGGACGCGCCACACATTTTCTAGGCTGAGGCACTTGTGGCGTCGCCACGACATTCGTCTCTCCATCATAGAGCTGGCCTATTGCACAACTGTTCGTGCTGTACTGTTGTACGGATGCGAGATCTGACCCAATCGTAATGGTGACTTCCACAGACTATTCGTCCGTGTGTGGTAGCGGCACCAAGTAAACTATGTGCAAGTTAAACAACGTGTCTTGGGACGAGGAAGTCACTTGCTCGAGGAGCTCAAATTCATTAAATGCGGTAGCTGGGACACGTGTAGCGCATGCCTGTTCAGCACTCCCGGTGGACAGCCTGCGAGTTGGAGAAGCCGTATGAAAAAGATGACGAAACAATTGGCCCCGTCCAGCTGTTGTCGACTGCCTGGTTGAAAACAGAGCTGCGCATACTTGTTGGTTGTAGACCTAGGAAGCCATGGCTCAAAATCGTTGTAAGTGGTGGAGGTTTGCATCGGTGTGTTGCGGGGTCCCTC
The DNA here is from genome assembly GCA_944474145.2 of Dicrocoelium dendriticum. Lineage (NCBI taxonomy): Eukaryota > Metazoa > Platyhelminthes > Trematoda > Plagiorchiida > Dicrocoeliidae > Dicrocoelium > Dicrocoelium dendriticum. The sequence goes on from OX104062.1 coordinate 41,745,889, forward strand.
CCTCCTCCTAAAAAAATAGAAAAAAGTTCAAAGACTGTAAATGGCAAACCGAAGAAAAGCTTTTGTAGTTCTTAGTTTCTTATGATTCATACCGTTTCCCTATTCAGCCACAATCCTGATGGCACGATAACTGTAACACGGATGATGTATTATATATATATATATATATATATATATATATATATGGCGGGAGAGCCTATGGTGCGCTGAGGCTGGTGGTGGCTAGATCCTGCCAGATGATCTACCCACTGCTGCACCATTGGCTCATGTCTTAGACACATCTTCGTGGCGACCGCTGGGTGGGCGTTGGGTTTCGTCTATCTCCCTGCTATGATCCAGGACACCAATCCGCATGATTCAGTGAACTGATCATGTGCTAGATCCGGTGTCATTCGGCTGTAGAGTTAATAGTAGGCTTTGGCTGAGGACCCAAGTTGTTCTCCTGTCAGGTGTGGGCGCCCTGTCAGTATCCTAGTCCATCCTCTTCGGAGGTTAGGAAGTGGTAGATGTCCCTCTTCCTGTAAAACCTAGCCATGGGAGACAACAGGTCTACGGGTTATAAGCTTACAGCTCGCTTGTCTTAGAGCACGAGCGCCATGCATTTTTTCTGAAGGTGGGAGAGCATCTCCGGGTGTTCAATGATTTGCTACTGCCAGCCTCCAACCACGCAGCCCTTGGTCAAATTGGTGCAAACCTACCAAAACCCACCTGTCTGACCGTGGTCACAGGTGCGTATCCAATTACGGTCACAAAACATATATAAATCATTCCAGTATCTCAAAGGCTGCGTGTGACGTCCGTCAAGCAGATCCCAATTAATCTCTGCAATCACATTCCCGAGCTAGATCTGCTCACCATTGCCTTGTGGGTCAGGCTATTGAACCAAAGGCTTCGGACGGAGTTCCCCAAGCCAACCTCCGAAGAACAACGACCACCTCGCGTGCGATTGACCACCAATGCAACCGTATGCCTGTGCGCAAAACACTCGGCATCGGGTTATGGAACGTGCGGACACTAATGGAGCGAAACTCCAGTGAGCACCCCGAGCGACGCACTGCACTCGTCGCGATGGAGCTGGCGCGTTACCACATCGATATTGCGACGTTCAGTGAAACTCAGCTGCCTGAGCCAGGTAAGTTGCATGAAGCAGGTGCTGGCTACACATTCTACTGGGTGGGCAACGCCGCCTCAGCACCACGTGATCATGGGGACGGATTTGCAATATCTGATCGCCTCCATGGCCAGCTGGTGGGTGAACCAGCAGGCAACATCGCGCGACTGATGACTGTTCGCCTACGACTTAGAAGAGGTATGCTTGCCACGTTTATAAGCACGTACGGTCCGACCATGTGTTATCCTGGTGACACGTGATCAAGTCTACACTCAGCTATCCTCCCTGAGACGGTCTGTGCCGAGGAGCGACCGACTATTTCTGCTGGGTGATTTCAACGCGCGCGTTGGGCGTGATGCATCGGTGTGGACAGATGTTATCGGTCCGCATGGCATTGGTTCAGCGAGTGCGAACGGTGACAGGCTGGTCTCACTATGTGCCACTCACGGCCTGACGATCACGAACACTCGGTTTGCACTGAGTCCGAGTGATATTACAACAAGGACGCACCCACGGAATGGTCATGCTCACCTGCTCGACTATGTCATGGTACGTCAGGGTGCTACGCATGAAGTGCGCATGACAAGTGTACTGCGTGGATCTGCATGTTGCACTGATCACCTATTGGTGCGCACCAAAATGTATATATATATATATATATATATATATATATATATATATATATTCGGACCTCTACGTATTACACTCCCGCCGTAGATCGGCATAACTTTAACATTCTCTCCCTCGGTACTGGGGCGAAAAGTATTATGCTGGAGAAGGCGATGGCTGCACGCCCGTGTGATGTGGACTGCATAGCCACAGTGGGCGACCTGTGGCACCACATCCGCTACCAGGTGACAGCTGCTATCGAGGAGACCATCGGGCGCGCAAACTGTAAGCTTCCTGATGAGAACAATGCGACGATTGGAGCATTGGTTTCTGAACAGAATGCTACATTTGCTGCAAAAGTGGCGGACCCCAGTGACTTGGGGAAGAAGAGTCAGTTTCGCAAACTTCGACGGCGACTGACCCGAGAGCTCTGTCGCATAAAAATGCATGGTGGACGGCGAAGGCGAAGCAGACGGAACGCCTCACCGAACGCCGCCAACACAAGGAATACTTTGACTCCTTGAAGGCAGTGTATGGACCGAGATTGAAGCCGCTGAGGACGCTGATCGATGGTAGTTCAGTCGCTACTTGCACACAGATTGCAGGCAAAATGCAGATCTGGCGGAAACACTTCGATTGTCGCTTGAACAACCGTTCAGCGATCGACTGGCGTAGATTGAACGGCCTCAAGCAGCACGATGTGAAGACGAGTCTGGCGGACATGCTGACACTAGATGAGACGCAGAGAGCACGTGCTCAGCTGCGAAACGGCAAGTATGCAGTGGCCGACGGTATCCCGCCTGAAGTATTGAAACAAGGCGGACCCGCGTTGGTGACTGCGCTGCACCACTTGGTGCAACGCATATGGATTGAGGAGGAGGTGCATCCTGAGCTGAAGGATGCTCTTGTGCTACCACTGTAAAAGAGCAAAGGTAGCAAGCAATGTTGCACGAATTATCGTGGTATCAACTACCTGAATTGCGGGAGCAAGTTCATTACCTGAATCCTGCTCAACCGCCTCGTCAGTCAGGTTGTGTAACCTGACGTGACAAAAGAGCAGTGTGGATTCCGTTCGGGTCGCAGCCCGATGGATATGGTGGTTGCGGCTCGTCAGTTGCAGGAGAAGTGCAGAAAACGACTCCAGTTATTTTATGCGCTTTTGCTGATTTCACCAAGGCATTTGATACGGTGAACCGCGAGGCATTGTGGCTGATGTTGGGTAAGTCTGGTTACCCGCGTAAGTTTGTAAGTTTAATTGAATGTCTGCACAGTGGTATGCGAGCGAGGGTGCAGCTGAGTGGAGAGACCTCTGATGACTTTACAGTTGTCTCTGGTGTGAAGCAAGGCTGTGTGTTAGCTCCTGCCCTGTTTAATATATATCTTCATGCAAGGATTTCTTGTGCTTTTGATGTCGCGTGTTCGTGTGGAGCACCGTAATGATGGTGGGTTGCTGAACATCCGTCGTTTCGGTGCGAGACCTCTAGTCTGTGAGACAACTATCCTTATGTTGCTGTTTGCTGATGACTGTGCGTTGTTTTCGCACAGCGCGGATAAGTTGCAGCACAAGACTAGTGCTCTGGCTTCGACAGCGGCTAAATTAGGTCTCAACATCAGCACAAGCAAAACTGTCTGTCTCTTTCAGCCTTCACCGGAGGTGTAATCTTCAATATTGCCGCGAATCAGCCTTGGTGCCAAAGTATTGGAAACTACCTCCCGCTTCTGCCACCTTGGGAGTGTGATGTCGACTGATCAGCAGCTACACAGTGAGCTGCCTATCCGCGTGTCAAAGGCAGCGGCGGCATTCGGGAGCTTGAGTACCGAGTGTGGAACAACCATCAGCTTATCAGTGGCACGAAGCTGATGGTGTACAAATCCATGGTGCTGTCTGCTCTTCTATACGGCAGTGTAACGTGGACGATCCACCGGCGAGATGTGCGACATCGCTAGCGCTCCTCACATCAGCAGTGTTTGCGACGGATTTTGCGCATCGGTTGGGGCGACAGAGTTGCAGTCTCGGAAGTTTTGCGACAAAGTGGCATGTATGCAGTGGACTGCATACTTTTACTGAGACACCTGAAATGCCTCGGTCATGTGAAGCCTATAGATTCAACGCGGATACCGAAACAACTCTTATACGGTCAGCTGAGTACTGGGAATCGAAAAGTGTGGAAACCAAAGCTAAGTTACCAGGACATGATCAAAGTGAGCATCTCACGTTCTAATCTTGATTTTATGTCATGGGTATCGAAGGCGGTTGATCGGCGTGCATGGCGCGATCTAATCACGAAGGCAGTTGCCGAGGTGCAGGAGAAAGCCCTCATTCAAGCTGAGAAGAAGCGGGAAGTGCGGAAACGGCAATCACTGATGGGTTGTACTCCATCGACATCGAGCGCATGGTGCTGTAACACATGCGGTCGCCAGTGCCTGCGTCAGGCAGGCCCAGTGAGCCATGAGCGAGGCCACTCGGGACTACTACCGAAGCGACGACGGGTCCTGCAGTGAAGGTAGGCAGAACCGGAGCAGCGTTTGTAGGTACGCTGCATTCGATTTACTAACCGCGTGCTTGCATGCTAAGTCTATTTATTTCAGGTGGTGGGTTTTCAATTTTGCCCTAACACGTTTCTTTTTTATATAATTGCCTACCTGTACTATCTTCTCTAAAAATTGCACACGTTGCTTAACCTAATTGTAGTTAATCTCGATAATATTTTCGTCTTTGCGGCATTTCCGTCAAATATAATTTCTCACCTCGTGAATTTATCTCGGATTCTTTTATATACAACTTATTTCGTAATCGCATTAATTTAAGCTTTATGTTATCGTTTCCTTATGTATTACTCGACTAATTTTCCTTGTTAGCTTGCTCTCAAGTAATTAGCTGTTGTTTGATATCCCCGGTGTAGCTGCACTTGATGTGCAAGTTGACAAGATGCTTACCTGCCTAATACCTACTACCTCGTCCATACTGGCTCTAGTAGACAGCTGGTCGTTGCTGGGGGGGACGCGGTGCACGGTCACTCTGGCCGTGTTAGGATCAAAGTGCGGTTTTATGCACTCAGTGTAGAGCGGACTACGGTCCAGCCACCGCCTTGTGTGCGCTTGATTCCCCAAATAGAGCGTGCTTGTGTTTGCCTGTGAAGGAGTGTGGGCCGGCTCCATTGATGAAACGTGGCTCATAGCCACATGCCTCCCGGTCTTATTCCTTCGGGTTTACCCTGGATGTGGGGTGTGTGTTTGGAGCTGTGGGTGGTGCAGCGCAAGCCATCCATGGTCCCTCTGTAGGCGCAGGCGTCCTGTGGCTGGCCGCAGTGACAGACAATTGCGAAACCGGATGCCGCCAACCATATATATACATATATATATATATATAATGTATACATTACCGTGAATTCGGTAGACGCTGAACGGAGCTTATTACTTATCAAAAGGTTCTGTCTGACAAGCGTCACATCTCTTGAGACGGTCGCAAGCAACATGTTGTTGCGCTTTATTGTAATGCTTCTCTTTTTTATGATGACTGACATGTATAGACTGAATGGATGTGCCATGATTTCTATGTATTTTCTTTTTCGCGGGGAAACCGCGGAATGTAAGCCTTGCGCCGCAGAAGCTCCTCAGAGGTTTCGATTGCGCTCGGGAAATACATGCTTCATCATCGCGGAAATTTCAACTCTTTACCTATACTATTTACCATGCACTGTTAACCCGTGAGAAAACATTTGCGGTCGGTATTTGTTCAGTAGCTTGTACCCATCTGCGTCCCATTTCGTGAGGTGATTGGTATGATGTGATGTCTTTAAAACTTGTGCTGTTTTTTAACGATCAATTAAGAGTGGCGGCGTCTTTGGAATTCCTCGGTAGGTTCAGTTTCGCGTATGTTATGAAGAAACCTACTACAAAGTACACCTCAACGATTGAAGTTTGCAAACTTTTCGTTCTTGGAGACGGCCACAAATATCGATTTTGCTTTTTCTAGTATGACTTTTATCACTCCTTTCTGTCGCGTACTCAGACTAAAGGAGTGCGCTTTAAGTAGTACTTTTCAGTCTTACAACAGGTTCAATTGGTTTGGAACTCAGCTGCGTTTGTCCCCCTCCAACCTAAATGAGCTCATTTTGGCTAATTCCCCCGTCACAGCTTTCTGTGGCTACCTGAATCTTCACTTTCTTTGTTTTGTTGTTCTGGATTTCAAATGCGATTTTCAGATCATCAAATTGTTTTACCGTAGCACTCTGATATGTTGCATGCACAGCCAATTGCATCGTAGTTGACGGTGAAATTGACTAACCGAATGTCAAGTCTATCTACCTTATTATGGATCGGTTGTGATATGTTTTTGGATCAGCTGACGCGTGCCATGGGACTTCAGGTTGTTATCAGCTGATAGGTCAGAGCGAGTGAATTGGTTGGAGGAAACTAAGTCGCGATTCGGCCAGACATGTGACCCACTTTCCTCTCTGCTGCATTTGCATAAGAAACTCATGGACTGTACGTATTACGCATAGCAATCTTAACTGTCTGTGTGATGTGCAGGGTAAAATGATAAGTGTAGTGATATCATAGTTCTCTGCTTTATATTGAGTGAAATATTGCAAAAGTTGGGTACAATTTTCCCTTTGTTTGTTCTGGAGTGTACATTGTGAGCATAAGCGGAGGTAACGGAACTAATTTGTTGAAGTCTAGGCTGTTATCTTTTCTGCTCCACTGTAATCGATCGGGCCGGTGTTATCATGTTTTATCATCAAAGGTGCTGACGTATTTCCGACAAAATGTCAGTTTACAGAGATTAATTTAAGGAAACGCAAACAACTTGCAAGCTTTCACAAATTTTCTGCAAATGTTTAGTCACCAGTTGAGGTGACATCAGCTACTTACAATTGAATTTTTCCGCTAAACCTTAGTGCATTCCGGAGGCGAATTTGATGGGCGAAACACTATTAACAGCGAAAGTTTAAAACTAATCGAAAATACAAATAAGATATAAACACCCTGAGCTACTTACATCTATTTCCGTAGCGGACACAAAACTGCACATATTATCCAAATCCGTGAAATCACTGGTAACATGTTTTAAGTGTATGCGATTCTGTGAAGAAATAAGCAATAGCGAAAGTCCAAACTAGCTGGCCAACTAATTCGCATTTCATAAATGGTAAGAAGAAGCGTTGCTTAGGTCATAGGAATAAGCTGTTTTCATAGTTGGATTATACATGATTCGGAAGAAAAATAAAAATTTTGTTTATGTCCCAGTTAAACAACGAGAATCCAAATAAAAAATGCAGCGGTGAAAGCAGACAGTATTCAAAGGCCTCTGGAGTAGGGTAGAAAAAGAATGCAGCACTTTCTCCAAGGGAATTCTACCGCACTTTTCTAAGTGTAACAAGAACGAAGCGGCAAGAAAGTACCAGCTTACTTGCACATAACCACGGTTAAACAAGGTGTTACGCATGCGCGCATATATGGGTCATGTTTCCAACCCACAATACAAAATACGTGGGAATAACGACATGTCATATTCGTGCGTCGATTCTCCTCAACTTTAAGGGGTTTGGCTGTCTGCCTGACTCCGTATCTTGGCTTTCGTGACTCGCATTCTGACCAACCTGGGGTTGCTCTAAGGATCTTTATTACTTGATCGCGGTTCTGTTATTCGCCTTGAGTTAATCTTAACTCAGGTCCCTACCAATCGTCGCTCTCGATCCGCTCTCGGTTCGTTCTGTGGGACCTGCGTTGCGCCGATCAATCACTCCCATGGTGCATATGCCTATTTCTGTCATTGATAGTTCTAGTGGCTTTCCAGTGTTTTGGAGATCATTACTTCCGGCACCACTATATCCACCATGCTAGAATTTGAATTTCCAACGTATACCTTCGATAGACCGGACCTGTGTTTGCCCAGCGTTTCGCTATCCTACTGTCCATTGTAAAATTAACTCCTGTTTGATCAGTTGGCGTGGATGGGCCTTTCCAGTCTTTCTTGAACCTGCTCGCTCTTGGTCCCCTATGATCCAACGATAATTGTTGCTGTACTTAACCTGGTCCTCTATGATGAACGGCCAGCAATTTTGAGCTGCATACCTGGCGTCGTATTTTCGCATAGTAGTTCCGCAACTATCGCAAGTTGGCTTCGCTTCTAGCAGTTTCCTCCAATATATCGCGATGCACTGTTCGATTTTCTTAGTCTATTCCTGACCGACTCATCAGCAGATGTCCAAATATGTTCAGTATCTAACACTGCAAATGTTCATCAAGTTAAATAGAACTCATCGGTGGTCTCCGTGTATCTCTCTCGCCAGTGGCCGAGTTGTCTGCATGGCTGGGATGCAATCAGAAGATCACCGTTTCGAATCCGCGTAGGAACGGGCATCCTTGCGGGATACTCAGTCCACGCGTAACTAATGGTGTTCACGCGGCACCGAAGCGCAGTTGCGGCGTACAGCTGACGATTTAGCCGACCCGCAGCCTGAAGGTAACAATCTTGTTTTGTTAACTGACTGCGCCGGTTCGGACCGGTGTAAGAGCATTATCCTTAGCGCACGAGCAACTAGTGGTGCTTGTGTGGCGACGAAGCGTCGGTATTGCGTACCGGCATACCGCTGATGTCTTCTTCTTCCTCTCGCAGATGATTTGGCAGTGGAGGCGTTCCTGAATGTATGAAGTTACCTCATTTCGCACGGTTGTCCAAAATAAACTTCTCTGTAGCTGTCCAGTATGTATAGCAAATCCCAAATGGGTATTATCATGGTACAATCTAATCAATCGTTTTCATTGCGTTCGTAAAATGCACGATAGTTTCGTTCCGTACGTTGAAACCAAAAAGTGCTATTTGAGACTTGAAGTCTGTCTCAGATATGCAGCAGTCCCTTCAGTCCTCCTGACGTTTGCGGCTTATTTGCTGAATGTAAACAAGTAAACAGTAACTTTATGAATTCATCAGTCCTCTGCTTTTCCAGTAGGTTCCTACCCTCTGCTGAGACAGCACTTTATGGCAAGAGTCCATCCAGCACCGGGTGTGACAACTTGTCTAGTAGTAGTTCTTTGTTCCATCGATGGGATCGATAGTAAAGGTGAATTCTGGGATCTGGTAAGCCCATCTTGCAAGACACTACTTTCGTCGTCATCAGCCAAGACGGATTGTTGTGCTGGGTGATATAATGCAACACATTTGGTAAGAGGTACTTACTCCATGTCTCCGAAACCCAAACGATAGCAAGATATTCCTTCCGGGTCGCGGAATACTTTTGTTCTGCGCCCGTTAGCACTAAATAGGCATATTCTATCACGGCATCGATTGCGACTTTTCTTGCGTAGACCGTCGCAACGAAACTCTCACCCGCATTAGGTGTGTGTAAATATCTAGGAACATTTGCTAAGCCAAAATTTAGGAAGTGAAAGGCTTGCTCCGTCTCAGATGTCCAAATGAACCGTTCCTCTTTGTGGAGCAACTTAAGCAACGGGCTCATCATCATCTCTACAAAAGTAGGTACGAATTTTGAACTATATGCTATCACTCCCAGGAACGAAAGGAGCTTAAGTTTGGATTTTTGAATTATGGGGAAGGCTTTACTTTACCATATCGAACTATGTAACAGACAGACAGTAATCTTTTTGACGAGCTGCAGTTTTTGCGACTAATTTCTAAAGCGGATTTCTGTAGTCGTTGTGGTACGGCTGTACTTCTGGCAACACGTCCATGTTGTGCCTCAGAGAAAATACTGATGTCATCTCCATAGACCACCACTGCTTTAATATCTTCCACAATTATCAATATTAGGCGTCGGAAAACAGCAGGATTATTCCACCTTCCAAATGGCATGCTCATAAAGACATATTGCTGGCCGTTCATACTGAAAGCTGCTTTCCGACGAGCTTCTATGATTGGGAACTGTCAGTACGTGAGCGGTGCCTATCCACGAAATCTACTTTGCGTTGTGAAGATAAGAATAAGTTTCCCGCATCCGCGGCATCAGAAATGCGTCGTTCGCCGTGATTTTGCTAACTCTCTGAAATTAATGGAGAATTGGTAGGTGCCATCTGGCTTTCTCTACAGTAGAACCGGCGACCAATTCGAGCTGTTCGTTCTTTTAATGATCCTGTTAATCTCTATCTCTGCCACCTTTTTTTGTACGTCTGCCAAGGTATTTCGTGGTATTATTCTGTGGACTGGTTTGTACTCTCCATCTGAGACTAATGGTACCCTGTTTTCTACCCACTTGCAGACCTCGCAACCATCAATCGCGTCCGTGAACAAGTGCGCATGCCTCCGCAGGTCATCACGTATTATGCGACTTGGGTAGCAAGATGAAAAACTCCTGACACCCACTCGGTTAGATAGACCCGTGCTCATCTCGATTGTTTCGATGCCAGCAATCACCATATCACTTCTCAAATCGCTCTTGGATCTGATTCGCTACGGGATATCATTGCCCGCTACTGTATATGTGGCTCCCTCCACGACGAACATCGAATGATTGATAAGCGTTGCGCCTATTCCAAATTTCAAGCACTGTGCTCCTGTCAACTTCATGCAGTGTCCTCCGACCGTCTGTGCTAAAACTGTTGACGGAGTTAACGGAATCCCATTGAATTCTAGTTAAGTTATTGTAACGGATAAAGTTTGAATTGTTCTGGCAATTATCAGATGCACCAGAAGATTCGGACTACATGCTCAATACAGTACAGATGGTCGTCGATAATCACCACCTTGTTAATGAGTCCTCCGTTGGTGAATAATATCCGGTCCAGTATGGAAGCTCTAGCTCTCTCTGAATCTGGTGGGAGTGTTGAAGCGGCTATAAAGCAAAAACCTGGAGACAAGCCTTTACAGCTCCACCTTAAACGGTTTTCCAACGGCGGTTTGGGATTTAAGAACCTGGGTTAAGAAATGGTCAATGAAAAGAATTTGGGTGTGTTTCCTGTTTATCAACCGTCTTAATGCGGATGGCAGATGGAAGTCCATCTCAAGCATGGGTGATAGAGGACGGTACACAGTAGTCACATAGCAAACGCCGTCGTCTTTTAGACATAGCCGGTACTAACTCTTACATGCGCTCCTATTAGAGATTACTGCGAAAGTACAGAACCAAGTCACATCCTGTTCTTGGTCAGTTGTGCAGCAAAAAAGTACGTCAGTTTTGTCGTGGAGTAACCATGTATCTCTTGTGGCTATGAAGTCAAACGCTTTTGAACACAAATGAAGTCGCAGTTCGGAATGTGGGCTTAGGCGGTAAAACTTCTTGGACATCTAAAGGTGTGTGTGAAGGGGTAAATTTATGTCGACCGATTGGAGGGAGGCAAATAATAGTTTTTCGGTATTTTCCAACTCTCACTATGAATGCAATCTGTTTTTGGTCTCACTTGCACATGCGAGATATATTCTATTGGGAAATTTCTTGATAGCAAGTGGTCTGAGCGCACAGTTTCCTAACGCGTTGTCGTGGTTATATGGAGTCGCCGATTGGCTTCTTTAATCCTAGTTCCACGGAAGCTTGTTGTTGAGATTCCAACCCATCCAAGTTTCACTTCCGTACGAATCAATGCCTACATTGCGATTATAAATAAAAGCCCACAGACACAACAAGCACTATGACCGCCTCTGATACTAAATTTTCTCCAGTTCAAATGAACCAGGATTCGATCGTGTGACATGCTGTCCTAGTCAAGGGCGGAAATTCTCAAGTATGATAGACCAATCAAAAGGCTCTTAAAAGGTAATGAGAAGCCGTTATGAGACGTGACAGGAAATTTGTTAGATGACAAGTGAAAAAGCATGTAATGCGTAAGGTCTTAATAGGGTGATATGTTCTCTGTCGCAAGTCCTGTTTCGTGAGCTGTTCACCACACTGAGCTAAGTAGGACTTGGTACCAGCATTCCAACAGTGCAACCCCATCCATTCTATTCAGGTAGTTGTTGACTTCGACAACTAGCACCTCAGCAAATAAGCACTGACGGTTTGACCTCATTCACCTTAGGAATCACAGCATGTTCAAAGTCAGTTTTAAGCCATATGTATAGCACCTAGATCAATACAATCAACTCTGTTAGTAGAGCTCTGTACTAGGGCTTATTTTTCGCCGGCCTTGACATGAATATACTATGTTTGAAATTCTCGTGCACGGCTCTCTCACAAATTGGACTTTCTACATCGATGCACGATAGTTACATGGGATTGTATATGCTCACTTGCTTGTTCTTTTTTAGGCCCATCTGCACTGACTCTGGCGCCAAGATCTTATGGTAAATTGCTCGCCTTTTCTCTCTATCCAGTATTCTCCGGATAACTTTCGATATCCCTAATGTATACGGCATTCCTACTGTGACTGACTTGATCCTTATACAAAAGTCTAACGAATTAAGGTTCCACTAACCGCTTGGGACATTCGCCGGATGATACGGCTCGACATAGCTATTTTTTATCAGTTCTTCTGCTGCCTTTCTTGGTTCACGGAACACTTAGTCTTTGAGATTACGAATTGCGATATCGAAAGAAAACTTTTTGGATGGCTCAAAATATGACTTGATACCCCGCTCAGAGTAATCATCAATATCGCATCCTGCCTTCCTCCTGGTCCAAACGGACGGAGAACTCTGGCGTACTTCATATCAGTGTTCACTGCGTGTTAAACTTTATTGCGTAAACAGTGGCAGTTAACTAGGAATAATGCATATTTGTCAACCATTTCTAGAATTATAAAAGTTTTGTCTACTTAGTGGCACCATAGTCCTGGCGCACTAGGGAAATTTGGTGGTAACATCTTTTCGAAGTTCCGCACGTCTAATCTCATGACCGCATTCATGAAGTTATTATCTCATTTGGAGGTGAACTAACTCGTCGGGACACAGCAGTACCGCCTCGATCACTTGACCAACTACATGTCGTCAAACAGGAACCTTTTCTCTGCCCTTAACGCTTCTGTTTTGATTATAATAAGGAACAATGAAATAACAGCAAAGTGGACCGTCAGATCATTCAGCTCGACGATTTGACGTTTAATCATTCGTGTAGATCCATTAACAATCCACCATATCTTATGGTTATTAATGTATAGTTCGAAGATTTACTGCGTTTTTTTAATAAATTATCGCAGCTAAACTCAGCTAGGCAGCTACCACAGATCCAAGAAAGCGCTAGATGGTCACTTGGTTCTACTGAGATGTGTCAGTTGTGTGCACTGGCTAAAGCCTACCGGATTCCAACCCAAAAGATTATTATTACTGGCCGGCGCTGAATGCAATGGATTGCACGTGAGGTAGTAGATCGGAAGCCATCCCTGTCACCTGTACGTTAATAACTTGCATGAGCGTGGAGGATGAGCCTCGCTGTATCACATTTAAATATCAGTGATGTCCGTCGGCCGACCTCACCCATAGCTCAATAACATAAGTCGATAGCTGGTAAGAGTAAGGTCGTGGGTTAAAAATCTGGCAGGATTCGGCGGCTGCGAGTTACTACGGAATACCAATAGAACGAAACGGCCGTCTAACGCTTTCTTGCTTGTGTGGTGTCTGTCTGTCTGAGTCTAGCTGCGACGGTTTTTCACAAATCCCAATAAATCCCCCAACTACTCACTAATAATGAGTAACCGTCTCAACAGCTTACATGCCCCTCGGTTGGGGTGGCATGCAAATGAAGTCGTAGATCCTAGAGCCAATCCTGTCATTTGCATGTTGATTACTTGTATGACAGTGGGGGATGAACCTGGCTGTATCGCAGTTAGATTTCAGGGATGTCGGTGCGTCATCATCATCACTAGCTCAATGGTATAAATCGCTGGCACGTAGGCGTAAAAACATGGGTTCAGATACGGCAGGAATCGGCGAGCGCGCGCCACATACGAGTCCCGATGAAACAAAACGGTTGTCTAGCGCTTTGTTAGACCTGTGGTGGCTGTCTAATTGAGTTAAGCTGCGAGGAATCTCCACAAAACAGGGCTCGTTTTCCTAGTCGGTCCGCCTGCTATTTCTTGAGATGCTGTTTATGAGCCTGTACTTTCTAGCGTGGAAGCTTCGGATATGAGTATATCTCACAGGTAGAGCTTGCTAGAAAGGAGATCGGATTCTGGGTAAACATGCTACCGCACACACTATTCAAGATTATTCGCCGATACACCGGCAGCTGCCTCCGTTTCGTCCGTGTTCACTGCCGACGTCATCGTTTTTTTCTTTTCTACCCCATCCACACGCCTAACAATATTCATAACGTCAATATCCTTGCACTCATCAAGCTGCGTAGTGACAATAGATAGAAACCTTTTTCAGGTTGTTGAACAGTGTGTGCGGTTGATACAAACCTATTATCCCCCATCGTTGAACGAACCTAAAAGCACTTCTCTACCAAATGGTTAAATGGTAATAGTGCTTTCATTAGTTACTGAATGAAACGGATTCAACATTTCTGAGGTCATTTAAAGGGTCTTGAGGAACAACGGGTGACTACTTTTTGAGGCGTTAGGATGCACCAGGGCTAAGAGATTTGAGAATACACTAGGCGGGTCGAAGCTTTCGATAACCTAGCGTTCCTACTTTCATCCGATCAGCAGCTTGATTGCCTGCAGATGCTTCCAAGTTTGTGTGAACAATCAAATTCACCACTCTTTTATGTACTTACCAAAATTTACAAAAAGTCAGCTAAATGCTTTCTAGTTGAAGATTAAAACCTAGAGCTAGTCATGCATAAACAGTAGAAATTGGATTCACGCTGACCTGCTTCGTTCTTTTCACTTTACCATAGAATGTACCAATTTTATGCTAGCTTATTCAATTTGTTAATGCCTTCACGTTTAGAGTGACAGACTGTCCAATAACTACACTCCCGCTGATGTTTCGGGCCAGCATATTACAAAAGCATCGTTTGCTATGCATCAAATTCAGGTGGTAAATGTGTTAGTTGGGATGAATGGGCAGAAACCCGTTCAGGCGGCAAAAAGGGGAAACGTTCCAGTGAAGAAAAATGGATATTTGATGTACAGTGGAATTAGAGCAATACTTATTAGCTTCAAAGGACGCTGAACGAGGGGAAGCGAAGGGTAATCCGAAGGAGGTGACAACCTACTCTACCAAATAGTTACGCGTTGAAGCCAATGGAAATGGTTTCAAAGCCAATACACCTAACAAGAATGATGCATGTACCTCCATTTACATAATATAAGAAGGGAAATGTTCCAAATCTTCCTTGGGTTTAAGATAAGCCCATTAGCTAAGCTACAGTGACCAAAGGTGGCACGGCAACCGTCAAAGCATTCGTTGTTTGCGTGTTTTTGTCAAAGCACTTCAGCCATCCAAACAGAGTAGATAAGATTGAGAGAGAGTTGCATGCAAGAAACAAAGGTAATATTGGACACCAAAGCTTCGCATGGCCCCCGCTCATGAATAGTTCGTCGAGACCATGCCGGCGGTGGTGTTAGAGCAAGTGTTGAGGTTTGCAACTAAAAGACATGTCACCCTATACAGGTGGCTCACTTGTACACTCGATCTATTGATGACGCCTTAGTGGTGGTTGACAAAGCCCAGTAAGCGGGAAGCAAGCGCAAAAGGTTTAATGAATGTCATCCAGAGATCGAGTTCACCATGGAAAGCGAAACATCAGGAAATTTCCACTTCTTGGATGTAGCTTTGGAAAAAAGATCCGCTGGGTCACTCCTGAGATCCATTTATCACAAACCGAGCTGGACAAGGCAATAACTAAACTTCGATAACTGCTGTCCCATGCGCTAAAATAGCTCCCTGGTTCTTGCATCCTTTGTGAGAGCCCGCCGCATCTGTTCAGAGGAATCGATTAAGGAAGAACTACAGGGTATCGCATCCATCGTACACGAAAATGGATACGCTGCCAAGTTCACTGCAAGGTTGGGGGAGAAAACCAGGCCGCAAGGATAACGAATTGAAACTTCAAAGAAACAGGAATTCATTGCATTGCCTTACATAGGGGAAGAAAATGTCAGACGGTTTTGCTGTCGCTTACGACATGCCATAAAAAGATGTCACTATACAGCGGAGCTTGCGTTGATCCACCGAACCGAAAAGTTAGTACATGAATCCAATTTGGACAAGCCTCACTCTACTGTCACCTCCTCATGTGTTTACCAGTTTAACTGTACATACGGTAGCATGTGAATTCGCCGGACATAGAGGAGGTTGTCTACTAGGATTTAAGAACACGTCCCGCAGAATCTTACTTGCCGTTGCGCAACACTACCTGCCAGCCCCGTTGCCCGGCACTTGTTTGACTGCTAGATGTGCCAGAATCCCCACGAAACCTTCAAGGTCATCAGCAGACAGATCAACCCCAAGTTGCGTTCTGCTGAGTCTTCCGCCATCCGAAGTTTGAAGCCCAACCTATGTAAACAACGAGCCTGTGACCAATCTTGCTTTGCCTTGGTGAGGAAAGACAGGCTAGCCAATGCAACTACCCATCAATTTCTGGTATTGATCTATTACTCCCAACAGTTTGAAATTTTCGCGCATTTTATGTAAACGGTTGAAGAGAATACAATAAACACACTGAATTCAGAGTATTCCGCAGAAATGTTCGTTGTTCTGGCTCTGTTAAACTTTTGCGTGGAAACGGTTGTACGACAATTTAAAAATGCATGCATCAGTCAGAGTTCCAGCATCTTACCTGGGTTAAGAAAACCAGCACAACCAAGTGAAGTTAAACAGGCCGTCGTAATGTGTATCGGGGTCATTAATTTAGGATTGGTGAGTTTTCTAAACCACAGGATAAGTTCATTTTGGACGGTCAGCTATTGTAACGTAATAGGGCATTGTGCATATATCTGCAAGGATTCCGGAGTTAATGATAACTCTTCTGAAGTGACGAAAACGAGTACTAAAGTGATAAACTATTTGTTTCTGGAACTTTCGAGACTCAGAACATGGACCGAAAAGGATGAATTTGGTCATCTAGTTAACATGCAAAAGATTTTCCAGGGAATTATTCAGTGTGGTGCAAACTTAGATAGAAGACAAGTGGCAAAATATTGATCTCGAGGTGACTTAATAATTACTCGGTTTTATGTGAAACGATGCCTTCCGACTAGCGAAAATATCAGAACTGTAAAACGGGTATTTTAGTATAAACGCTTTAACAATTACGTATACATATCATCAAGCAAATGTGAAGTACGGATGCACAAATAAATCTTGGGTTCACAAATTTAAGAAAATAAATACAAAATAATCGCTGGTGTCGATCCTGTAACACAAGCGCTGGAAACTCTTCGATAAATCGTTTTTGTGTGAGTTCCAGTAGGCAGCCTATCTCAATCAGAGAATGCATTACTTATCCGGGTAACCAAACTTACAATCCATATTACTAAATTAAAATGAACGTTAGAACTACAACAGAGTGGCTTCAGTCTGGCAACTGCAAAGAAGGTTGTAGTAAGTTCGATCTTTTTAATTCGAGTTGCAATTTGCCTCCTATAAAAGTGAACTGAGGGAAAAAGAAAATGATAAAACTACTTGCTAATATTGGAAAAAAGGAACTAGTGACCAAGAAGAGATTTGAAACTAGTTATAAACACCTGGTCGTCGGATATGCAAAAGTGTCCTTGTTCTTGCACAATACGTTGGATCGACTTTCTTGAGAATTAGCAACCGAATCGAAAATAAACACATGTCATGGTAGCGAAGATTTGGATTAATCCACTACCACATCTATGTTTCGCAGGTAGCTTTTCGCATATTATCTAATAATTGACCTGCAACTGTATGAATGTTGGTTAGTTTGAGCTTTAGAAAGCACATGTTGTCCTATCTATTTCTTATCACGCAGTTCGTAGGAAGTAAAAACGGTCGTGTAGATGGGGCTGTAAAACACGAGCCACATTAAAGCAAACGTAGTTTAAGTTTACTTTTACCTGACCAAAGTATTTATACCTTCAGCGTATTGTTAGCAGTAACGGCAAATGAACCATTTAAGTAGAGCGGAGATAACTCTGGTTTGCTATGTATCCCTGGATTGACTCGTTGGATATTTATTCACTTTCGGTTAACCTGTCATAAATTCTGACTACTTGCTTACTGTCCGTGGGATTAAATGTCGGTTAGATTAGTGAACGATTCATAACATCAAAGACCCTGCTTTCCAAGAACGGATTGGGTACATCAAAACTATAATGACAATGTCTTCCCAACATGTTTTGCTCTGGTGACGATTTTAAGTAAATACAGCTGCGGTGCAAAACGCCACGTATGTAGGTCCACGGAATTTAAGTATCCCATTATACTCTTTAAAGTAGTGCGCTTAAAGCCGATCTAGCCAATTGCGGATAACTCCGTCAGGATGGTATTTGCTCGTATCATTTTCGTGCCAGTTTGCCTAGTTCTTTACGTTGTTGAAATCTTTTCATTCCCTAAAAATTTATGTGCTTCACTTACCTTAGTGATTCAGCATTGCCTCAACATAAATATGTGTGCTAGTTACTTGTATTTTCTGTGATTCTACGTCACTCTGATTCAGTAGTATCGATCGGTACCTAATTTTGAAAGGGCACTGCAGACTCCGTGTGGTGGTGTGATAGGAGTATACACTCGAACGAACGTGCGGTGTCAGCCCAGCAAGGAAGCCGTTAGGCTGCCGCAAGGAAAGGCGGCAGCTGATTGGACGTTCACACGTTTCTCGCATGCACGCTGATTGGCCAACAGCTGGAGTTTGTTTGACTGAATCCAAGGAAAAATGTCATGCATTCACAAAGGTCCTTAATTATGGATCCAACTAGCTGTATATACCGATATGTTTCACTCGCCCGATGCCTGCGTTTTCGCCTGGTCCTTTTGTTTGCAGAATATACGTTTTGTCCCATAAGGACCGACTTTTTACATGGTGTCAGAGAAGGAGAAGAACACTAGTACCACCCAGACGATGATTGGAGCTGCACCGGCTATTCAAATGCCTGCCCCGATGAACATGGATTAACGCAGTTTGGCAAGCAACTGGCGTTTGTGGAAGAGCAAATGGATGGATTTCTGCACTTCATCGCGTCTGGACAAACAACCGATGGCGTACCGCTTGGCCATGTTTCGACACGCAGCAGGAGATGATGCGCGCCGCGTGCTAGAGACATTGTGTTACGACGAGAGCGAAGATGCCAACAATCTGGAGACAGTTCTTGAGAAGTTCAGTGAATACTGCGAAGGCCAAACAAACGAGACATTTCAACGCTACCTCTTCTTCTCGCGGAACAGGCGGCCAGGTGAATCCGTTGACACGTACGTCGCTGAGCTAAAGATTTTGGCCCGATCCTGCAGTTTCTGTAATTGCATGGCGGACAGTCTCATAGGGGACCGCATTTTTCTTGGGATCAATGACGAAGGTTTGACGAAGCGACTATTACGAAAGCGCAAGCTATCTCTGCAGCAATGTATCGACATCTGTAACAGCGAGTCCTCCACTGCCTATCAGTTCCAGCAGATGACAATCACAGGTCATTCAGTTGTGCGCCGTTTCCAGGAGCAAAACTACGAGGGCCACGACCGCGCGACAGGAGCCCTGCAACTTCTGTGCAACACGACATCCGAGGAACCGCGAACAGTGTCCGGCGTGGGGCCGCATTTGTGTCAAATGTAGGAAGCGCAATCACTTCGCCCGCTGCTGTCAGTCGACAGATGTCATTGCACTCGTTCCAGACAAATCAACAGAGGACACCGAACAATCGATTGGTCACGTGTCGCGGAAAGCGTCACAGAAGTGTGTCTATGCAAGTCTTCTGATCGAGGGACGGTCGGTGCGATTCCAGTTAGACACAGGCGCGACGATCAATATTTTGCCCAGAAAGCACTGCCGCGGCGTGCAAATTCAATCGGATCAAGATTATTTGCGCATGTGGAATGGTTCCAGACTCAAGCCAAAGGGCTCAGCGACAATTGAAGTGGTCAATCCGAGAGACGGTGTTTCGCATCGTCTGCAGTTCGTGATCGTGGATGAGGATCTCACGCCGATTCTCGGCATTTATTCGATTTTATCTCTTGGCTTTGTCATTTTTAACCATGATCGTTTTGTGTACGCTTGTCAGAGTGAAGCTGATGTTAGTGACCTCTATCCGTTTGTATTTAGCCCGGGTTTAGGGGAATTTGAGGGTACCGCTCACCTGTCGTTAGATCCTTTGGTACGCCCGATTGCGTTACCTGCTAGGAGAGTCCCATTTGCGCTACGTGACCGATTTTCCGCGGAATTGAACAAGCTGGTTATGCAGGGTGTGATTGCAAAGGTTGATGAGCCAACAGACTGGGTTAGCCAGGTCGCAATCATTACGAAGAAAAATGGCGAACTACGCGTATGTATAGACCCGAAGCAACTGAATGAGGCCCTGCGTAGAGAACATTATGCGCCACCGACGTTAGAAGATGTTTTACCACGTTTGACAAAAACTAAGTTTTTCACGAAAGTAGACCTTTCTTCCGCATTCTGGTACGTTGTTCTAGACGACGAATCCAGTTTCCTCACCACATTTGCTACACCGTTCGGACGTTATCGTTGGCTGCGAATACCGTTTGGCCTGAAGGTGTCTAGCGAAATTTTCCAAAAGCGTTTGGTGCAAGCAATAGATGATTTAGATGGCGTAACCTGTGTGGCAGATGACGTTCTGATTTACGGTTCAACCGAAGAAGAGCATGACACTAAGCTACACCGGTTCCTGAGGCGTTGCGTGCAAAAGAACATCGAGCTAAAACGCGAGAAAGCAGAGCTGCGGAAAGAGGAGGTGATTTTCCATGGGCATGTGTTAACATCCGAAGGGATCAGAGTTGACCCAGGGAAAATTAAGGCGATACAAGAGATGCCGTCCCCTAACGATGTGAAGGCAGTCCATCGCCTAAACGGTATGGTGAACTATTTAAGCCGGTTCCTACCAGGACTCGCTGATGTCCTGACTCCGATTAGGCAGTTAACTCACATAGGAGTAAATTGGAGCTGGAGGAAGGACCAGGATTTGGCTTTCGCAACCATTAAGAACCTTATCAGTAATGCGCCCGTACTCGGATATTATGATCCAACACAACCATTGGAGGTACAGTGTGATAGTAGCCAGAGTGGAATAGGTGCTGTTCTGTTGCAGAACGGAAGACCTTTGGATTTCCGCAGTCGAGCACTCACAGAGGACGAGACGCGGTACGCACAGATCGAGAAAGGGATGCTGGCAGTGGTCTATGCCATAGAGCGTTTCAATGATTATACTTTTGGAAGAAAGACAACCGTGTACACTGATCATAAGCCGCTGGTGTCGATAGCCACTAAACCACTGAATAACGTTCCTCGCCGTCTGCAGCGTATGCTTATCCGGCTCCAAAAGTATGACATTGACATTGTGTACACACCTGGCACACAGATGTTCATCGCGGACACCCTGTCGAGGGCACATCCGCCAGTGGTCGAACATCATCTAGAAGAGATCGAGACAGTTAGCATGGTGCAGCATCTGGCAGTGACAGAAAACCGTTTGAAAGACATAAGGCGTATCACGGAGGAAGACCAAACTTTTGCAGCTTTGCGAGACGTTATCCTCAATGGGTGGCCAGAAACAAAGAAGCAGCTCCCGAAGGAATTAACACCCTACTTCAATTTTCGGGACGAACTCACTGTCTGTGACGGTCTGTTGTTCAAGGGAAATCGAATCCTAATCCCTTCTTCTCTCCGAAAGGAGATGCTGGAGCATGTCCATCGCGCTCACCTGGGTGCAAATTACACCATTAATCGAGCAAGAGAACTGATGTTCTGGCCAGGAATGACAGGTCAGATAAAGGATCATGTGTCTAACTGCGAGGCGTGCCGCTCACACGATATTCGGCAAACGAAGGCACCGATGATGCTGCATGGTGTTCCGGAACGACCGTGGCAAAAGGTAGCAGTGGATCTATTCTGGGACAACGGAAAGGATTACTTACTCACGGTGGACTACTATAGTGATTACTTTGAAATCGATTTACTCACCACCACGACCACGGAGGCAGTAATCAACAAACTCAGATGTCAATTCGCACGGCACGGGATACCGGAGAAGCTAGTCTCGGACAACGGTCCCCAGTTCAGCAGCAGGGCATTCCAGGCTTTCGCAACCAAATGGGAATTCGTACACAGGCAAAGCAGTCCCTATCACAGTCAATCAAATGGGAAGGCAGAGTCGACAGTGAAGCAAGCCAAGCGACTATTAGCGAAGGCTAGAGATACTCGGGAGGACCCATACCTCATGCTACTGGAGAGTCGCAACACTCCTTCAACGGATATCGGCCTGAGCCCAGTGCATCGCCTATACAGTCGAAGGACAAGAACTGTGTTGCCTGCATCCGAAACACTTCTGCGCCCTGTCACGCCACAACTTGAGAAAGTACAGAACAGTTGGAAAAGGAGAATGGCTATTTAGAAACGGTACTACGACAAGGGCGCACGGGAATTACCTGAGCTGACAGTGGGGGAAGAAGTATGGGTTGAACCAATTCCCGATGGACAGGAGCGGTGGAGAAAAGGAATCGTGGCTGCGAAAGTCGGTGAAAGGTTATACGAAGTAAATGTTGGAGGGAAGAAGCTGAGAAGAAACCGAGTACAGCTGAGGAGATGTCCGAGGCGACAGCATGAATCAAGGAGAGAGCGTTATACTGCGTGCGGCAATGAAGCAACATCGGCAGATCCAACAAAGAGGACGCGGAGTGGTAAAGTGTATGGACTATTTAGCAAAGTACAGCAGCAAGAACATGAAAAAAAGGAGGATGTGATGGGAGTATACACTCGAACGAACGTGCGGTGTCAGCCCAGCAAGGAAGCCGTTAGGCTGCCGCAAGGAAAGGCGGCAGCTGATTGGACGTTCACACGTTTCTCGCATGCACGCTGATTGGCCAACAGCTGGAGTTTGTTTGACTGAATCCAAGGAAAAATGTCATGCATTCACAAAGGTCGTTAATTATGGATCCAACTAGCCGTATAAACCGATATGTTTCACTCGCCCAATGCCTGCGTTTTCGCCTGGTCCTTTTGTTTGCAGAATATACGTTTTGTCCCTGACGGACCGACTTTTTACAGTAGTTGCCTGAAAGTCGTTTGACATCGCGCAAAAGCGAGTGCATGCAGTTCATGCAGCGTGAATTTCATATTTCGTGCATTGCTTTGTCTGTGGTAAAAGTTTGCTTAATTCAAGGGATGCAGCACGGCGTTTTGCAGACCATTTTAAACTATGTGTGTATAAGCTTGCGCCGAAGGCAGCCAACAAGCTTAACAGGCAGATCAATAGAGCGAAGTATGCTGAGATGCGTAGCTCGATTTATTCTGCACCACAATCAGAGAAACAGTCACCACTAAGTAGGCCAGCAACTCTTTCCTTGAAGCAAAGTGCCCCGGCAAGCTCGATTTCAACACCTACGTTCTCTTCAATTGACACTAAAGCTCCGGTGTGCGATAAGCACTGTTGCGATAACCAATGAAAACCGCAAAAACCAAAGAAACGAGAACAGTGTCCAGCAATCTGAGGCGCCGCGGCCTCATGATCTATCACATACCTGAGTCTTGTGACTCCCATCCTCATGTGCGCTATGAACATCACGTCGAGTTTTGCAGTCTGATTTACAGACTATTCGACATAGATGAGGGTGGGTTGAAAGTGAAACAAATCACCCGTTTCAAGAAGCGAACAAAGGGCAAATTCGACCTATGCATGTGAGTTTTCTTGAAGAGACAAACTCCAAGCTGTTACTGTCCCGCCTTAGTAGGCCGAAAGGTTTAAATATACATATGCGTGTTGACTTAGAGCCAACAGACAGAGAGAAACACAAGTCTGCGATAACTGAACTGAAACGACGCACTACTATGGGGAAACAAATCTCCAGCTTGTAAATTTGTGGATAGTCACCCGAATCAACAGGTTTCTGATGTTTCAGGCACACCAACGGTTCCTACCGCTGCCTGCTTGTAGCGTCTACTAACGTCTGCAGTCTGCTGTACAAACGCAGTGAGCTGTGCTAATTTTTAACCTCTCAGCTGTCAGACGCATTAGGCCTTGCTGAGATGTGGTTGAACTCTGACGTAAGTGCACGGGAATTGGAAATTAGCGGCTAATCGTGATTCTGCTGTGATAGACCATCAAATGATCGTGGTAGCCTGCTACTTTTCATAAGGTCTTCCTTTCATGGGAGATTTCTGAGCACAAACCAAGGCGCTGATGGTTTATGTGAGTAGTTATGGTGGGCGTTCCAGCTCAGACGCTGCCAGGTGCTTGTGGGTGTAGTTAATAGCAGTCCACTGAGTCGTTATTTTGACTGATTGCCACAAGTCTGAACCCACATGAGTCGTCCGCTGTTCCAGCTTGTGGTCAATTGCAACTTACCTCGAGTACATTGGCCTGAGGCTGAAAATCTTCCCGGTCATTGTGAAGTCCAGTGGAAGTTCGTGGAGATAATGTCTGAAACTGGAGCCACGCATTACATCAATCAGCCGACGCCTGCAGGCAATGTGCCAGTGTTGGAAGACTTAGATGTATAGCCCCTAACCTCGAGCACAGAAGGTGCGTCCACATAGGCGGCGCACTTCGCCTTCGTATTTGCAACTAATCAGGTGTCTGTGCCGAGGTTGGCACGTACCGCTTCCGCTAAATTAGACAGCCTAGATTGCAGCATTGAAGGTGTGCTCAAGCTGCTGACAAGCCTTAAAGGGACGAAGCCTGCCAAGCCAGATGGCATCCACCTACTGATCCTCAACTTTGTATAGGCCATTATCTCGCCTTCTGTGACTGAGCTGTTCAACGCGTCACTATCCACTGGTTCATTACGGAGCGAATGGAAAGCCAATAGCTAAAGGTGGTTACCTAAGCAAAGTGGCGAACTATCGGCCAACCTGCCTGACCGCTGTTTTGGCAAAGAGGCCTGCGAAAAGCGTGAAGGAAGGTCCTCTGCAGCTTCTCGAGTCGAAAAGCCTCTTGGCGCCCGCATTGCATGGCTTCCTGAAAGTTTGTTCGTGCAGCACCAACTTACTGTTAACAAGACACAAATGGTTGCAAACGCTGAACCAAGGCAAGTCGGTCGACGTCATTTACATAGACTTCAGTAAGGCTTTTGACAAGGTGATTCATGATTTGCTCCACGACAAGCAGAGGGTGTGCAGTGTTGTCTGCTTGCTGCACAGATGGGTAAGGATTTTGCTTGTTGGTCGAAAGTGAATGGTCCAGGTCGACAACCATCTGACCGACTGGTATCCCGCGAGCAGGGGCTTGCCTCAAAGCACCGTACCGCTGCCCATTTTTCCCCTGATACATGTGAACGATGTGCCTCAGATCCTCCGTTCGTCTTGCGCGTTGTTTACTAATGACGGTGTGGTGAGTAATCCAAACACCCAATGACTGTGACGTTTTCAGCGGGAACTGGATTAGCTCTCCATGCGGCCTGCGGTGGTCAGCCTTCCAACAAACCCGGTCAAGTCGCAATGCATTTGGCTGGGTAAAGATGAGGACTGGCAAACCTACACGGTGGTCGTTCAACCGTTGAATCCCGCGCTTTTGGTGCGAGACCTCGGTGTGCTTTCAGGCTAAGGACTAAAATCCATGGACAACACGAACATGCTTTATAAAAATCTTATTCGTATGCTTTGGGCGCTTAGGCGAAGGTTCAGTATTTGGTCTGAAAAGATGGTCACTTGCCTCTTTGTCTCAATAATACGACCTACTCTAGAGTATGGTTCTCCTGTGTACTGTCCTATTACCCGGGAAGTGGTAGAAAGCTTCGAGCAAGTGTAGCATGTGGCCACCAGGATGATTCCAAATTTATGAGCTGTGCCGTACGAAGACTGATGCATGAAACTAGGGCTTTATGGTTTTCGGCATCCGTTTTCGGCTTTACACCCTAACTTATCATCCACTGCGGGTTGATCTTAGCTTGACACACCGGATACCACATCTCGGTGATTACCCCCAACTGGGGCCACTACTGCATTTGCGCACACCAAGCAGCAAACGAGAACACTTGTACAAACTTGTAGTAGCTGTTTTGGAGTGGGTCGCCCGCCAAGTCTGCTTCGAACAGAGCGTGTTGAATTTATGGAACAATCCGTCGCAGCACGTAGTTGAGGAAAACTCCGTGTCGGAGTTCAAGAAATTCCTGGACAGACACTGACGATATAAAATATATCGAACGCAGTTCAAGATAACGGGTCTTTGTACCTGAGTGAAATTAAGTGCAGGTACATAGAAATGTCTCTTCATGCTGCCTCCAACCAGTAATCTGTACTAACCGGGGCAAAGGTGGGAGAATATATCCACTGGAATTGTGCAACACGTTACCGCTCTCCAGCGATTCTATTGTGACAGGGCAAATGACGCCAATCTCTCATCCACACGGGAAGTAAGCAGTCAGCTTGGGAACACTCGGCTGCTTGCAGAATTGCGAGCGGTATTCATGTCTGAGTAAATAACAAATACAAACTACATTTTCCGTGTACCTGTAGTTCTGATAGGTGGCAATTTGTGCAAAAAGGTCTAGACAAAATATTTTGTTTCAGAATGGAGACTGCACTAAGGCGTATATTTTCACATCGTCCTCCTAAACGAAATAAGGTTTCTGGTATACATTCATCAAGTTCTGAAAGCTGATGATCCCATTCGTCTTGTGAACAAATCATTATATGTAAGGATTTTGGCGCGTTACATGTATGATCAATTAATGACACACCACACCAAACTTGACCCTGAGAAGTTTATCGGCAACTTATACTGACGACTCATCAGGGTTCGTTGTTAGCGTCTCAATCATACGCTCCACTAACTGTTTTGTCCTTGTTTGTTGGGTTTACAGATGCGCAGTTTAAGTTTCCGGTGGAAATTTTTCATTTCAGCCTGTGTATTCCACACAAACTATCCTGCGGAACTTGTTAAGCATTTGCAATGTTACCGTATTATGCCACTGGTCCATTGTTCAGTCGTTCTGCAAGTAGATATAGCCGGATTTAAGAGTGGAACTCAGTCACCTAGGCTTCCGATTCTCTGACAACCACAAGCAACGCAACTTCGTCGTTAAGATATGGAGTTCCTCAGATTGTTTAAATGTCAAAATCTTACTCGATTTTGACTACCTTTTGCTTAGAATGCAAACTTTTGCAGTCTTGCTCATGGAAACCATATCCGTTTTTTACTGCAAACTAGCAGATTCGAACGTTACGGTTTTGTTATTTATTGAACTCTTGCTAGAGTGGAGGTTAAAGCAATGTTGGACAAACGAGCAAGGGTTTTGTGAACTGTCAAACTGTTGTCATGAGAAACACACCACAAATCAAGACCACAATCCACCTGAATTGACCATCGGTCATTCGGATAGGTTCCCTGTTCTTCACTCCCAAACGTGTGCTTTACATATACAAGATAGCATAGAAGTATGGTTTTCGACCTTGATTCTCGCTCAAAATCAGCTGATGATTGCAGCTTACAAAGCTCCATTGAAGTATGCAGCCTCGGCGACAGTCTGGGTCATTAAAAACGCGATCGTGCTACAACGGTTTTATTTCGTGTTCTGAATACTACGCATGCAATTAATCAGGCAGAGTGCAAAATCAGTTTGTGACATGCATGGCGCACGGTCAGAGGTATGTGAGAGCTATGGATTTCGTAGTCACATGGAGCAGCGATGAGGTATGGATTGCTGAGGCCCTGTCGATGAACTCAAGGGGGCTCGGGGCTGTGAAGGAATGTCTCTCATTTCACTATGCCAAGTAAGCAGGACAACGCGGCGTCAGCTGTGTTGCCTTCTGTTTAGAGTGGGTTTGCGTCGTTGGTTGTGAATGCGGCTAAAGCTGATTGTGTGAAAAAATGATGCTCACCTATTCCGTAGCGGTATGACTCGGCCATCCAGTTATCTTGCACGCAACGGTTAGTTGAATAGTTTCAGTGCTAAATACTCAGCTTATTCTTTAGTTCCTGACACAGGTGAGTTCGGTACTCAGTGATAAATAATAGCTAATTGTTTATGGATTATTCTACCCCTGCCGTTTATCAAGCTGGCATATGGGTTGAAATCTTTGGTAGTTTTTGAAAACAAATAACAGTTGTAACGCAGGGGATTATTTGGTTCCGTTACTATCTAACTTGCCATCTGCATGCCGATGAATCGCGAGCAGTTTGGGAAAGAGCACATAATACTTTTCAAATTGATGTCGACTGAACTGGTCACAGCAAATCTAGTCGGCTGACCATAATGTACCCGAATGCTCATGCTACAGATAATCAAGAATTTCTTAGGGATTCGTCTCAGTTAGAGCTAGGTCAAAAGTCAGCACACGCAAGTAAACGGGAAGGAAGCTCATAATTGAGTGCTACTCGATCACCGCTTTCACGGGTATTATCAACCTAGGAAGCCTGGAGCTGTCCGGGTTTCTTTCACCAAGTCATCGATTACATAGAAAGTTATCCCATGGGATGGGAGGGGTCTGGTAGGGGCTGTTGACTTTTCAGAATCATTAGGTGACCCTTTAACACTTTTTGTCGCTTAAAGGAATGTGTTGTTTAGTTAATATTATGCATAGGCAAACGGATAACCTTGTCTTTACTAGTCGTTGATAGGGAATGTCAAGTTGTGTGCGACGTCCGTAATCCCCTGTTGACTTTTCACTCTATTGGGTTGAATTTTATACTACAAGAGAATACCAATATTCTAGGGAACGTATTTACCCTCGTCGCGTTTTTGTGCCACTGCTCGGAAATAGCCGGCTTTACTTAAGTTATAACTGATCACAATACCTATATGATTCATGGCCGCTAAGTCACATGGATAGAATGGGCTGTAAATATATATAGACGCAAAATTGCCGGATAACTGGTTGTTGATCAATACACGTGCTTCTCCGGTACACAGCAAGTGGGTCCTAATACTAGGCGCCTATCTCATAGGATTTGCGGGCACATCCCGAAGTGATTTTACAGAGGTGAAGTGAAGTTTTCTAATAGCTCCATCGTTTTGTACCTAATCGAGTACGGTCACACAGGCTCTAAAAAGGATTTCAGCGTCATCCACTTCATTTCTGAGAGATTCTCACGCTTATTCCTTAAACAGCACCCATTTATTGCGGGGCTTATCTGCATTTGCCACCTCAAGCCGGGGCTCTACGTACAGAAGCAATTCTTACGCCACTTACCTTTACCGTGCCTCATATCTCTCGGAACATGATTATTGGACTTGCGTTTTACACCTGCCAAACTTTGATTGGTTGTGAAAATGTGGTAACAAATAAGTTTACATTGCACTCAATCTACCACTTTCAGTGACAATGCAATCCATCGATTTGACTAATATATTTACATCATAATCTATATTTAGCTCAACTCGGTACATTTCTCATGTAATCCCCGCTATGTATTTGTTTGAGTCTGATGGAATCTGCAGAAAAGCATTCCTAGCACCGGGAATCATATTATTAAGTAGGACAAGATGATGATTGGAAATCAGCTTTCTCTAAGTGACCTCAACCAGTGACTGGCAACAGTCTAGTTGTGGGTTCGAGCCACGCACGATTCAAATGGAATGCTCAACGCTGATTAATCCTGAAAGGATCAAACTACCGTACAGTGTTTCCCTGGCGTGCGATAAATCTCTGACTGCGTCTAAATGTGAGGAATTTCTGTTTATACCATTGCGGTGTTTCGCTTGGGAATGTGGTGCTGATCGCACTGAAATAATTCTCACTGCCCCGCTAACATTTACGAAAGTCCGTGTATGATGCACGTCAGTTTTTGACCGCTAAACGCTGTCATTTGTTTGATTATCCGCCTGCATAAGGGCATACAGCAATTGAATCGAGCATGGTTCGTTTAACTTAGCATGCTTGCTGGGCATGTGAAGTCCCAGTATTTCTTTCCTACGCTAGATAATGCACGCACTCTCGGACAGAAGGTCGACGTCTATTTTAGATGTAACCTAATGGACAGAATGATTTGGTACGCTTGCTACCGAAACATCTGAGACCTACAGAGAGTGGTCTGCGCAGGCTGCTGTCAGAATGCCAGACTACCCATAACAAATGGGAGCAAAACTGATGCCAGCAAATGCTGCACTTTAGGTAGGCCCCGATTTCCTAGCCTCTTAAACCACGCATCACCAACACTTTTATGGTTTGCACTGGTGAATTCCGTGTGAATCTCGCAACTAACATGTCCAAAGGAAAACTTATTTTCCCCAAAACTCCATTCTAACTTCTTTGATTGATCGGCCGTCTCCTTAATGGAATGGTACTACAATGATTGAAAAAAGGTGCACTTGCCTTCTTAGCAACAAGTTTTGTTTCACTGAAGTAAATCGTCGATGATGAACTTGCTCTAACAGCTAGAACACAAGGAATGCATGGATACCACCATTAGTCCTTCGGTGGAATAGGTTATCAACAACTGATACGATAAATGCTTTTCAGCGCATCAGATTCATTTAACATGTTCTCAACCAGCGCTTGGTGCCCTGTGATTGCAGTTGGAAACCGTCTGGTATACAATAATAACACAGACGCTTTTCTTCAAGATATTCACAGGAGCCCGGTAGTTTCTTCTAATATTCCAATCCACTTATCCCGTTCAGTATCGGACCTAATTTTACCAAATTTGCATGCGATATTTATTCCACATGCTCATGTAAATTTAAGGATATTCCCCCAATGGTAGTGGGCTGCATTAAAGTCGAACTTTTGATTTCCACTTGCTTATCCTGCTCACATGCTGTCGAAGGCCTAGTGTGGCGTCACTTGTGACCCTTTAGGATCTTCCCCTACATGCAAACTGCTGGCAGTTGATAAAATTTTATGTCCTAATTCACTATCACGAGCGACGCAAAAGAGTCATTTTCGTTCATGGTGTGCCCGAGCTACCTGTATCTAGCAATGAAAAAGCCCAAGCGCATGATTTGGAATAATGGTGGTATAGCCGTGCAGCTCTCTGCGCTGTTGACGTTATGCTTCAGTCGATTACGCGGCTACCATGTCATCGCAATACAATGGTACTGGTCCGAGGACATCGAAACTAATACTACGGTCACAATAGATGGCGCGGAACTTAATCCGCAGCTGGCAGATACTACGCAACACACTTCATTCAGAACTACGACTAAAAACTGCAGTTATAGAACTGAAGCCACTCGCTGTTCTCGCGTAAAGGCCACCACCAGCAACTCAATATAACCACAATAGCGGTTCGGGAAACTGTGCACACGGACCCGCAGCCACCGATGAAGTAGATACCGTAGGTGCAAGTGAGACCATAATCCGATTGCATTCGTATTGAAATTTGGCAAGCCACTCAAAAAAGGACTAGGTGTCGGCCTCTCATCTGTCGGCAAAAATTCACATCCTTTATATGTTCCTACTCAAGAGCATTTGACATACAAGAAGCTTTCCTGTATGCACATCAATGCACAAGGCTTACTGAGTGAACATTCTAAAATGCGGCTGTGTCAAGAATCTAAGGTCTTTGACTTCATCGCTATAACATTAACGTAAACTCGCCTCGGTGCAATTGATGGCGAGATCGCACTGCCGGGCATATCCGTTGTTCGGCGTGACTGACTCAGAAAAGGTGGGTCGGTAGTTCTATACTTTCGCAGTGATCTTCAATATGAGTCCATAGAGAATACGATGAGCACCGTATAGGGTTCATTTTTGTACCGTTTGGGTTTGAAAGGCAACGACACCTACTTGGTGGCATTTATTTACCGCCCTTCCTCCTTCAGGCCCGAGATGGACTTCTTTCTGATATCCGAACTAAGACTAGCGATAAACAAGAATTACATTCACATTCCTATTGCCTGTGATTTCAACATGTACTCTCTGGAGTCCTAAGCCGCTTCTGGAGAACAGTTCAATGTTGATCTACAAGAGTTTGTTTCCAATTTTCCTCCGTATGGTCATACCAACGTTTTCACTCGCTTCTGAGCAAATGATAAGCCATCAATACTGGATCAGATGTGCACCAAAGAGGAACTGATGACCGAGAAGGTAATCGTCGACGTCTGATTGGGCCTCAGCGATCGTACAGTACCACTCTACGAATACGTTTGCTACGCATAATATTGCGTGGAAATTGAGGACGCAACGCGAACGTATGTACACCACGACACACTAGCTCGAGTTGCTAATACAGCCAATTAAACCTTTCTGGCAGACGAGGCACCGGCTAGCACGTGTGCTCATTTCGGCAACCACTTTAAATTTCCGGTTGCCAAATCATCAGCGACTAGGGCGTTCCACGCGAGAAGCGTATTCTCGTTGTTGCGAAGCAGGACGCACTTGTATAACGGTGCAATACTCAGCCAGGTATAGCTACAAGATCTCTTCGAGTACTGAGACCTGGATGGACTATGCAACTCAACTCAACCCCTGTACTCAGTTTGCTCGTGAGGACAGAATTGCGTACCAGCGGAAGTTGTCAATACGGATGTCCTCAAAACAATAGCTACTGTAGCAACACGTAAACAGTCTACGTGAGGTGAAATGGGGAATTCCCCCTTTTTAAACAGCCGATGGACCCACGCGGACACCGAAGGAGGCGGCGAATACCACAACATTTCAGTGCAAGCACTGACTATCAAACCCTATAACAAGGGTTGTCTCACACCCAAAGATCACTCACAAATTAAAAATGCTGTTGAGTATGCGCGAGCACAGCTCTCATGGAGTTGATACTATGCACACAAATTCGTTAGCGGTGTTAGGAGAGAGCTTAGCTGAGCCTTTGTCGCGATGCTTCCAACTGTGTTTTAATGAAATGTACGTGCCCGACATGCGTTAACACGACCAAATTACTCCTATTTACAAGGGAGGTAGTCATTCCGATCCGACCTATTTCCGTCCCGTAATTTTACTACCGTTGCTTTTAAAGGGCAAATAGGCTATTATTTCTGATGCTTTAACCACTTACGTGGAAGAAAGTAACTGTCTCGCACCTCAGCAGCGTGGCTTCCAACGAAATGGATAGTGCACTACAAAACTATTGCTAGCACGATCCAGCTGGACCGCGGCAGTAGACTCTGACACAAGTGTTGTTGGGATGTTTCTCGACTTCTCAAATATGTTCGACCGGTTGAACCATGACATCCTTCTCTACAAAATCTAGACATTTGGTATTGGAAGCTTCACCAGGCCTGATGAAGCTTCTGTGTCAAAAGCGAAACGTTGTCCTTCACCATAAATACATTAACCGGTCGTCTACCAAGTTTTCTGAAACTAAATTTGACTGCCTTATGCCGATGACATCAAAGTGTGGAGGGCGATCAACACACCAGATGACATCACGGTACTATAAGGTATATGCGTGGTCAATCCAGCATCCATTCCATTCAGTGTGGACAAACGTAGTGCTGCACAAACGGAACCAACTGATGTGCTCCCACAACTTCGGCAACCAGGAGATTCATACTTCTTCTGGCGTGACGAGTCTGTCAGTTTGGTCTACGCCAAACTTGGATATTCTAATGAAGCTAAAACGACGTCAAGAATTAGAATCTAACTCGTGCGTCACCTGAAGCGAGCATCTGGTCGATTAGATACATCCATTTTTCTACAACTTCCTTACTCAAACATACATCCACATGTAGAATCCGAACTACATGTCTGGCTGCCATGGCTAAATTAAAGTAAGATCTCACCGCCTTTTATATATCCCAAGGCCGGGCAACCAAGGATCTCAAAGATCTGCATACTTTGCCGTAAGGAACGAAGGCTCCAAGTGCTCGGGGCTTTCAGCGGAAAATATCGGCGATTTTTCGCGGACCTAAGTTTGAGAAACCACGATCACACGTGTCGCCATTTGTTAGAGTTCAGTAACAACATTAATTTGAGTGACCACTGTCTCAAGCTGAAAGAGCGGTACAGCCGTTTGTAATGCCGTCGAAATTTCTTTTCCGTACGTATTTTCAAAACGCGGAATACTTTACCACAACTTGGCACATGTGCTCCCACGCTGGCAGAGTTCAGAACCCATGTTGATCGTGCACTCATTCCGCTGCACCAGCTCACATTACGCATTACCCACGGAAAAAAACAACGGCCCGGTCAACTCGCAGAATAGGTTCCACATTTTTCACTTTTACGCTTTTGTCAGAATGTGATACGATTTGTTGCCAACGTCTCAATTGTCGTCTCTACTTACATGGGATTACCAGTTTATACTACGTTTAACGCAGTAATTTTACTGGTGTAAATTTCATTTTGCCGACAATTCTTCTATATTTTGGCATTGCACCATGACCTTCCCAGGTGACCTGTTAAGCTTTAACTTTTTTGTCCTATAAAACCATAGTTCCATTGTTCCATCACTCCGGAAGAAACAACATTTCTCTATATGACTGTCAGTGATAATTCAAGAACAACCATGTGTCTGTGGAAATAAAGGTGTTTTCCAAATCCTAAGTGAGATCTCATCCTGGTCGCCGAGGAATATACTAACTTACTTCACGGCCTATATGCCACTTTTCTGCAATTCGACAGTTAACTACGAAAGAGGATGAGTTTTTGGAGTCGCATATTCTAAATTTCAGGATATGATGTAAACAAGGATGCACGACGAATTCTGAGTAAATATTATAGGAGTAAGTAGAAGCATTCTTCTGTTCACCACCACTGAAACGTTATCAAAAGGGTAAAATTATCTATCACCTGTTAAGTCAGAACTCACTCTTTAAGTGCTCATATGACGTTACGTGTAATGCAGTACTCACAACTGTGAAATGTCAAAAGGTAGTCTTTCGCTGAGCCGAACATTCGCGAAACGTTAACGCATACATATTCTGAACATTTGCACAGATATATCCTCTCTTATATATTTTGGTATACTTTGTCAATAATCTACTAATCCCAGCTCAAGAACTAGCTTCTGACCCAGCATCACCAGCTTTTGCAGTTGCTCCCGTATGACGCTGATATAAATCAGGAACAATGTAGATCCCAGAATTATACCTAGGTGTATATACTTTTTCGAAGGATACCAGCCGGTCGGGCGGCTGTCGAATTGCACTCTCTAATTTCGTCCAAGGAGGAACTCACGGATCCATCGGTACCGTAATTCACCGAGATAGCGAACTCTCAGGTCGTGGAGTCCAGTGCTTTGCTGAGATTTGATTTCGATGACGTAGACAACTGCCCTCTGGTTTACTGCCCGCAACAACTCATGTCTCAAATACCAGCATGTTTGTAGTGCGTGATCGATCTGGCGTGAAACGTTAAGGAGTGTGTCAGGATATATTGTAACTGCAACAGCCATTTCGAACAATTCTCCACGATCTTCTAGATTATCCTGATCAACCTGGGTGCAGACCAACTGTTCTACACAGTCGTCTAATTAACTGGGGTCATCGACCTTTGGAGTGGACTGAAACATCTAATATCTTTGGTCATTCGAAGTTTGTTTTTATAAATGGTTTACTTCTCGACAATGCGAGAAATAGTTCTACTCAGTGGTCTGATCATGCAGGCACAGGGAGATCGCATAAAATAGATGACAATAACTTATTCAAAGAGTTTTGCAAGCGAATATGGAGTAAACTGAACTTAAAGGTATCAAAAGGTCTGCTTAATTGAGCACAAAAACAAGTGGAGGCGTGGTCAAAGATTCAAGTATACTAATACCGCCCTCTCTGGAATCGTCTACTGGGAACTTGTTTCCATGCATGACATTCCCTCAGAAGGTGTCACCCGCAGTTCTACGCGCAGTGTGAGTGTGAGCTGAGGCGGCGTAACAGCGCTTGTGTCAGCACCACTTGTGCCCATCTTTAGGGCTGTTTTTATACATAAGCTATGGGCTACCGAACCATCTACCCCTATCTGTTATGCGGCGTAGTTCGAGCGCAGCCATTTATTTTTTAGACGCCAGTAAGCCAGTGGTAATGCTACTTTCATGGGAATAAGTATCAAGCTTCTATCGTCAGTCTGCCATCTCAGAAGGTCAGCTCATTCGTGATGACATTGGGAATAGAAAAATGGGAGGAATTAAAAACGATACTAACAAATAAGTCATTTCTCGACGAGGTGAATTCCAGTTACTCACATGTAAAGTAATCATAGCGAATGGGAATACTTCACAATAGGTTTATTAAGTTGTTACTGGTGGAGCATACTTAGTAACATATTCAACGCAGCTTCTTGCAGCGAGTTCTGCCTAGTATACACAAATCACTGCGTCAGAGTTTCCGGGCGAATCATGTTTGTTCAGTCAAACAGTTTAGACATAGTACCATACCAAGGGAAAGAAATAACTGCCAGCTGAATTACAGTAACTGTGATATATAAGAATGAATAAAAAGCGCTATGAATTCAAGAGCCTGTTGGGGAATGTCTACGTAATTTTTAAGGTCGAAGTTTAATGCTTGCTGTCTTTTCTGCTAGTGTGACTGCGTTTATACATCCCAAACGTAAATATAGCAGCCACGATAGTTTAATACTAAATGCCAAGGTGGATCGAGGAGATAGAGACAAGCGTTTTAATGTCTGACTTCCAAATGAGCTGGTTTTTACACCAAAAAATGAAGGCCGGCAAAATACGCACACAATGGTCCACAGCTGCTGTTACATGACATAGCAAAGCTGGACCCAGACACGACGATGGAAACTACCGACCAATCAGCCATACTTCCATAATTTGCAGAATGATGGAGAGATTAATTACCCCAAAAGTGGTAGATTGCCCGCAGACATGTGTCCTGCATAATAACACAAACTTGGATTCCTGAGGGAATGCCCTGTGTAACATTTCAGTCTGTCTTTCTCAACAATCGTAATCTTTCTCCAAAGTGTGCTGGAAATTATCAGTAGTGATCTTCCTATACATGCAGTAAGCGTTTAGCGGTATATCTCACGAGAAGATTGTGGACAAAATCGCATCTGTTGGAATCAGCGACCCAAGCTTTTCCTGCTTCAAGTCATACCTTTCAAACCGAACACAAGTGGCTAGTATAGATGATCGAAATTCACAGTCTTAACTAGTGCTGAGTAGTGTACTTCAGGGCAACGTTGCCGGTTCATTACTATTTTGTTATATATGAACGATATATTTGAGGTACTACACTACGGTGTCTCAAACTCATTCGTCCACGTCGTGATAATCGTCTATGCTATTGATGCAACTGACACGAACCACAGCACGTACGCCATTATATATTTAACTTGGAAGCCCTAGAGCTATGATGCGCCAAATGGGACATGTTCTTCCCAACCGAAAAGTGCAGCGCATTTCTATTCCGTCAGACAATCGCACCAGGCACCCTGGTTGTGTAGAAGACCAATGACGTCTAACAGTGCGACACAAGACCTGGACCTTTACCATTCTGGCTCGCCGAACTTTATGGAGCACACGGCAACTGTAGTTGCTAAAGCTCGTCGAACCATTGAACTACTTTTCAAAATATTCACAACGCAAGATTTCACACCTATATTGTACAAACTGAAAACCCAACTACTGTTTCACTATTGTGCATTGGTCTACAGCAGCGCAAGAGAAGATGATCGTGGACAACTGGGAAAGTTAAGGCAATCATTAACTATGTGTCTGCTGTGATTGACATATCAAAGCTTTTACGCACAGCGCGGCAAAACCCTACAGCTGAATCCGGTATGGATCAGCCGAATGAGACCTAATTTATGTCTCTTATTCGCTATCATACACAGACGAATTCATGCCCCAAGCCTGGATTTAAAATTCAACGATGAGCCACACTGCAGTATTTGAGATAGCCACAACTTACTTGCAAGAGAAAAGACTAAAAATCAGGCACGTACAAACTTTTACTTATACGTTTACGAGAAGACTTGGAACGAGCTGCCGTCCAAGCTGCAAGAATGTTAATCATCTAAAATCTTTCATAAGCAGATCCGAAGCATAACTGTTTAGAGTCCACTGAGCTGCTGAGACAAATTGCCTCATAAGAAGTGGCTTGTGAAAGCTGTCCAGCAGATCCCTAAGATATCATAGCACTCGGCATCATCTTATCTCTTCTACATTAGACATTAATCAGCCTCACAATTGTTGGCTTCATAAAACCATTCTGGCCTGCAGCGTAACAATACGGGACAACGCCACACTAAATACTGCAAAGCGAAACCTACAGATTTAGACAAAGTTAATAAAGGTTGACGAATGTGTTTTGGTCCGTGATCATATTAATATCTAGGTATTTATGAAGAAACCGTTTTCCGTATTGTTAACTAGCGCTTTTTTCTGTTCGGAGATATCAGTACCAAACTACTGAGTGCGGCATGACATCCGTCAATATCAATTCCTACACAACTTGGGTGCCAATAAAGCATAGACCCGTAGCCTCTTTACTAGTGATGACTAAACAGGAACTGTTTTCAACCATCCACTTACAAAATTAGACCGGATCAAGCACAGAATCCGTGCCTCGCAATGTCGAGATATAAACGATTTTTATTTTTTTTATCTTTGATTCCCTATTATACATTAGTTCCGTGGTGTTAAATAGTTTTTCTACTTCCCTGAGAACAGAAGCCAAGGTGCAGGTGGAAAATCTCAGTGCACTGCGATATCAAACGAATTATGTTTCAAATGCATGTACCTGTTGGACGAACTGGAAAATTACTTTCAGAACTGCGTTGCATGTCCATGGTTCAAGCAGTCATCTATTACGGCGTTCCCGCCACACAAATTGATCGAGAAATCCGTCGGCACTTATTGGCCTTATTTAACTGCTTCATTTCCTTATGTATCCACATTACTGTAACTATCCTTCTACATCCTCATGTCATATATTCTTCATTACTTCATTGTTTGCTAAGCCTGGGTCGCTCTTCCGTTGTGACGGATTGATGATTCTACCTGAGGCCAAATTGCATAGACTCCCTAGCGAGTAATCAAAGTTCTTCACACAAATTTCGAATGATGGGACGGGCCAGATAACTTGTAATTCCATACTAGACGTACAAAAATACCCATAAAGATGGATCAAAAAATGACGGGTTACCTGCGTTAAATCCACACCTGAGTGAGGCGAGTTGGAGTATGAAAGTGCGGGTGAAATCTTTCAAGGAAATACCCCACATGGAGGCAGGCCCCCTGGGATCGGTTGGCCGTATTACTTTGCTAGTACCTTTTACAATTACCAACCTCTCCAGATATTCGAAAGATTCAATCGATCAATCAGCCCAGTTACTTAGTTTGGGAACCACACTAAAATACTCGAAGAAATAGCATCCGTCCCATGCGAATAAGTTTTACATAATGACCAGACCAATCAGTTGAACTGCGCCTTGCACAGTCGAGAAATATACAATTTATCTATTCATTTCTTTAATTGTTGCATGCAAAAAAGGCTAAAATGATCAATTCAAGGTAACAATGAAAGAGAGAAGCAATAGTGTGCCGTTTGATCGTCTGACTCTGCTTTGCTTACGTTCACAACTTCCCCATGCACATTATATGCCATTTGGCCATTTCCGATCTGTTAAAGTAGTTCACTCACGGCCTGCGAAGTGACATCCGACAGCGTTTTCTGAATCCACGGGTTCATCCCGTCTGGACCAACAGATTCAGAGCCTCAAATGACAGCGCGTGGCTTTTGCACTTCTTTAACATTACAAGCAATATTAACGAGATCCGTAAGTGCCGTACACGTCGAAATCCGATACAGACACCTGGGACAATGGGTCAGCTGTTCATGACGGTGACAGCTGGGCAAGAAAGCTGACTGCCAATGCTCGCGCGTTTATCATCAATTGTGCTTAGGAATGACCCTGCGAGCGTGTTACCGCCACCCAGTCGAAAGCTGATGAAATGGCGCGTCAGACATTACGAGCGTTGCCGTACGTTGCGTAGGCGGACGAAGACTGGAATGCCCGAGCAACGCGGTGAACTGAACTGATGGGGCGGACAAGTATGCGTGGAGCGTGGGCGTACAGTCAAATCCGCATTATGATACCAACATATAAATATGAGCGCTCTTTGCCCTAATAGAACTCTGGTCTGCTGAGTATTCTTTCTGTCTTCCTTGCGGTCTGGTTTGCCAAGGCGCAGATTTAGCAGCAAACGTGAATCAACCGGTCGATTGCAGGGCAGCGTTATAACAGACGGGTGTCAAAGCAAACGCTCGACAAAGCCAGTTGGATGGCTAGGGTGAAAAGTACAAAAAATAGAATCGGTGTCAGTAAGAGAACCAGTGGGATCTATGACCCAACAAGTGGTTTGCAATAGCATATGTGCGAATATTCCAGCCTGGATGTTAAGAGGTTTATGACATCGTGCAATGTGCTGCACTGATGCTATTACATGGCGATCAATGTTTGATCATGTTTCAGACTATTCCCAAGGTGTTTTTGTATAGTTATAGGATGCGAGCATTAATTACGTGCTCCGGAAAGGTGTTTCGGGGCTGTAACACTCAGATGGAGAAAACGTTATATCGACCTTCTAGTCGGCTAGAGCACGTAACCAACTTAAACTGGTGACCCCTAATCGGAGGCCGCAACCTAAGAACGTGAGAACTTTTGGGTACACTAGCCAGGCATGCGACAGGTTACACAGGAAGATGACCCAGTGAGTTCGCAATTCACGACATAGGTTGCCGCACAATCTAGACCAGTTGACGGAGCCCGTTCACCATCTTCGCACGGATTGCCATGGTACGGACTTGGTCGTAACTACAGCCAGACAGTGAAGGCCGCTGCCAGGGTTGGAGTTGTCTGAACAAGAGATGTGGATCACCTCACTGACTGCCCGGCGAAGTAAGTGCATGTGACCTACAAAATGAACCGTGTTCTCTTCTTACTCTACTTCAGTCTAACAGGCATCGGTGTTTTGTTTTGTCCCCAGCCGGGTTTGCAGTGCAGATACCAGAGGTGAAGGGCAGCGTTGCGACAACCCCACAGAGGTGTGTTTTGACAAGTGCGGCTGCTTTTAAGAATATGATACTCTGTTGTTAGATCGCCCCCTAGACACGGATAACGCCTCCGTTACACTTCTAGTGTTTTCAACCTGGTTGGGTATGGAAGGCGATAAAATCTATGACGTTCTTCATCGCACTGCGTTGCACAGGATCGAGCGCCGTGAGGTGGTGCCTTAGCCAACATTGCTACGCTTGGATAGAGCAATCTACGTGCAGCATCACGTACGTACAAAATATTTTCAGGAGGCGTTGTACGTTCCGAGCTCTCTACATAGGAGTGCGATGTGCTACTTTGCTCCCTGATATCACTGTAATCTGCATAAAACATCCAGGGACATCTTACACGTGCACGCCGAGATAGCACGCATGAGAAATTTGCTTTAAAATTGGTGGCCCTAGCCTGTATTTGTGACTAATCTGATGCTGTGTGATCAGAACTGGAGCACGTTCTTGATGGGTAAGCTTTATCCCATTGTAGTGGTAGCACACCATATGTTTAGACCATCAGCTAATAGCCGAAAATTTGAAGACAGCGCGCTCACGAGATCATCTGTGAAGACCGAGAAATTGGACGTCCGTCATCTGAGTCTACTAACACTAAACAGTCATCTGTAGGCCTTCAGCTTCATTTTAAATAAGCGCAACTTCTCACCAAAGCGGTATCAGTTATGACCACAAACCTATTTTCGACATTCTGGTTATTGCTCTTCTTTGCTTTGTTGCAAACCTACCAGTGCCTCTTACACCCCTTGTGGTCATTGTCAGAGCCACAGATGAGGAACTGGTCCCACGATTTGTGCCGCAGCGAGCTAGTTTACCATATGTTGTAAATCAAATGAAGTTTGATTAATCCAACTTATCTACACATTGTGGACACAATCGATTACAGAACTTAACTTGTTTTATATTTGGATGCGACGGAGTTTAATTCACTCTGATGGTGACTGAAAGTTAGCTTTGCAATTGTTGTAAAATCGCTCCGGAGGACGGGAATACGTTAGAGGACGCTCTAGGTTGATATAAGGCACGTACTGGAAGTTTGTTGTCAAGGTCTCCAGAACCCGAATATCAAGAATATGTTACTCTTAGCTGCTTAACATCAAGTCCAGGAGTGACGGACTTGTGTCAGGCGTACTAGAAGTTTTTACCGTCCCAGTTTTACGTAACAGTTCGGCAAAAATTTGCTCTTGCATCTCAATGTCTCAAAAGTCCAGAGAAATGAAAATCACCCCAGATGGCGACTGTGGAATAGTTTTATGTTTCTGCAGAATGAGCGGCCTATTCCAATAGCAGCTGAGAGACGCATTAAACTGGGCCCATGGGTAGCTTTCCGTACCAAAGGTGCTCACTCAGATCATCAACACTTCGGTAGGGGACGCCTAAGTCCTTTGCACAGAAAACAATGAACAAAGAATATGGCGACCCTGTGGAGATTCGTTAGTCTTCGGTAGCGGAAGCACGAGTAGTCGATTAGCTCCACTCTCTGAGCGATTACGTCAGAATTTAACCTTGTCTCCGTGAGTCCAACTACGTCTGACCTCTAAGAGGTGACTAAAGTTTGGAGCTCACCATACTTGTTCATAAGACTGCAAAGTTTAGTAAAGGCTGCACAAACGAGACGGTAGGAACCAATGGGTGCGCTTGGAATATGGGCAACTGCTATAGCCCGCTTCTTGGAATCTTGGAACCTGCCCTAATACGTACGACGATGGGATCTGTTCCCCTATCAGCCTCACATATTTCAGCTCAGTATTGGCATACTTCGACCTTTCCCATTCCGACGGGTCGATTTCCGGACGAACAGACTACAGACTTTGCTGCTTACTAAGGGGAACCAAAACCAGCAGGAGACTCGCTTCATCCGCAAAGGTGACTTTTATTGGCTCGTTAAGCTGATGGGTAATTTGTCTCACTTTTGACCCAAGCTCGTCCAAGTTGAGGTGTCCATCACTGATAATTTACAAAACGCGACATGATAAAATAGGCTCCGGGGAGTTGGGTCAGTGAATTCGGAGGCTTAAAAAACATGACCTCAAACGCCTGTTAATCGGTCAAGCTTGGTCATGTAGCGCGATAGATATCTAGAGTAGCACGTACTGTAGCCAGCAGTAAGCCCGCGGTGGTTAACCTCACATCAGTTCTGTGTTTTCTTTTCTCTTCTGTTACATGTGTTGTCGTGGTACACGCTTTCACACATCTAAAATTCAGTGTACGCGGGACACAATACAAGTAAACAATATGTGTCTAATGAAACCTGGATACTGAGAATGGCGGAACTTCGTGTCAGCGGGTTTTACACGAGGCGAGCAAGAAGGTTACTCCGCAATCTGTGGTACCATTACTAAGGGCAGTGGTACTACTAGTGACCTTGGTAACAACAATACAAGGGAAAGCAGGTGCCAACACTGTTATTGTAAACAACTATTTCACCCGAAGGGTAACTGCGAACGGGATTTTGTACATTCAATATAGCCTGTCGGGAAGTCCTTCATCCAGCTTAAATCCTATTGTATAAGAGCTAGAGGCATTGTGAAAGAAACCAAGAGTGCCCTGAAGTCAGCTGAGGCTATTTATGCGAACCTATTTCACTTATTTTCATTGTGCCAGTACCTCTATGTCACCACATCTCCCACAGAGCCAAGTGCAGTGTGCCTCACGAAAGCAGGGGTGCAGTTATGCAAGGTTGCCTAGTGAAAGATTACGGTCTGTCGGCCAGTGCTTCTCACCCAGTGGGGTCAGATTGGAAACTGTGGATAAATGGGTCTCCATCCGATCCAGATGATGGTCCATGGTAGGTTGGATTTTGAATTTATTGCCATAAAGTTAACTGTGTGCCCAAACTTTCCAAAACTGAATGGTAGTCTTCTATCTACAGAGATCAGCGCAGGCGCGTTGAACCAGTGTGCATGTTGACAACTCTCGTATCAGTCTATGCGATATCTCCCAGTACTGACGGTGGTTAAAGGAGACTCAAAAATCGTCGGTTGCTCATATTGGATGAGTAGCTGAAAGAAGCTACTGTAGGGCTTGGCCGATTTATTGTATGCTGAGAT
The DNA here is from genome assembly GCA_944474145.2 of Dicrocoelium dendriticum. Classification (NCBI taxonomy): domain Eukaryota; kingdom Metazoa; phylum Platyhelminthes; class Trematoda; order Plagiorchiida; family Dicrocoeliidae; genus Dicrocoelium; species Dicrocoelium dendriticum. Next base: position 41,789,483 of record OX104062.1, read on the forward strand.
CAAAAACTAGGAATCAGGACCAAACGCATCAGTGGCTAGTGATCACATATGATGTGTGGCAGAAGAATTCGGTTTCTGACTTGGTGCATAATTGGGGTTTTGCGCAACAGATACAGAAAAAGTTAGTCCTCCAATTTTAAGGAAAAGCACTACTGACAAATCTTGTCTAGTGCTTTTCCGAGCATGTGGACGACTGACTGATTTATGAGCTGATGCGAATAACCTTCAGCTAGTTACACAGATAATCGCTACTCATGTGTACAATTGCTTTATGTTGGCATGAATTCCGAAGTCAACAGGTTTTCGCAATATATCTAGTTATTTTATCAGGATACAACAGCTCCTAACTGCTTGGCTTTTATCCTTGTATTGAATCACTGTTACAGGTAGGCAACAACGAGGTACAAACATCTGAAGTTGGGAAGTTGGCGACCCGGGATTTTTCACGAAAACTTCCATCTCCATGAAAGTAGGAATAATACTTTGTATTTGATCTTATGAAGACTGTACTACTTGAGGTGCATGACATAAAACCCACTCGTAGCGTATATTTTCTGGGTAAATGCTCTCTATACATTCAAGTGGGGCAACTGTCCGCAAATATTTATATATCTCCCTAGAGCCATGGCATTTCTATAAGTTGAATAACTTACTCTTATCCGACTAATTAATTGCAGGTTGACGAGTTAACATTTTTCGACACATTTTACGTAGATTAAATGCATACTTGATTTGCTTGTTACCTACAGATTTTCTTACGGCTACTAATTGTTATTAACAATGTGATATCAGACCCGAGGTCTAGGTCATTAGCACCAGGATTCTTGAATCAGAGTTGTGTCTCTACAGAGGTGAACTAATTGGGAGTAGTGCGAATCGCAGGTAATAACTAAACACTAAAATGTGTATCTGTGCAGTGCAGTAACACAGAACAAGAGCATCAAATGCAAAACTGTATCGCGCGACCTCTAAATGTCCTCAGTAACCTGTGACGCTCCGTTTGCGCAATCATTTGCACTTTCTTCACAGGTCTCTAAGTAGAAAGATCTCACCTTAGGCATCAGCACGTGAAGCACAACATTTACGGCGGCTGTTGGATAAGCGTGCGAAAATGTACTTATATTATAAACTGGCACCCGGAACGTGGGCGATCATATTTTAGCAACCCTGGCAGCGCATCGAACATGTGATTACTTATTTGAAGGACGTGCACCATCCGGCATGCTAGGCTTGTCACGTAGTTTAATGGGTGATGAATTGATTCCTCGATCTTCAAACTTGTGAACAGCCTCTAACTAAAAGTAATGAGGGATGTTGTTTTTTTGTAAGCGTTTGTCGAATAAGTTTGACAACCACCATATATCTAAAAAAGTGCTTTCATGTATGTGTGATGGCTTGCTGGTTGATTCTTGCTTCGACGAATGTACTCAAAAAGCAAATAAAAATTGCATTGCAGCCCCGCTCCTTCACCAGTCATTTTTTGCCAAGGCTACTCTCGCTACTTACTGAGTACTGATTTGGGCGCATCCGTCCGAGTTGTTTGGAAATTATTGAGAATACCGGTAGCTCTGCAAATTACACCCCCTATAGCCGCATTGAGGATGTTGCCTAGCTTGGCAACGAAACGTCTGCAACAAAATTGCCTAGCTCGGAAAACACAACAATCCTCTCATGATAAGAGATGATGCTTACTGTCTTGAAAACCCCCAGGAATTTCAAGATAGCGCGTATCTGAAAGCCAAAAGGTTGTTCTGGTTAGAAAGTAATATCGGGATTAGCCTCGCAGCATTGGCTGGGTTTAGCAACCCGCGTCTTCGTAACGTAACTACTCTAAGCTACTAACGAAGTGAGTAATACAATGAATAATGGCGCGTTAGCTGCGTTGCCTCGGTGTAATCGAAAAATCGTCACAGTCACACACAGTTAAACAGCCACCGCCCCTACAGTGCGGTGATTAATGGCTGTTTCATCCGTCCGCTGTGGGGCTGAGACACGCGAATCTGTGCATCTGCGTCGGTGGTTATGACCAATGGATTAGACGTGATGGACGGTCACCGCCACCATCACTGACTGGAGAATAACATGTATACCCATCCTCCTCTGACATGCATATTTTCGAAGTGCTGAGGACAAGGCTGGCCCAAATAGAGGCAAGTTGTATAGGTTGCAAGTAAACTTCGGAGTTAACCTCTGTAACTCATTGGAAATGGGTGAGCTTTTGAGCCCTTTGTTGATGTCAAAGCAATGGAGCTTAAACTTTGTAAAGGGCCACATTTTATTACGTAACGGTACTCGGACATGACCTCGCATGATAACTGCCTTTGAGCAGTGATTTAACCAGATATATATATATATATTTTCGGAAGCCAGGTATTTAACTTGAAATCAAGCTTACATTTAGGTATCTGGATATTCGCTCAAAGTTTATTCAAATATGCTAAACTGCAATGGTTACTGTACAAATTTCACCTTGCAGTTACACGGAAGGTAAAGATCACACGAAAGACTGGAAAGCAACAAGAACGAGAGCAGACAGAAAAGTGTACAGGCGTCATGGAGGTTATCGGTCGATACAACACATGCAACAGAGAACAAGCGGATTGCATGAGGAAAATTCCCGGGCAGGAACAAAGAAGAACAGAAAGTGTTTTCGAGAGACCAGAAGTCATATAGCATTGCGTTTATCTGTGGCCGGACCTTTAAAATTAACCCCCTTTCCTGTTTCATCCGCGGAACTACTTACACTCACGCTTTTGGCAACTCTGCTTTGTTTTTCTTCGCCGACCCACACAATGAGCGAGGTCATTTTAATCTACACTCGCGATATGTTAGAATCACTATGTGCTTCTGCTCCCTTGAACGCCTTATTTTTTCATGCTCAAGCCAAAAGAATGAAACTAAAGCGAATTAACAAAAGAAGAATTCGTTTACTAAAAATCATTAAGTTCTGTGGATGGTTAATCCAAGGAAGAAATCATAGCCGAGCATGAGTATACCCATCACTCTTAGATCAAATATCCGATCAGTTGTGCGCAAAATGTCTGAGATTAAAATTGCAGTCTGTTCTCGTGAATACTTGGGGCTAGATGTACTTATACTTTAAGAGACTTGGCGTGCTTGTAGCGATCGAGGAATTTTTTGCCATCGTGTCGACCGAAAATGTACATATCACAACCGTGGCGCTAGAGGTAGTACTTATATCAATGCGTCGTGGTACACTTCGAGAAAATGGATGTTTGGCTTCCCATCGTCACATATTAATTGTTTAATTTTGAAACGTAATCCAAGATGCTTAAGCGGCTACCAATCGATGTTACTGGCAAATATCTACATTTCCCGTAGCTGCCCCACTTCTGAAGCAGAGGAATTTTACGATCAGTTCACTTCAACTGTCATCGACGACACTGATTGTTCTCTACATTTATGCAGGTGATTTTAACAGCCTTGACACTACTTCGCTCACTGCTCACGGTTTACAGAATATGATAAACTCTCTGGTTAGACTCGAAGCAACATATTAGTAAACAATACGAACTCGCTTTTTGTGGGAAATCATGCGCTGATTAGTAGCTCGGATCACTCAAAAGACATTTCCTGTAGTAAATAGCAACTTAAATCACATGGGGCTCAACAACATTAAAGATCATAAGCTTGCCAAAAGACAATGTTCACTCAAAAATTATTTCGACTAAGAGAAATGATTGCTTCTACAGACTTTAGTATATTCCTTGGCAGTGTTTTATCTACCTACTGTGACCCGTTAACGAGCTATCTCAACTTCTGTTTTCATACTCGCTGTCCATTGGAAACGATTTATATCCGTGATCATCGGTATTTTTCTACTTGTCTAAAACGCCTGCGCAGACTCAAACAGAAAGCCTTCTTACAGTGAAGTCTCTTTCTATTTCTATCAAGTTAGAGTTGCGCCGTCTAAACCGTGGACATGTCTAGTCCATCCTGGGAAACAATAGCTGCCGAGGCGTCTGGCGGATGCTTAAGCAACTTAGTGGTACCACGCCGATTGTCAAATCCAGTTGTGAACCCAGAAGATTCGAACCGAAAAGTTTGTTATTAATGCTTACCACACTTTATACCCTTCGTCCATCCGAGTGGACAGTCCCGAAATCTCTTCATCGGCCGTGGACTGAAATACAATAATCAGTCAGCCGCTGAAGCTACATTTCAGCGAAGTAAGTGACTCGGAAGGATTATCTCCTCTTGTGCTCTAAGCGGACGCTGATTCTTTGGCCAAGACTCTTGCTGATTTGTACACTTCGTACATAAAGTAATGTAAGATTGCTGACTGTTGAAGAAATACTAGAATTACACTGGTGCCAAAGAAAGGCTCAGATAAATACCGGCCAATCGATTGCACCTCAGTAAACTTGTATGTCATCGAGAAGATTATTCTTGAAAGGATGAGGGCTCAAACTCTTCCACATGATCCGTTTCATTTTGCTGATCGTAGGCTTGTGTCTACTGAAGATGCACCAGCCTGTCTAGTACACTCAGTGCTGTCGTCACTGAGCAATATGATCAAATCCGTGCGGATATGTTTTCTCGACTATAGCAATACTTTCGGCTTTGTAAAGGGTGAGCTTATTTTGATAGTCCTATGTGTAACCGAAATCCAACATTCCCCTGTTTACCTGCTGCGGGACTTTTTATCTAGATGGGCCCAATTTACCCGACTTAAGGCAAAAGTTCTTCACTACTCATTACAGACACCGGAATTCTTCAAGTAGCCATACTGTCCCCATTTCATTCTTCCACTTATGTTGCCTCATTACCCACTCCCGACGAAGCGATATCGCTGAAATATGCAGATGACTTGGTCTTAGTGATCCGGCACCCGACCTCAGCCTCATCAGCCTTGTTACAGGCCTACCTGGACGACGTTGCATTATGGTCCAGAGCTCCCTAATAGTTATTGAATGCAGTAAAATGCAGTGACATTCTCTTTTCCCTTCATATTGACCGTCGTTATCAGCCACTTCAAATGGATCGCCCTGAAGTTTACATTGATGATGGGCGGTTGCACCGAGTCTGTGAAGTACCTCTAGACGTTACACTCAGACGTGATCTATCATGGTCACTGCACGTGAATTAACTTTTTGAAAAAGAGAACTGGCTTTATTCTCACGCTGCTCGTCTGCGATCATCCTTCATCCCCGCTACCTAATACTGTATTTTATCACCGGTTGTGTCTCACCTCACTGGGCTTATTACTCCCCTTTGACATTCCCCGGTTCCTTAAAAAAGGATTACAAAATCCTAGTTAGGTCACTGACACAAGTGTTTGCATGTAGTGATATTCTAAAACCGAACTTTGTTGATATTATTGTGTCTACTCATTCCAGTTCATGGGAAAGACTTGCGACAAAAATACTCGCTGATGCAAATAACCCCCTTTAAGGCACGCTGTTTCACTGTAGATTAACTTCCGCAAATAGACAAAAGTACAGATCCATTTATTTCCGTACGAGGGCTTACCACTCATCTGTACTCCCATATCTGGCACGCTTTTGTGCAACCTGACCTCAGTCGTTTTGAAGCCTGCAAGCAAATTTATATTGTAACATTTTTGCTGCCATTGGTATTTATTACCTTTTTGAGTATTCTTTTTACTATGCTGAGGGCTTGTGCGTAATATTTGGATATCCACCCAAGGGTGCATAAAGCAGTACTTGACTTGAAAATTGTAGTTCAGCTGAAGCCGATTAAAGTAACCGCGATCAACCAAATCGAGGGCCATAGAATAGCTCCAGGCTAGTCAGAATGTGAGTTACGGAAGCGAAGATACGGGGTCCGACAGGCAGTCAAGACCCATCGAGATGCGGAGCAAGGACACACGAATTTGACATGTAGTTATTCACCAGGTATGTTGCGTTGTGGGACGGAGACAATGGACAATGGACAATGGTTTATTACGGGTAAAAAAGCATCGCTTAACAAGTCCCGTGGGATGGAAATTATTGCGAAAATAAATTGCATAATAAAGTGAAAAGCGTTGTGGTGGACTCACCATAGACCTATGTGAAATAGCGGAGATGTTCGCGTATTAAACATAAAAATCCATAAATCCAATGGTTGAGCGTTTGGCAAGAAACCGTTTGATTGCGTTTTGTAGCCCCTGGCTAACAAGTCATAAAAGGAAATGTAAGTGAGACAACGCATCGTCAACACGTTTTTTAAATATCGCCAGATTGGGAGCAGTGACGACATAATTAGGGAGGGCATTCCAAGGCTCACACACGCGGAGAGAAAAGAAATTTCTACGGCATTCAAGCCGGCTGCAATGAATTGTCAGTTTCAGAGGGTGACCTCTTAGTTTAATGTTGGGGTTCAATTCCAGCAGCGGACGGCAAATGTGGTTTGGGTTCTTCAGAATCTGGTAAACCATTATGAGATCCCCCCGCAAAAGCCGATATCGACTGCTGTACATTCTTAGAGATTTCAGTCTAAGCTGATAGGGCAGATGAAAGAGGCCCCTGACGTTCTTGGTTGCCCGTCGTTGAGGAGTCTCGAGAGCCATGAGATCCTGTTTCTGCCACGGCTACCACGCCTGAATGGCATATTCCACATGCGGGCGCACGTAGGCGTTAAGCATTTGGGGAAATATTGATGGTTCAAACCGACCGAAGGCTCTGCGAAGAAGGCCGTAGTGTTGATTTCCGGTTCTCGTCGCCTTCTCTGCTTGTTTGGAACACCCGAGATCTTCCTGTACCAATACACCCAGGTCCCGCTCATGAGAAACCTTTGCCAAGGTGTGGTCTCCAATCTTGTAGGCGCTCAACAGCTGGTGACGCAGATGCATCACTTTGCACTTAACCATGTTCAATTGAAGCTTGTTACTCTTTGACCATTCATAAATGCAATCTAGGTCATGTTGGAGCAGATCCTGATCTGCCTTGTTACTAATCGCCCGCCATATCTTGACGTCATCGGCGAAAAGCAGGAAGTTTGAGGAGATGACTCTTGCCAGGTCGTTGATAAACACCAGGAATAAGCGCGGTCCCAGCACTGAGCCTTGTGGGACACCATATTCCACCTCAATTGGGTTAGAAAGTGATCCCCTAACACGTACTTGGAGCTTTCGTTGGTAAAGGAAGTTGCCAATCCAACCAAGTACAGGATCTCCGATTCCGTAACTCTGAAGCCGTTGAAGTAGGATGCGGTGATCGAGGCGGTCGAAAGCTTTGGAAAAGTCCAGATAGATGACGTCGACTCCGACCCCATCATCGGTCACTTCCGTCCAACTACCTCGTGCAATTAGTAGGTTGGTGGTGCATGACCGGTGTTGACGGAAGCCATGCTGTTCCACTACCAAGATGTTGCATTTTTCCAGATAGTCCATCAAAGCCTCAGCGACGACTGCTTCCATCACCTTCGCGAGCACAGGGAGGAGAGTCACTGGACGATAGTTTGCAGGATCGGAACGGCTACCACCTTTAAAAATAGGGGTTATAATGCCACACTTCCACATAGTGGGGACTCGTTGTTCATCAAAGCACCTTTGAAAGAACTGTGACAGTGGTTCAGCTAGCTTATTAGCCACAGCCTTCAGTGCCTTCGGGCGGATGTTGTCTGCTCCCGGAGAACTATGTTCGCGCAGTGAGAGTAACTTCCTTAGCACAATTGATGGGTTGAAAATAACATTTGTAAACAGAGGTGTCGGTAATGAGCTTGATATTATGGGACAGGTAGATGTTGCGAGTTCAAAAATTGGTGCGTATTGCAGCCGCAGTGCATTAGCTGCTTCTTCGGCGCTTTGTACTCTACCGCCTGTCGTGAATAGTGGGGGTATTCCATGCTTCACTTTACGAAGCTTATTGACATGCTTATACAGCAGTTTGTTGTTTGCCATGAACTTTTTGGCTAGACACTGTTGATACGTTATTTTGTCCTCACGGACAAGTGCGGTGCAATGGTTGCGATGGGTCAGGAAATTTCCCCAAGTCTCTGAGTCTGGGTTAGTCTTGTAGGCACGTCATGCTGCATCACTTATCGCCAGGCATTTGCGAGTCCTACTGCTTATAATTGAAGGTATTTTCGCGGGACGAAGGGGTTTGGTCTCTGATGCTTTGTTGACGATGTCGCTGAGCTTATTAACGAACTCTGCCCAAACGTTGTCAAGGGGACTTTTGTTTGAGAATTCCCAGGAAGCTGCGTCGGCGAGTTCTTTCAATACGTGGTAGCGTGTGATTGTATGCGTTAGTTCCGAGTGTTCATATGGATACTCTGCATAACACACATAGTCAAAAGTTATTACTACGTGGTCACTGAGACCTAATGGACTATCCATCAATAACTTCTCAATCATGAGCTCTTCATTTGTGAGCACAAGGTCCAATATGGACGGTTTGTTTGCTGTCCTGAATCTAGTGGGCGTGGTGACATGATTGTACAAAGGGATATTAGCGATCAGTTCCTGCAAGTCTGCTTTGAACTGCTCACTGGGCGATGCCGAAACCTCCAGATTGTGTAGATTGAAGTCCCCGGAGATGAGAGTGTGGCTGTACCTAGTGCGTGTTACTCTGTTTAGGCCACGGATCAAGCAGGAATCCATTTCCAGAGTGGACGTTGGGGGGCGGTAAACGATAGCTATGAGACATGTATCGTTGTGTCTCAGTCGGAGACGGCACTAGAGTGAGTCGGTAACGTGTGTTTCCAGGTCCTCAACTATTGTACATTGTAGATCGCTGCGGTAGTAGAGTAGGACCCCACCTCCTCTGCTGGGGCGGTCGTTCCGGATGATTGACATTCCGGCTATCTCAACCTCAGCATCAGTCACCTCTTGCTGCAACCAAGTTTCAGTAATAGAAATTAGGTCCCAAGCATTCGCAACCTGACGCAGTCGAAGTTCGTTAATTTTACTGGGGAGCCCTTGGGCGTTGGTGTACATACATGAAAGTTTCTCAGATTTAATCAATGTTTCAGAAGTTGTATAACTCATACGTGAAGTTTCGCCGACCAGTGAGTGGCCGGCGACTGGATGGATGGATGAAGCAAATGAGGTTACGCCGACCATTAAAGGGTCGGCGACTAATCGTTTTTTGGATGGGTTGCATACTCTCGAGAAGTATTTGATATATAAGCAGGTATCAGATGCTCCGAATCCTGGTGTTTGCTCGTGCTCTGCTGGGCCCCTCCGGATAGTATGGCTACTCTTGAAACCGTCCCTGAGTCGGGTCCTGCAGCTGGCGTTTTCATTAAGAGTTGTGCCTCTACTGAATTGTCATTAAAAGGTGTTGGTGTTCTTGCTGCTTTCAGACGAATTTCCGTTGGCAATCTGCAACGGAATTTGATCCAGTTCGCTAGTAGGGTTTGTGCCATTTGTTCCGACTGTAACACAAGTTGTAAGAGCCTGGGACCGCATCCTTTATAGTTTGGTGATATGGGGATTCTTGTCAACGAGGTGACCACCACATTTTCGAGAGAAAGATTCTCCCGGATGTAGTGCCATTGCTCGCGGTCATGCATCTGAGCATCGTCGGAAGAGGAGTCAGTAAGCTCAGGAACACCGTGAGCAATCACTGTTTTCTTATCTTGACTTATTCTGTACCTATCTTTGTTGGCGGGATCCCCTGAACGTTCTTTCCACGGGAATTCGGGTAGTATGCGCACTCCACTTGAGTCGTTGCGCAGACGATTCGCGGACAGCAGAACGGCCTCAGTCTCGTCCGCCGAGTTTAGTGTTACTCGAAGTAACCGGGGTTCGCCGTAGTGCAACGCGTTTGGGTGGCGCGAGATTCTTTTTAATGTCGTGGGATTAGCATGGACACCGATCGACGTACAGATGGAAACCCACTGATTTCGATCGTCCGTCAACTTACCCTTAATTGTATTGGATTTGGATTCGGGGACATTAGTGCATACAATATTTAGGACACCATGGTTGCGCCTGGTGGCTACTGGTTTTGGATTTCGAGGCTTAGTTTCTGGTGTTTTTGTTGAATTTGTGAACGGCCTTGGTGTGTGCCATCCGTGCTGCGTCAGTTTTGTTTTCTCTAGTTCGGGCACAAAGGTTACCGGTGCTCTTTCCGGTGTTTGCTTGGCAGCAGCCGATGCGTACGTTGCCGGGTTGTTCACTATGGCTGGTTGACTGTAGCTTACAGTCTCGAGTGTAGTGAACAGACTACTAGGTGCAGCACACAGTACAGAAGTCGAGGCAGGCGCACTGCAGTCACTGTTTTTACTTATAGGAGGGAGGGAGAATGGAGTTGATACTGCTGGAGGCTGAGTCGTTGGGGTTGGGTTGGGACGCCTGGCTCGCTTCTTCGGCCTGACTAGTGAGTTCGGGGTGTTATTTTCACTCACAAGTGCAGGTCCGTTTCCTCCCAAGGGTGTAACTCAGGCGCTCACCAGTTGCTCGACTGCTTCGGTCAGTCTTTCACACCTCTTCAGTAGCACAGATAGACAGCTAACAAATGGAATAGACTCGCATACTTGGCAGAACCAAAACGCGTCTGCGGTGTTGGCTTTCGTGAACGCCTTCCCAAGGCAGGTAGTGTGGTATGTTTTCAAACACATAGAACAAACCAGACCACTTTTTACGACTTTGGCACATGATTCGCATTTGCTCTTCATACGAGACATGTTCTCAGTAGGGGTAGGGATGGGATGGAGATACTGACGCACCTTTGCGTGGCGATCGGCGCTGGTTCGAGGTCAGCAGGTCCAGGCGTGTCGAGGCCAGATGAATCACGCGTTCTTTGGGGTGGATGTGCGTGCTATCAATCCAGACGGTAGAGGGTAGGCCGTGGTGGACGTAGGACTGAGGCAAAGCAAGGTGATTTGGAAAATACTGTCTAATGACGACAGTGGCAGTTCCAAGGACGGATCAAATTGACGACTATCGCTTTGTAGAGCGACTTGAAGGAATGGTAGTAAGCTGATCGGGTGACTCTCAAAAAGATCTTTAAAATAAGACCACAAGAGTTCTTATGTGATGAGAGGAGAAATAAAACATCCGATAAGCTTCAAATACGGTTGACTTTGAAGTTCCAAGAGCACAGTTTGTTGGTGATCCGTGAATGATAGATCCAATAGATGAACAGTGGTAGGAGGAGCTCGCGGAGCCAAACCGAATGATGGCACGTAGGTCACTGTGAGAATAAATCCAAAGATTTGGAGGCGACTAACGCAGGAGGACAGCTTTTTTTCATATATACGCGCGTAGGTGACGACTCCGTCAACCGTGGTCACGTGTGATAGAGTTGGTGCTTTCTAATAGCTTTGGTCTTATTATGATGTATCTAGTTAAACGCATATAGAACATCCCATTGAGGAACAGTTATATATTACTGCTGCAGCTTCTGTCAACATTTCTCTGCTTGTAAGGTTGTTCACATGGTCAGTCCAAAATTTACAGTTGTTGTGTAGATTTATGAGCACAATATGCAATGTGACAACGAATTATTGGATAGACTTTAGGACTTTGATATTTTTCTTCCCAACCAGTTGCGTTAAATTTCCAAACATTTTGTCAGTTGGCCCGTATTCACACAGCGAATATACCGGCGGTTATAAGTAAAATGTGAATGGCAGTTTTATCTCGATGGAATTCACATGAAAACTCTTGATATACTTTACAGTGCTACACATACGTTGGTTAACAGAAACTTATACCAAACCGTAAATTCCGAAGTACCCTGTTTTTAATCCTGCGTTCAGTGTCGCGGAAATTCAGACACAAAGGCTGCCTTTGACCTGGTTAGTATGTTCGCCTCGAGAGAAAGCACAAAAGAATCCCGTCACCAATTACCAAGTGATTCAATTTTATGTTAAGCTCCACCCCTATAATGCAAGTAACGATTCGTTTGTTCGAGCCTCTCCTTTGCTGGAGCCAGCAAGCTGTAACGCACAACAGAACCCAATTGTTTCATTGCGGCGTGCCACCCGCGCCTATAAATACAAATGTTGTTGCAGAACACAATGTGCAAATCCTACCTATTTCTGTTTTCTTGATTCCACCATTATAAATATCCGCTTACCAATACCAAAAATGAATCTTTCTGGAACGTTTATGCTCCTAAAACTCCTCAGATCGTTAGTATCACCGAAACACGGTACACATCAGCAGTATGCGAATTTCAGTTGAATGTCCCGCGTTAACAATTGTTTCCAAAAGATCGTTTACGCAAACGCGGGGGTGGATGTGCCATCTACACACGCCATGGCACAATAGCCATCACAGCTGATCAGTTAGACTTTAGTGATTTGGAATATTTATTATGGTTGACTATTCTGGCCTATGATCTGCTACTGAACTGAATTTAGACACATCCGGATACCACTCTCCAAAAACACAGCAGTTAAGATCTACCATGAATGCGGCTTTCAGTACAACACACAAGTACAAATATCTAGGTGGGGATTTCAACCTCTCAAAAATAAACCGGCTGTCGCATAAGACTACAAAAACTGGAGGACTTGCGGCAATATCTAACGTGTATGTATCAATGGTTGGACTCAAAACCTTAGGCTAATAGGCAGGCTACTAGGTTGCACGTATAAGATCCAGCTTTTAACTTGGGCATTCCATTCCTTTACCTATTAATCGATGACTCATTTACAGGAGTTGATCATAGTACAGTGTTCGGCAGTAGCAATATTCAACCTACTGCATGGTCCAGAGCAATAAGGAGGCCAGTATCCCAAGTACACCCTGTTGTTAGAGCACGTGAGACAGGTTGCTTTAGAACAGGTGGCGGGACCAATTTTTTTCCACAGCAGATCCAGGCATAGCTGCAGATGAATTCGCAAAAAGTATCATCACATGTACGGATATAGTAGCACCAATTTTGGGTGTAAAGACAGGCCTTTTCTACGGTCGCTATAAACATTCGGCAAAGGCCGCCTCCAAGCTAAAGAAGTTGAGATCACTGTACCACGGACACGGCGATTTCGCCACAATTATTCAAATACGCATAATTTTACTTAAACTTGAACACCAAAGACAATAATCTAATACGGCTCAAGGAAACCGAGCCATCGGTTTTCAGCGAAAGCTTGTGTAGCGACGCAGTTATTAAGAAGCAAAGAACCCGCAACGACACTAAGAAATTCCACATCATCGTTTGAGTGAAGGTACGGCAAAGAATACTATAGTGCAAAGATTTGAATCATTCCATTCGCACCACCTTGATTAAAGCCACATCATTTGCATTTCGTCTTCATATTGCAAGAAAATGGGATGAGGTTCTCTCTAACATCCCTCTGATTCTAAAGGACCAACAGATGAATTTTACATCCACCAAACCGACATTCCAACGGGAACATGAGAGCATAACCATACAGCTAAAAGGCTAGGTAGCGAAATGCTAACCGTCTTCGTGTTGAACAATTGTACTGTCATTAAACATTACTTGCTTCTTTATCACCAGTAGAAAAATTTTATATTTACGAAGAAACGCTACAGTGTTTCGAGAAATCACATGTCAAACTAATTGCTAATATGTCACAATTTCTTTGTCACTAAGGCTTTAGTAATAGTCAACAAGAATCTAACAACTTCGTTATTCCAAACAGGAAATTCCGAATACGTAGATTGTGAGATGACGTCGCTATTTCGTGCATTCTTTTTATTCACAATAACATGCACCAATGATATGTAACTGAATAACCAAAGAGATCATCTATAGCTCAGAATTTGCGCTAGCAGGCTAGGCCTAAAGTCACAGTCAGCTGTTTTTGGATGCACAGTGTCGGTCGCTCGAGGCGTATAACGACAGCCTCCAATAGCCTAAGCGTGTGAGGCCGCCGATCGCGTAGTAGGACAGTGAATGACTCATCAGGATTAACTCGGTGGCCGGTGGTAAGCAAGTGCTTTATGATTGTCCGGGCAGATCGGTTTTCCTATTCAACAGATTCCGTCGTTACAGACACCCTTCGGCTGGGTAACCACTTAGGGATGTGTTCCTTGGCTCTCTTATCTAAACTTCGGGTAGTAGGCTTAACGTAGCTAAATCCGCAGTTGCAGGTGTGTGTATGTAGACAGTGGGGCGTGTATTGTCTCTTCGTCGGTATCTTAAGCACACATAAGCAGAGGTTTTGTCGATGTGCGCAGCTGCAGTTCCGCTGCATTGTAGGCTTTTTGAGTGAAGCCCGGGTCCGTTTCTCTGTTACCTTCATAACCTGGTTAGCTTTGAAATGTAGCTCGATGAAGATTGGCTTCTTCGGAACTATTGGCACACGATCTCGCTTGGTGGCTTCACTGACACGCTTAATGAACTTGAACGGGTAACCGTTGGACTATAGTTTAGGGAAAAGTAAATCCTTTTCTGCTTCTATGGTTTCAAGTGTGCAGGTCATTTGGTCCCGATAGTAGAGTGTCCGGACGAGACAGCGGTTGTGTTGTATAGGGGAGAAACTCGTAAAATGCAGATACTGACCAGTCAAGGTTGGCTTCCTGTACCCAGACCTACTGATGGAACCGTCTGGTCGCTGTGTAATCAGTATCACGCAATCAGTAGCACGTATCGCCGTAAGGTTCGGATGCGGTTTGTTGAGTGCCTTGGCCGCATACTCAGTGTCCACATCCGAATCCATGGTTAGCAGTATGGCATCAACCTAATGCTTATATGGAGACGCCGATCTTATTATGTTACCTGCTTTTCCCTCAATCATATCCACGAGGATGTCTGCCAACAACGGGCCTAATGGGCTACCCATGGCCATACCATCTATCTGCCGATTTGCTTTCTTTTTAAAGTAAACCTGGATGTTTTGCATACGTAAAAGAAGCATGTTCTTTAACCATTCCGTGGACAGATGAAGTTGAACATCATGGTTCGAGATAAACTCGCAGAGATAGTCAGCATTCTCGTGCAAAAGGATATCAGTGAAGAGGGATTGAACATCAAGGGAGCACATTTGCATTCCAACCAAATTAACACGCTTCAAGTTGGGAAGTACTTCGAATGTGTTTGATAATTTATGCTTTACTATGGATTTTCTGATAGGTTCAAGCATGTTGTTCAGCCATTTGGCAGTGGCACCATACCGTGAATTCACCATTGCTAGACAAAACCTACACAGCTGTTCTCACAGAGGTTCACTACAAAACGTCAAAGTGTGACACGCTTATGGCAATTCCTTGAGCAGGTTACTGCAATCCTAGATGGTGACATGAGCGTCCTCATCATCCTTTTGAATATTCGTATAGTGTTTGACCGAGTACCGTACAAACCACAGTTAGCTGTGCTTGAAGTCTATGAGATCATCAATCTTCTGCCGAACATAAAGAGTACAGGTAGGTCAACAATGTTTTGCCCCAGAAATGTTACTATTGGCGTCGTGTAGGGTAGTGAATTGGGTTCATCGACTTTCCTCCCTTACTTACACACACTCACACACTATACACGTTAGATAGAGGCAGGAAAGACCTCAGCTACTGTGCCGCAAGACCTAAAAGAAAAAGGGAATATAGTGCAACAGGTGCAAACCAGCTGAGCTACCGGTAGCGGATGGGCATGGTTCAGGTATGCAACCTGCCGGCTACTATGCAGCAGAGAAAATAATTTACTATGCAAAATTATAAAATGCCAAATATTGAGATCGTGGTTGGAGGGGGAGGCTAAGAGGGATGGGTGGGACAAAGAAACTCACAGCACGAACGCCACTAAGGTCGGCTCCTAGCCATAGCAACAAGTGTATCCAGCCAAACGTAATGGAATTCAATGAACTGAGCTTCACCGCTTGGTTGGACATGAGCTTGTTGACAGGAGAGGAATGACGCTCCGCGTTCACATGTGAATTGAACCTAGTAGGTAAAAGCCTAGCAAAGCAAGGTGGGGGAGGGCCGAGAATTGGGGGGTTGAAAACAGGGAGATAAAAGTGAAGCTGGAAAGGGACGATAAGGGTGAAAAAGCGCAAGAAGGGGAATCAGAAGGTAGGAAGGCTTGAGCAGTAATATCCAGACCCCTATCCACCCTGCTCGATGCAGCAGATAGGGCGCCGTTGATTATCATCTACGGTGGCCAGGGCATTAAGAAGCTGTGTGGAGAGAAATTCCTTGTATTGCGTAGGCATTATATTGTCAGGTTGCCCAGGCCTAGACAGGAGAAGGATTAGTGTTCTCAACCAAAGCCTTTGGTTCAGAAACTTGACCGCAAGGCCGCGGGTTTTGCGTTAGGCTACAAACAGTCCATTTTAAGGAATAAGGTGCCACCCTCATTCAAACCCCTAACCTGGAGGACCAGGAGGCTGAGTTTGTCTGGCCTCTAACCATTGATCAATCTGGTATGAGCGGCTCTGAAGGTGTAAAAATAGCAACACACAGCATAGCTCAATGGATCGCTGAGGCACACAAACCATCGCACCATGGTAAGGTCCAGCCTCCCTCACTAAAGCAATATATATGGTTATCTTATACACGGGTGCCTAATGTTATTATTAAACGACATTCAACTATTGTACTCATTTCTACCTGGCTGGTTGGAACTATCTGTAAAATTATACGCAAATACCTATGATCTCAAAACAATTGGGGCGAAAGCAGGTCAATGAAGTTTCCTACATATAAATCACAGATACACGGCCGCACAGAAGCATCCATCACTCTTAATGATACCTCAATCCCAACTGTGCATTCCGTTCAGGACTTGGGAATTCGATACGGTTGGAGCATCAACTTCTCCGAACACATCTTGTAACAACTAGTGAAAGCAGATCAACTGGCATGATAAATCACTAGGTCATTTCCGCTATCCCAAACACAGATAGAATCATACAAATTCCTTGGCTACACCACAAGAATACGCATTTAAGTGTCTGGACGCTTCTGCAATATCTCGGCAAGACCTTCAAACTTGGTCGTGCTCAACAATTCTTATCCGACGAATTTAATAACACACGCACACACACTTTTGGGCCCTGCATCCAAACCCTTTGGTCTATTCTCTCAATATATTGTTCCGCAACTAGGGACATGATCGTTTACACCAGTGAGGCTTTGAAAATCTCGGTGCTCTCATGCAAATGAATTAGGCACTTTTTCTTGGTCCAATCATAAGAAACAAAATAAAAAGCAACAAAAAGTGGCAAAGGAATTCTACGCAAAAACACCGTGCAAGAAGGTAGGTTGCCCTTCGAAGGAAACGTCACGGAAATGTGGGCCAACTTGTTTTACTCTGTGCTAATATTTGATCGCTACTTGGAAATTCATAAGACATCAAACCTGCTATATAGTGTTGTGAATATTCTTGATTGAGCATCAATATGCGGTAGCAAATCGGGCTTCACATTGCTTATAAACAAGCAGTTGTGAAACTAAACGGAGTTCGCTCTTTTCATGTTGACCATCAATATACACAGAGTGACCGTGGTGGCGGCGTTATCATTTACGTTAATTCTTCATGTTGAAGGTCGGTGAAAAGCATTTTTCGCTACAGCTCGCAACGCATCAACCGTTTACTCATGAAATGCACACCAAGACTGCTGAACAGTTATCGTTCGATATTATTGGCCAACATTTATATCTCTCCCAGTGGTCCAAGCTAGGAAGTCGAAGAATTTTACCATGGATTTACAATTGCAGTTCTCGAATAACTGGAGTTTCACTTGTGCATAGTTACAGGCGATTTTAACGGATCTGACACTAGCTTCTTTGTTACCGTCGGGGTAAAGAACATAGTGCAACCCCCAACTACGTTGGATACAACAATTGGCATGATATTTGTTAGCAACGTAAAAGTGTTTTGTGGTTGTCATCGGGCGCCGCTTTGTAGTTCTAATCATGCCATCTTAAAATTTGCTGTCCTTAAATATAGCAAGGTGGACATGATGCAAAGATAGGAACTTCAGACGGAGACAATGCCCTCGCCAGAAAGTTCAAAAACCGTGTGAAATCCTCACCTCCACAGATTTTAGTTTACCATGTGGACGTATGGAAGTATTGTGATCAGGTAATTAGTTAGTTAAACATTGGTTCGACACCCGTTGTCAAACTGAAACAATTTTCTCCGTGCCGATAGATTCTACTCTCATCATCTCAAACGGCTGCGTAGACTTAAAAAACATTTAAACGCATATACGTTACATCAGTAAAGACTATGTCGATTGATTAAAAAATCGAATCATGTCTTCTTAACCGTATCTATACCAAAGCCATGCATGAAAACAATACTCATCGTATTTTGTTCGTCGCAATCAGCCGACAATTCGGATAAGTCCACTACCTATCCGGAAAAGCACCAGACGGCCGTTTCGCCCTATTGGTCGGCTACCGTCCTCCATGGCTCAGTTGCATAACGCAACGGGCTAGTTGGCGCCAGCCACTAGCAGTCATGGGTTCGATCCTCCGTAGAGGACCGAAGGATGCGCTCCACTGACGAGCCCCAATAGGGCGAAACGGCCGTCTGGTGCTTTTCCGGATAGGTAGTGGACTTATCCGAATTGTCGGCTGATTGCGACGAACAAAAATACTCGCTAAAATCCTTCTACTCATAAGTAGTACAAATTTGCCCTTACGGATTCCATAAAAAATGCTATGTCGATTCATAGCTGCCGTAGCCGGGAAGTCCTGACACCGGAAGGCCAACCGCTGTCATATGCATGGCAGGTGCCTGCATGGCAGTGGAGGATGGGTCGGGCTATATCGCAATCAACTAACAATTCGTGATGGTCGGCTACCGTCCTCCATGGCTCAGTTGCATAACGCAACGGGCTAGTTGGCGCCAGCCACTAGCAGTCATGGGTTCGATCCTCCGTAGAGGACCGAAGGATGCGCTCCACTGACGAGCCCCAATAGGGCGAAACGGCCGTCTGGTGCTTTTCCGGATAGGTAGTGGACTTATCCGAATTGTCGGCTGATTGCGACGAACAAAAATACTCGCTAAAATCCTTCTACTCATAAGTAGTAAAAAATACTCATCGTGTAATATGTCAAATGTTAAAACAGTTAAGTGAAGTCACGCATTCAACTTCGGGTGTGAAAAAACTGAACTGCAATTTTTTGACTCCGATTATCCTTCATTCTTTGACCTATCTGGTAAGTTACAGCTAGTCTCACATAACCCTCCTTCTGTGAATAATCTAGAACTACACAGGAAATTACTCAGATTGCGATCGAACAAAGCATCTGGTCCGGATAAGTTGTCTCCTAACCTCCTTAACGATTGTGCCGAGTACCTGGCACAGGTTGTCGTCGATTTGTACAAACTGTGTTTCAAACAACCCAGAATAGCTGACAGTTGGCAAATCGTAAGAATTACGCCAGTGCCAAAGAAAGAAACCTGCAAATACCGGCCTATCGCTTGCACGTCAATTGTTTTGAAGCCATTTGAGGGGCTTATTTGTAAAAGAATCTCAACCCAGGCGAATTTGACTAACTCACATCTGTTCACCTATCGCAGCTCAAGCTTCAAATTAGAAGCGGTAGTACATCAGGTACACACAATGCTCTAATCACTGGGGAATAGAAATATATCCCTCCGCATCTGCCTCTTGGATTTTCGCAACGCTTTCGGTTGTAGGAACCATGAACTACCGCTGCATGATCTAGTATGCTCTAAGGTTCGAACTTCTGTTGTTGTTCTGTTAAAAGAGCATTTTACTATATTAGGTTATTGCGGAGAAACTAGTTCACTCACCACAAACTTTGTTGTTTCTTAAGGAGACATTTTGTCTCCATTCTTATTTTCCACTTACGTTACTTCCATCCCCGACCCTGAAGAGGCCGTCTTGCTGAAGTATGCAGACGACGTATTCCTTAGCGTCCATGATCTAAGTACAGATTTGTTGGCCAAACGACGAATCATCCTGGACAACTTCACAACTTGGCCAAAATCCCGTTGCCAAACGTTAAACATCTCAAAGTGCCGATATGTCATTTTTTCGCCGTGCAACAAAAATCACTACCAAAAATGCCCAACGCTGTGACCAAAACTTTGCATTGACGGTGAATGTTTGACCTCACCCACCTCAGTAAACTATTTGGGAGTGACACTGAGCAGTGGGCTTACGTGGTTCCATCGCATGCACGAAACATTCGCTAAAGTTAGATGACTCGCATTCTATGTTACACATTTCAAACGTTCTTCCGTACATCGTACTTTGATCCAGCGTTTTATCACTACATGTGTGTTACTCTAATGAATCTATTGAGTGCTCTTGTTCTGGTTTCGTATCCTGAGTAAGAACCTTAAACTAATTGCCAGATCATCGCAGCATCTATCCCCGTGCAGTGGCATTACAAGGCTGGAAGGTGTTAACATCATTGTAGCCAAACATGTTGAGGCATGTAATATGTTTGCATCTAAAATACTCACATACGTTGGTTATCACCTTCACAGAGCTTTGACCGAATGCGTATCAACATTCGCGAGCAAAAAGAGCTACAAAAGTATGTACTCCCGCACATGGGCCATGGTATATCTGTAGCAGTTCGTAGTCTGTCAAGTTTTTGAACGAGCCTTTTGTTCTTATTTGCTCTCATTAGATAGCTATAGCTAGCATCGGTCCCAGAAATATTTGGATGTTAGATAGAAACTCTACCCCTTTAGCTACCAAGTCACGACTAGCAACACTTGACACACCTGTTAAGGAGTGATAGTGAGGCCATTTTTGGCAGTCGTAGTGTGTTTGGATAGTGATACACAATCACAGTGTAGACAGCGGTTCACACTGAAGTGAACGTAGGTCACTGCGATCACTGGGACCGTAGGTGATGCGGATAGAAATCAGGTGTTGCCCACCAGAAAACTCTACATTCCACGGCCAGGTTGGAGAAATTAACGACGTACCTTCGCATTCCAGAGGCCCAGGGGTTGACTGCCCTTTGCTATCTATACCTGATGAGAGGAATTCGGTTGGAAACTGATCGTGCAGGGCCGTGTTTTTGGGCGGACAACACCCAATATCGGTCTGCATCGTCAGATACCGTAGCAGCATCCGTCTTCTTAGTATTTATTGCGACCTGACTAAACCAGTCGGTTGGTTGGTCGACTTTGGCAACCACACCCTTCCTCACTAATTTGCTCAATTCAGCAGAGAACCTGTCACGCAGTGCAAATGGAACTCTCTTAGCCAGTAGCGCTGTCGATCGTATCAACGGATCTGAAGACAAGTGAGTGGTTCCTGCAAACTTGCCAAAAACTGGGCCAAACACAGACGGATACTGGTCACTAATATTCGTTTCTCCCTTCCAAACATGCACAAAACGACTATGACTAAAAACAACCATACCGAGAGACTGGATCTAATCAATGCCTAGAAGTAGCGTGAGTTTCTCTTCAACGATCCCAAACTCCAGTCGATGTGAGGCTCCGTCTCTTGGTTTAAATTCTTCATTTGTAGCTGAGCCCTTAAGATGAAGTCTGGAATCATTCCACATACGCAAGCACTCTTTATCTGATCGAATACACACTTCTGGATAGTGCTTCCTTGGTAGAATGTTGACAGTAGCACTCGTGTCTGACTGCAATCGTACCGCTTTTCCTGCGAACATAAGACTTGCGTAGACATATTTTTGCTGTACCCTCCGAGACACTTTGCCAATTGAATATACTGCATCTGCGGGGGACTTGTCACGTATGGCCGCACTGACA
Source organism: Dicrocoelium dendriticum (assembly GCA_944474145.2). Taxonomy (NCBI): domain Eukaryota; kingdom Metazoa; phylum Platyhelminthes; class Trematoda; order Plagiorchiida; family Dicrocoeliidae; genus Dicrocoelium; species Dicrocoelium dendriticum. Next base: position 41,811,034 of record OX104062.1, read on the forward strand.
TTGGTTGCTTGGCAGCAAAGATCAAGGTGGTTCCTTTTTCCACATATAGCGCATTCCCGCCCCCACGCGGTACACTGTTTGCGGGTTCTGTGATGTCGCGTGGCGCAAAATTTGCGGGTCTCCTGTCTCACGTTAGTAGCCCTCGCTGCTTTGCCTCCGGAAACAACACACAATGCTGCATCTGTTGCGAGCTTCATTTGTCGGTATTGTTTAGCTGATCGAGGACTCGAATTTGCAGCTATCAAAGCACTGCTGGAGCGATAGCTTGGGTTGTAACAGAAACCACCATGTCGTACTTTGATCATTGATTTCTAGAACGATCCGAGCGCTTATATGACTGACGCCCGAGCATTTACAATATTACAGAATCAAGCCAAATCTTCAATTCCTTGATGTACGCGTCGACTGATTCTTTTAGGCCTATGTTGCACGAAAAGAAAAGATAAGGCTGGTAGAGCTCGTTGAATTTACCTTCGCAAAATACACTGAACTTTCCAATGACCTTCTCCAACTTATTGGGATCTTCGCCTTTGTCGTACTACAATGTTTCTAGAACACGGCGCGCGTCATCCCAGGCTGCTGTCAAAATATGGCTAAGCGATACGCCATCGGTTGTTCGTCCAAATGTACTATGGTGTAGAAATCATCCCACTTACTCTTCCATATACGTGAAATACCCGCCAAGTTTCGTTCATGCATGTTCAATAAGGCAGGCGTCTGAATAGAAGCTGGCAATCCAAACAGCATCCGCGAGATGCTGGTGGGTTTCGTCTTTGTCTTCTGTGACACCGTGTAGCAGAACTCAATCTTTCAAGGACATGCTCAAAGAAAATTACAGCATGTTTAGCAAGCCAAGCTCCTCGATATAAAATGCAGGTTCAAGTCCATAACTAACGATCCTTCTGAGTCGATGAAGTTCCTCCTTTGCTTCAGTTAAACTGATTGTGAATCACTCAAACGAATATCGGCCGATCCGAGTCCGGTAATCGAATCTGCCACGCCCGCCTCCCACTGACCGTCTGGCTGGCTCGGCTGGTCAATCTGCTCACTCTGCTCTGATACTACTGTCACAAACACGCCTATGTTTTATCTAAGAATCATATAGAATAGGTTTTTTGTACCTTGAATGCAGAGACAGTAATTACCTAATGGTCTTGTAGACACAATAGCTGGAGCAATGACCTACCCATCTGTCATACGTAATAGCAAGTATTTCTTGGACGAAACGCTGTTTTTCTGATTTTCTGTCATGTGGTTTATCTAAGAAATCACCTAGGTTGCCCCAACAGCAGTCCACTATCATGCGCCTGTCATAACTACTTTGATTCCATTTTTCTCTCACCTTAATATCTTAATTGAACCTCTCCCCTTCAAGTCACTATAATTATACTGGAAACTGCCTAACTGACTGGATAAACTGCATGTTTATGCTAATGTTTCGAACATAATCTCCACCGATTCTTCATATTGCTTTACTTTATGATTGCCCAAGAAATTCTGCACAATGGAGACAAAACCATCTCAAACATGTGCTTCAATCTGTCCATTTATGTTGCTAAATTACGATAATTAATAGGTTGTGGAACTTGCGCACCATCATAAAGGTTAGCGTTCAGTACCTCCATACTCACTTTAAAAAGATATCTACAAATCTATTTGAACCACACACCACCTTTGTACAAAATATTGTTTATTCAGCTCTAACTTTATGTGAAGTGTTAGTGGAATAATATCTTCTCTCTCAACCAAAGGCTTTTTACTGATGTTCGCGACGCCAAGTAAAATTCGCTTTCCTCCAATGATATTGTTTAGCCTTACTGTCTTATAAACTCATGAGACAAGGATAATTTGTCCATTCAGTTTGTTGTCCGATCAAAGAGTGAACCAAGTTTAGATCCACGTAAATAAGCCCGTATCTATCATTTCGACTGCCAGCACAGAAATTGCAATCATGGTGATGATTCCCTCCACACTATACGCACGCTAGTGACCAGTCCATTCTTTGCACTAGTTTTCCACTTACGAAGACACTCTGTACACGTTCTGCAAGCCCTATGAGCAGCCTAGGACACTTTTGGACCTCCGAGATCACACCAAATTAAGCGGAATATGTTTGACTCACAACGACGTGAAGTTTTCCGGCTTTGCACAATGTATTCGTCACCAACGTAGCAGAATACATCGACGCTGTTTAAACAAGTAAGTCCAGATAAACCATATAAATAAATAAAATAAATAAATTTGTATATTTACCGACGGGCGGTACACGGCCCCATATATATATATATATATATATATATATATATCAAGACTTGCTCGCCGAGCAGGCTCTCCGTTTTTCCAGCAGTGCGCTTCAACCCTATCTCGTTCCATCGAATAGTTAAACGGCAACGATTCAGGACTAGGTGCGCTTCCGCTTGACAATCCTTCTTTCTTTAAAAAGCCATGACAGTCTTATGACAGCACCTCGACGTGAGGGATCCGATCCGCTACTAAATAAAGTAACTACCAATTGTCCATCAAGAGCATCCTGCCCTGCCCACGGAAAACAGTAATCTACTTCGAGGAGTTCCTGTGAACCCCAGACACTGGCGAACCGATCAAACACAACCATACATGCACCGTTCCACTTAGTACTTCATTCAACATAGCCACATACACGTAGAAATGCAGTTTGAAACCGGTTAACATGTTGCAGATTTTGCAATCGAAGATAATTCTTGTTGACACTGCAACAATCATGCAATCGAAGGTGTGCCTAGCATTGTCCGGAATATATATATATATATATATATTGTTCCGAAAATACCATCAACTGTGAACTAGAACGCGTATCATTAACACTACGGGAAAGTGGATACCCGCGAGATTCATAGCTCTGTATGCAAGCACAGAAATAATAATAAGCCCTTGATAAGTATCCCCAAGAAAACAGTGTTCATAACGTTGCCTTTTAATGGCAAAGAAAAGGATAGAAGATTCCAAAACCGTCTCCGTCAGGCAGTTGGGAAAGGTTATTAAGCGACCGACCTGGTGTTATTGCACCAACTTAGGAAGTTTCTTTGCGAATCCAACCTGGACAAGTCACACCCTCACGTTAGCGCCTCCTGTGTTTTTCCATTCTACTGTACTTGTGGTAGCAAGTACTTTTGTCGAACTGAGAAGAGGCTATCCACTAGGCTTTCAGACCACGTTCTACGAAATATGCTCGCTAACGGTCCAAACTGCCGGCTATCTCTATCACTCGATGCACAATGTGCCAACATGCTCTGAAGCAATACCCGATAGCTTCAGTTTGCCGAAGCCTCAGCTATTCGGCGGCATAAGCCTAATTTGTGCAAGTAGACTGAACTTAAGGCCAGCATCGCCCTACCTTGATGAGGTTATTGATCGTTTTCCTTGATTTGGATGACCGTATATATTGCTTCCCCTTTTGTACGCAACGCGATAATTTCACCAATGTGTGTAAACAGCTGACGCGAGCACGCGAAATACCTTAATTCAGCGTACCCAGTTAAAAGGTTTTTTGCTTGCCACCTTGAAATAAGTAACCTTTATAAAGAAAATTTTCACAACTTACTTAGCATTGTTATTTATTTGCTATTAATAACCGAAGTTTATTATTTTAAAACTACACATAAACCTAGGAACCTACCTAGATTGTTGTAGTCAGCACCGACGGAATGTTGGAATTCGTTGAAATATCCTTGGCTCCATCAAAAACGTTCCGTTGTCGACCAGCGTCTTTCATGGACGCACTCGGATTATTTCAAGCATTTGCCCGTGTGTGAGTTGTGATGGCAGTGGAGCGATAATTTGTCTTAACAAATACGTCATCCTGTCCACTAATTCGAAGTAGAGCAACTCATCTTTTGGCTAGCGCGTGAGCCATTGGCAGCACGTTAACCCGTACAGCTCAAAGCCCAAAACCAGTCACAAGCGATATTTTTATTGTTGATGTGTAACTTAGTTAACACGAATTGAATAAGTGAACGCATTTGTAGATGAATTCGGAGGAGCAGAATGACTAGTCCTACATCAGGGTATCCTTGGTAGACTAACTACTTTCGAGAAATAGCTTACAGCGTATTGAATACAAAAGCTGTCCTACGCCAAGAAAGCGCCCGTATACCCATTGTTTGCTTAGTTTCATTACTTAGGTGCATAGAAACCACACATTTACTCATCCGATGTACCGACTTACGAAGAAGGTGCCCAGCATGCTTGCCCCGAGCAAACTGCTCTTCGTCTTCTGTCCGACAGTAATTGGTTGTATTTATTGGAGGTCACAAGGTTTTGGTATTCGCCTCGGCGAGGACGGTGTTCCAAAATCAAATTCAAAGTCTACAGCCAATCAAACATGAACCGACTGCAGCTATTTTGTGCGAAGCAGCTACCTACTCAGCAGTATCATGAAGTGGTTCCAGGGAGCAGTTACTTATTAATGATCTCGTAAGATACATCGTTAGTGATGGCTGGAAAATCATCTAGCCTCGATAATTAACGAAAGTCAGCGATAAACGGAGAATCCTATATTTCTAAATCTAACTAAAGACTTTTAAGAATTTTGGAATCTCCAGTATAAATTCAGAAAGCGTTTTTTCAACACTAATTAACCCTCACTAGGCACATATTGCTTTATAAGTTTGTGTGAAATGAAAAATGGAAAAATGTTATCCGGTACAAAGCAGGCACTTTACAAGCCGCTCAAGCTGGTTCAGGGAAAATTTACAAAAGAAATGATATATAAATCATTCTATTGAGCGTATACTGATTCAGTTGCACTGCTACACAAAAGTGGTGTGACATAGGTATTTAATCTAAATCAGCAAAACCATGTGGGAACCACTTATAGCTGATGTGTTTTGTTGGATACATACAAATAAGATTGCTCATTTTTGTACCGCTTCCTTGGGTCCATGTGATCTGTGAAACCGGCAGAAGCAGGAATTAGGTAACGAAGTGCTGTAAGAGCGAAATCCAATTGGTGCTTGAAGATAAATATAGTAACAGGGAAGAAAAATGTTTATGGAACACAGTTCCAAGATTGGTGCAAATTTAAAGCGAAAATGTATTCCTTTGGCACTCTAGAAGACTGTATTGCACAATCAATTTCAAGCAACTAATTCGGGTCTTATGACTGAGTTTCAGCAAAGGATTCGTATCGCTCAATATTTTGTACACCAGTCTAGGATCCTCACATAGACTTCGGTATCATCCTTTGACAACTCCCAGTGCGTTCAGCCTTTGATGGCAAGAGAGATTGTGTTAACACTTGAGGTTCTATGGGAGCAGTTGTAGTTGACGTATTGTGTAACAAAACTACAAATAGGAACGCTTACTTCTGTACAGTTTCCTTGGATCTATATGATACCTAAATTCAGTATCAATGCAACATAACTATATTCCACAACTTAGATGATGAAGTGGAGCGGAGCGCGTTAGTATGACGCCCGGCCACAGATGGTTATATAGCTACATGGCGTAATGCTAATGTATCAGTGCATTAGCGGGAAGTTTAGTGAATACTATGAGTTTACGACAAAGATAACGTAGGTAGAGAAGGCTTCCAAATTTGTCACACACACAAAGTGAAAAGAAATTCCGGTGACATTCCAACCGCCTACACTGTGTGGCCAGCTTTAGCTGGTGAGCTCTCAGAGTGGAATTGTGATTCCGTTTCGGCAATTGACGCCAAGTATGGCTCAGGTTGTACAAGAACTGATATGCCACTATCAAGTTACAACGTCGGCGTCCACATTGTCCATTGTAGTCCCCACGAGTACTCAGTGTCGGTTGGCAAACTAGTTGGAAAAGATACTTTACCTTTCTGGTCGCTCTCGGTTGTGACATTGCAAATGCTGCGAATTCTTGATTATGCCAAGGTTGGCAGGTGCAGATGACATATTCTGAATAAGGCCGTATGGAGCCGTGGGGCATTTGAGAGACAGCAGAGGAATTAAATCATCATAATGCCATCCGCAATAGATCAAGGTATTGGTTAGTCTTCTTAGTGGCATTTTCTGCCCGACTTAAACACCCAAGATCCTCCTATGTTATTACTTCTAGGTCGAGCACAACAGCAACACGCTGCAAAACTTAATCCTTCAGCCTGTATTCGCAAGTGCATGGACGACGCGTATTCAATATCTTACAAATAGGTGCATGGAGCTAAAACAGATTCTGAGTCGTCCATTTGTACAACCTATCTAGATCATACTGAAGTGCTGTGTGGTCACCTGTTGCTTTATGGCCCGGGAAACCTTATGATCGTCAGCAAAAAGTGCGAGATGAGTTGGGCATTCTCGCATGATCGTTTATGTAAATCAGGCGTGGACCAAGTACTAATGCTAATGGATGTGCGCAATCAACTTTGATAAGGTTAGGTATGGTGTTATGAACTCCCACATTCAGATGTCGTTGAAGCTGCAGGTAACCTACTCAACTGAGTGCTACGTCATCAATACCCCACCTCTGATGCTTGTGGATGAGGGTACTGTGATATAGGCGGTCGAACGACATTTAGTATTCCAGCTACACAGCGTTAACTTCCACACCGCTGCCAAGGCTTTCACTCCGAATAGAGCAACCAAGCAGCATTTGGTGCTCCAACACTGGCTCTGGCGGAATTCTTGTTGTTTTGGTGCAGTAACGTTTCGTCATTCCGAGTAATTCATGAGCGCTTCGACTATGATAGCCTTCAGGAATTTGGTCATCATCGGACGGAGTGTTATCAGGAGAAAGTTGGATGCATCTACACAACTTCTCTCTTGTGAATGGGAGTAGCGATCGAGTACCTCCACAATTTTCTATTTCCCATATCATCAAAACCTCCATGCAAAAACTGCAAGGGCGGCTCCGCCGAATTCCTCACCGTAAACTTCAGCTTAACTGGGCGGATACTTTCAGCACCAAGTGAGGTATGCTGCTAAAAGGAAATTATCCCCTTCTGAACATACACGACCGCAAACATTCTGGTGATCTTTTAACTAGAATATACGCAGTACGCGACTAAATGGTGTCTTGGAAGCTAGGGTAGAATTGTTGACGTAGGGCGCTAGCCGCTTCTTTACGCGTTTAAGCTTGTTCCAGTGGTGTGTGTTGGGTGTGACTTACTTGGTATACATTGCAGTTAGTTAGTGTGTCTGCAGAGTAGCTTGAGAAAACGGGAACTCTTTTTGGCATAGTCTCCAGATATTTGCCTATACGTATATCTCAACACTCAGGCTGCGTTGATTCTAACGTTAAATGGGTGCTCACCGGCATTACTGGCCCAGTAGCCGGCTATTGATTGCTGGGGAAGAATGGATATGTTATCTTTCTCATGGTGCTAAGCTAACAGAGTTGGTCCATCCATTATGAAGCCGTTATCTACCCAGACATTGCCCTGTGTAATCTGGCATGCAGGTACCCAGATTTTCAAATGTATGTACGATGTGCATGTTGAAAGAATGTGAGCGGACTTCGAATAAAACATTGGTCACATGTATTTGCCACATAGTCTAATTTCGTCAGTTTCACACTGAATATGGCGTGTGTGGATAGACCAGTGCATTGTAAATATATGCGAATAATACCTCCAGGCGGACGGTGAACAGTAGTTATGGGTTGCAACTTATTCATCCTCCTTTCCGACTAGTAAGAATTTATCACACCGCCAGCGGTTTAGTCACCAGCCCAGTATTTATATTAACGCGTCCGTACGTGACCGCAGCAACTCCGCGGTCAAACCTAAAAAACTAAGAGGGCCTTGGCTTCTGGAATGGGAAAAGAGGAGCAATATTGGGATCAATGTTTGATTGCTCAGCACACCGTCCTCCTCATTTACTGTGGAGTTTGCTTATTTGTAACAAAAAACTGGCACCCCAATGTTTCATTCTTAAGCTTGACGTTTTATATGAGCCTGAAGTAATGCTACGTGAGTACGTCGTACCGCGTTCAGGATACACGCTTCTCTGCCTCCATCTTAATGGAGGCACGACATGTCTAGAGACACGTTCGGGACGTAGTGGTGTAAGCCTCAACGTGAACTGTCAACGAGAATATAATCGAAATGTTTACAGGCAACGGCAATATAATAGAAATGGAGCAATACATTCAAATGGTAATCACTTGCCTCTCAGATGAAATTCCTCCCAAGGTGAAAATCTAACTCAGAAAGCACGATAGGACTGATCGGGACAAGCTCGCGATGGGGTGTTACGATCGACAGGTCGTATGGCGGATATGTATAATGACAGAATCATTCAACTAAGAACTGAAGTAATAAGAATCTGGCTAGGAGTTAGGAACACTCACATGCCTCCAGTAAAGATTTGGTGATTAAAACTAGACGGGCACATGAGTATGGTATGAACATGCCAACACATGCACCATCGCGTGTGTCCAAAATCGGGTAAGCGATGCGTCAATGGTCCCGAATGTTTGGGTGGGACAGCACCAACTGAACAACGCTTCTTGCGTTGATTATGGTTAAGGGAATGGCTTTCCGGACTGTAACTGCAAGCGAGGAATAAACCAGAGAAAGGATAGTTGCAACAGTTGCGTACTCGCCAGCCTACTCTGTCATATACTGTCTTCCGTTACTTTAGAGTTCAAGATAGAAATAGCGTTCATGTAAAAATTTCGTTGCTTATGGTAGCCAGGACGAGGAAAGCCTAGCTGGCAGAATCCATTTATCTTATGCAGACAGAAAAATCGTAGACGAAAGCTAGGCTGAGGAGCTCTGGAAAGCTCAACAATGCAAAAATCCGCGAAATGAAAAAATTCTTTCCACTGCTGACCTGGAACAAGCCGTATAAGGCAAGGCCTGGAGTCACTCTCTTCCCGAAGGAACAGCTTCGACTGGTAAAATACGAACAAGTCTGATGGCTTTTTATGCGCATGTGTCCACCGATCCAACTCCTCAGGTATTCTGTGGTAAGGACGTCATGATTTAATGAAACCTGCTTGGTTGGCTACTCGAAGTATCTTGGGATGTGAAGCTTGAGTGACAGTGAGGCAAGTCATGCCTATCGGTAAAAATACTGTTGAGAAGTACCAATATATGTGGTTGGTTTTTGCCAACGAGGATATTCCGAAACGAATATTGTCTCTGCTATGTTAATTGAGAAGCAAAATGGTGCAAGTTCGTTGAAGGACTTATCCAGCTGACTGAGACCGCCTCAAGTATGCCATCATCGAGCAAAGCTAGGAACCGCTGTGAGCGAAACAAACTTACGTTCGACGGTTATTAGGCAAACGCGAATTTGGGAAAGTCGGTCTTCAGTCAAGACCGTAATTTCTACTGCAAGCTGCCGGTTGCCTTTACCAACATCAACAGCCTTATCAGCAATTGCGATGAATGTTGTAGCATCGTTGCCTATGAGTGAACGGACGTACTGGTACTCACAACTTTACACGGCTGAATTCTCAGTTCATCACCAACGAAGTCGAGTCCAGTGGTTACGGTGGCTTCGCTACGCTAGATTACAACCGATAACTATGGTATATCCTTGCTGGCTTCGTGCTCTACATCCAGTCTTCATTGCGTGGGAGACTTGTGAGCGCCTACCTAATGTCAGATTTCCTACGTAAGCATGTATGTTATTCGATCCACTTCAGACGCAATGAGCTGCCTGTGGAAGCTAATTATCGAAATCCCCTGAGCAGTTGTTGGATTGGCTACCACAACTTCACAGACACGTACGCACCCACATATTCTACTCACGAACCATTTCAATTGTCCCGAAATACTTTGGCCTAAATCTCAACTTATTGCCCGAAAATTGAGAGGCAAAAGCTGAATGGTGCTTGAAAATGAGTCCGCACAACATATGCACCGGCCGAAAAAATAACCCAGCGCTCGAATGTATCGTGTCTAAACCTAATGTTAAAGAACCACGAGCAGCAAGTACAAAAGATGCACATCCAGAAGACTGAGAGCAAGCGAGCAGTCCGTGCTTAATTCGAACATGGAACGGTCTACACGGTATCCTCATCTCTTGGAGCCAGCTGGTAAACTTGCTTCGCTGGCCTGAATAAAGTCGCGATCCAAGTGCACTAATCTACACAGCAAGCTGCATCATCTAAGACTTACCGATCAGCTGTGAAGGATGACTTAAGCTACTTTTGCAGTCAACTTGTCTTCCTTAGGTCATGGAAAGTTGAACGGGTCAAGTCACCTTGGTTCTGCGTTATGGGGTCAATTGGCTTGGCAGCAGTGTCAACTGTGAGAGGAATTCCTGCCCTCTGGCTCGGACAGTGAAACAATGAAACAAAGGGATGTTACGGGTAACAAATCAAACTGCAAAATGTCCAGCAGAATGTAAAGTATTGCGAAAATTAAAGTTCGAAATGAGGTGAAAATCGTTTTGGTGGACTTACCATAGCTTTATGTAGAAGAGCGAGTACGTTCGCAAATTAAAAATATAAAGCATAAACCCTTTGGTTGGCAGTTTGGTAATACTCCGTTTGATTGCGTTTTGTAGTCACCTGGTTAGCAAATTATAAACTAACATACAAGTGAGCTTAGACATCTTCAAGCTGTTTTTTGGTATGGCTAATCTGGAGGCCGAGACGATATAACTTGGGAGAGCCTTCCATGGCTGACACATACGGAGGGAAAAGAAATTTTTACCTCATTCAAGCCGGCTATAGTGCATTATCAGTTTCCGTGAATGACGTCTTAGGTTAGTGCTGCAGTTCAGTTTCATCCGCAGGCTACAATTGTGTTTTGCGTTCTACAGAACCTGGTAAACTACTATGAGACCCTCCGCAAATGCCGATCTCGACTGATGGACACTTTAGAGACTTCATTCTAAGCTGATAAAACATATGTAAGAAGCCTCTGATCCTCAAATAACCTTTGGAAGGAGTGTAACAATGTTCAGCTAGTTTAGTATCCGCATTCTTCAGTGCTTCTGGGCGAATGTTGTTTGCTCTGGTGAGCTTTGATCGTGCAGTGAGAGTGGTTGCCTTAGCACAATTGCTGGATTAAAATTACATGTGTAAACCATAGAGTCGGTAATGTGCTTGACGTTATGTGGGCGTGGTGACATGATTGTACAAGGGAATATTAGTCATACGTTCAAGCAAGTCTGCTATGAACCGTTTGTAAAGTGCTGACTCTTGTTCATCTGCTTTTCGCAGATGAGCACAGGAAACAGGCGCGGTCCCTGTACCCAGCCATATGTCCCAACGCTGACTCCTGTCAAACATGGAAAGTTTCACGATTTTGCGTGTCATCCGTGGGCAGAGGCCAAGCTAAGCTTCTCTGTATCTTTCCAGTTTTAGTACATGTACCACCGAAGTGAGTGCGTACCGCCGGTGACGATGAGACTTATAATTGCACCAGTGTGAATGCAAGTATCTGCTATTCTTTCGATGAGCAACTTGCAAGTGTAAAGTGGACCTCTTTGATAGGAATATCTGTGTACTTGATGCGGTGTTCGAACCCAGTAGGTAACTTACCAAGGATAGAGGATTCAGACGGATAGCCCCTAAATTTTAAACCAGTTTGTGCGTTCGTGTTTGTACGTGTTGGCGCCTACTTCAAGAAGCACCGCGCTTACCGAAACCGACAATCTGGATTAGGATGTGGATGAGATGCGTCAATCACTCACCAATTTTTTGCGGCCCGAAGTTGCTGGATCTAACGAATTCCACCGGCTGGTTTTGCCTGCCATGACTCACTTGTCCAACACGTCGCTCCCTGAATGTTCGTTCATTGTATGGAAATGTTCCATGGTAAGTCTAGTCCCGTAAGGCGCTGACCCTAGTAAAAGAAGGTAGAGTTTTAGCCAAATTATTATAAATTCGTTAGCGTTAGACTGCGTTTAATCTTCTTGCTTCATTTTTTTCAGTTTGTCCTGGATGAACTGCCAGTATTTTCTACTGTTACTAATCCCATCGTAGCCAATGACAAAAACAGTTGACAATAATCCGAACAATTATTTGCGTTACATTGTTTGTCTTAATCTTTGATACTTAATATGCAGATGACAAATCGGTTGACGTTGCATGTAAAATAGTTACGTGACTCAATTGTGACATTTTTAACTTAGGTTGTTATTTTCTACGCAGTTCACATTTTTGAACCATATTTTTCTGGTCTTAAATCAATTTATTCTTTTAGTTAATTACTTTTATTTTCATTCGTAAGGTATCTTCGCAAGTAATGACGCAACTTTATTGATCGACCGTTGCTAGATTATATTAACAAATTAATGGGTAAATTACGTAGCCTAACCACACAAATGAGTGCAAAATTTGAACTTTGTTGAAATGGGTAAAAAGATGGGAATTTGGTACCAAGCTTACTGTTGACCATTTTTGCAAATTAGGCTTTATGTACCCGGGTAGGTGCATTTGCAGCATGTTACACTACCACTGCGGATGTTACACTAAAAACGAAACGCGTAAAAATGTCTACCACTATCATTCGAGCAAATAATTTCGCATCTGGGTCTGGGGACAAGGGCATGTAGATAGCAGATGGTGGACAGATGGCGGTGATGATACTCTAGAGGAATGTTCCACTAGCCAGCGGCCTGCTTTGAAAATTCTTCCAAATACAAATACACTGGTTACAAGAAAAAAAATAAATAGTAGCTTTCTTCGTAAATTTAGCCTTTTTCCTGCGATGCCGCGAACTTTTGCATTTTCCGCTACAGTTAGTAATTTCCGCAATTTTTCTACTTTTCGCAACACCACCGAAAATTCGGGTCTTTAGCCATTATAGATCTGGTCAGATCTCCGTGATAAGCAGTTAGCCATGAAGAGGACAGTGGTATAGGGAACAACCTTTATTTAGGATAGTTACCGCTAGGCTCGGACGGTTTTGCCTTGGTTTCACAACATTCGCTGTAATGCTATTCTCTCACGGTCAGACAATTAGGACAAGCCTGGATGTAGTACCTCAGGTGCGGTATATCAAAAGCCGTAACCAATCTAACAGACATTTTGTCCGTCAATGTGTAGAGTCATCTACGGATCCTCCAAAGCGTTGGTAAACGGTTGCAAGCCGCGTTTTTCTAATTTGCTCTACGTTTAAATTTTGAAGTCAGCATGATCCGCCGTGATTCCGCCAAACGTAAGTTTAGGCATTAGCATTTCCGACAATTCATTTACTTACACGGCAGACAGCAACGACTCAAGGAATGACCCTGTGAAACGTAGCTTGGAAAAGTTATTCGGAAGAAAAGACCCGAACACATTTCTCTTTCTCTCTCTCTCCGAGGAATACGGATAAGCATCGGAGCACGTGCTCGCAAAAACCGTCAGAACACAACTTAAAGGAAAGGCGAAAATGCAGGTCGGAGCCAAGCGCTTTGGATACGTAGATGAACAGCACGTCTCACTGCTTGATAGTGGTAGACGGAATCTGTCCAGCTCTCTATAGCAACCGGAAGATGGGTCAGACACCGATAAACTTTGCGAAAATAAGGTTGGAATAGGCTGAAATGATTTTCGAGGGCATGCATCATTGGCCTTTCTAGCAACGAAACAGGGACGCCGGTTAGAATAATGAGGTCCGTAATTGACAGGAGAGGGCCTAGCAACATTTTCAGGACGGCGCAAACAACACTTTTATTCATGGCAGTAGTGAGAGCGCAGCTAGCAAGACACTAATCAAACAAACGCCTCGCAAATTCAAACTTTCTTGGCCAATTCATATGGCTATTTAGAATGCATGGCATCTACATAAGCGGATGTGGTTTGATCCGGGTTCCGCAGAAGTGAAAGCACCAGGGCCTCTGATAAGGAGATCTCACTCCATAGGGAGTCAACCAGAACTGTCACCTCTAGATCAATAGTTGTTAAAGAGGACCCTATGGCAAACGTTCACGCGTACTATTCTTCGAGAAACCAGGCCTTATCGTAGTCAGTGTGCGCCTTAACCCTTCAGGTTATGGTAACACCCGGATGGAGGAATTCTGCATTCAGGATTCCTCATTACTTCAATGTGGGTGGGAAGATCTTGTGGAATGGTCTTCATCCAGATACATTACACTTAAAGCTTTTGAATGCTGGGCTGTAAGATATCTTTTTTCGTGGCAGTCTGTCATATATATCTCCTCCAACCCAACTGTGCACGAAAATTCCATACCCAGATCACCCACTGTCAACTAGCTCGGCGTCTTTGTGTCCCAAAAACGTTCTTGGTACACGTCTGCTTTGAAACTTTACAACAATTCAGAAGGCCTTCTTTTTATGCCCTCAGACTTAAGGTACATTTAGTACCCCATACTTTATTTCAAGTCTGTGATATCTTGCATTTTTCCTAATGGTCATACTGCTCTTCTGCCATGTTCCCTGAACTACTTCAGAAAGATTATATCTTATTGGTACAACCTATAAAGCACAGTTTCAGACGCAGCTGATTGACAACGGATTCCTTGTTTGATTTCATCATTTCTAAAATTCATGACACCGGTATTAACTTTTCTCCTGAGATAGTAACTGAGCAATCGCATCTACTTCACAGCGCTATCTCAGAAACTTTCTCCTTCTCTTCTGCGCATTCGAAAGTCAAAATTTTATGCTTGCACACGTTATTTTACTGTAATACTGCCTCCCCTTATTTAGCAGGCTTAATTGTTGACAGAGTGAAAGTTATAAACACGCTGTATGTGCAGTTGCTGGAGGGACAGCTGCGCATATTTTCTATGTTTCTCCCCCAGTACGTAGCTTGATATTATCATCCAATTGTCTGCAGTGGTACTGTAAACGCGGAAAAAGAATCCGATAGGTTTCATACTGCTATCTTGATTTGACTTAGCACCGCTTCTTCTTCTGATCTAAACGGGAAATCACTTCGTGTTGGATGAGACTACTTGCTGGTTCTTCTACATGACGAACTCGAGCACCACTTAGATGCTGCTTACATTCTTTCCATCTTGTTTGATAACGCCGCAAGGCATCATCTGATTAAGCTGAACGGTAAATCCTTCAAAACCTGTCCACTCTGTTCAGGATTTCATGTGCAGTTAATGCGAAGCAGGGTGGTCTGGAGTTATCTTTCTGCCTAATCGGCTGCTGAATATAAATAAAGGAGACATCGGAAAGGAATGCTTTGAACTTTTCCCATGCCGTCTGGATATCGTCTGCTGTCAAAATAGTGCGGGCTGAGCGTGTACCTCTGGATCGCGTTGCATTAAAATCATCACATCAAATGTTTGCACACCTAGCAGCGCATTTCTCTTAACCTCTGCTGACAGCACTTTCGAATGAAACACAGGCATGTTTAATAGCTCCAAGCTTCTGACCATAAACGCTGCTACTTACGAAGTCGATTGACTGTGCAAAAATAACCGCATGCATAAGCAGAGACTACCCCTCAATGAAACCTGCGGGTTGACTCAACACTGATGTAGTGACGCTTCAAACGTGAGCTCTACGAGCTCATCAGCCAAGCCTACAATCGCAATCTCACATGAAAGGCGGTGCAAAACTATCACTGCAAAAATTAAAGCCACGCATCGCGCAAGCCGCGTTTCAACTGGATTAGGTCAGAAAATCGGTTTTCGCGTAGGACTATTGAGCGCTGCAACTCGGTTCCAGTAATTGTGGTTAGCGAACCTATGGTTGATTGTGTTTAGCGCCAGTTAGATGCTCTTAGGTGGAAACACAAAAGCTTTTCCTTCTCCTGACCAAATCCAACCTCAATACTTTGCCCTTATTCTCTGTACCTTGCTCCACTCATTAGAATTTGTATTCATTTAAGTGACCTTCCTTCTTTACCTTCCACTTTCTTCTTACACCCTGCTTATTTCAGTTGACGGTAACAATAGGGACTGGTTGTGCAAAGCTGGTTGACCACAGAGTGGTTTAGTTGTTTTGTTTCAGATTAATCAAGACCCTGGAGCAACTTGTCATATCTTGGTTCAATTACCCGCTCAAAAAGGAAACTAACTGTATTCTCCTCTCGTTCCAGTCAGAAGTGAACTTACCTCCTGTTTGCCAGACTTGAAATTCCAATAGTCAGTCAAGTCGAAAACTCAGGCATTTTACTTAAACATGATACCTTACTGGAAATGTTTGCATTGTTTATCCTTACTGGGATAGGAATAAGTTCTCAGCACTGCTCGGTAGCCGATATCCATGGTAGAGGCTCTTGTAGTGTACGTACCCTCCTATTATTCTGTATCGGCGTATCCTTGTGTGTAAAGGGTTTACATGTGTGTTTCATGATAAGTTAGGGCATAAAATCGCATATCTTCATCATTCTTAGACATAAGTTTGCGATAGACCTATGCCCGCCATTATCTGGACTACCGTGCGTATATCAATGTTCTCGGGGAGCATGCGCGCTCAAACGAATCTTGACAGAGTAAAGGGTGCAATATCAACTGTTCAAGTCAGCAAGCATATCCTAGTCGACAAACTCTGGTCACCTGCCACGCTCGCGAGTTGCATGGGATTGCATGAGCAGATTGGCGACGCATACTTACAAAGTTTTCCGACTGGTTACATCGATTGTGTAATTGAATTGCCCCTTAAGGATCTGATTTACATCCCTAAGCTAATTGACTATTGTCCTTAACGCATTTGAATTGCATCTATTATCTTTCCTATGCAGTATCCGCACATTGTGCTTGGAATTGAGCCAGCCCAAATCAGCGAATGATGATAGGTGTAATAACACTTGTGTGGATAGTACAACTTTATGGTGTGCTGTGAAGGTGCGCGGGCGTTCTAACCTCCCTTTAGCGACGAGTGCCTACTCTGAAGCTAGTTCCGAGATGTTGTCTTAGCGTATCCCACAGTAACTATCCTCACGCAGCGATAAGTAACCCATGGCGTTACACAATTTCTAGCTACCCGCAATAGTGCTTAAGTTAGTGAGCAACAGCTTGACCTCTCCTTTTCTGCGCACGGTAGTCCTCTTCGCAATAACAACTACGTGCGATTCCCCCTCCTTCAACTAACCACGTATGTAGTAACACATGAGCTCACACCGTTAGCAGCACTGTAGTCCTGATTGCCAGGAAGTATCCGGGTACCCTCTGGTTGGCATGTAACGCGTAAGGCAATAAAATACGATAATTCAATGCCACATCTACCAACCTAAGAATATTGACGTTGTCCAAACAATGGCTTCATGTTGAATAGTGTAGTTGTACGTACAGCCGGTAGTTCAAGTAAATTAAAGCTTACTTTCATGGATCCATCTCCTGAGAACGCCTCTACGCGGAGTAATCCGTCGAAATGTCTCACCCGCACCCCTTTTGCCCCGGATTCGAGGCCTGGTACACTGGACTGAATACAACAAACGAAAGGTGCGCGCGGACAAATGAACGAAGATAGGTGATACGGGATGCGATAGTTGGTAGAAAACTGCCATGTCGAAATAACACTTCGAATGTATGAGCTGTGTAAATGATCCCAAGTTTCAGTTGTAATGTACTTTTGCGCAGTGTACTGGTTTCGCTCAGATTGTGAAAGGGTTGCTCGATATGTCGACTCCTCTTCACCTGTCGTCCGATTCCCTCTCGTAGTCAGCATATATAAGTGCAGAACTTACTTGATCTCACTTGTTTTGTAAACTTCTTGCCATACAGCATATACCCTTGAGGTGTCATTCGATATTCCAGGTGAACAAGTTCGTAGTTCGTTGCAGCGCTTTAGGAGAAATATAAATATCTGAAACAAGTGGTGTTGCTAGTGTGTAAGGTAGATCAAAATAACGTACACAGCAGGCTCTAACCCATCATTTTGATTGGCACAACAAAACTGCTTTAAATTGCTAGATGCTAGTTTACAGTCACACCGTTCCATTGTATAAGTATGGAGGAATAAAACGGAGCTAGATGCATTCACTATAACTTGTCCAGATGTATGTTAATTCTGGTAATAGGAACTATAGTTAGAAGGTGGCCTCTTAGCAGATTATGAAACTGCTCCTATGCGAGCAAACATATGTTGCCAAGGCTGCCGGCACATGACTTGTCCAAACGTTTTAACAGTGACCGACAACAAATTAACTTAAAACACATGTCTCACTGAAGGAGTATAGGATTGATCTATTCGGCTCCTTACAATTTTGTTTAATGTCTTCCGCCAAACAATTTTACGTGCAATGCACTCAAGGTGTCAATATACACAGTGTGTCCTTATACATTTAATGCCAACACTTTTATAGTACGAGACTGGTATCTCTGAAGTTTGGCAGGAGTAGTCATTGGCAACCCAGTTAATATATCGACCGCAAGTTCACACTACAACAATGGTGTCCATCGTGTGTTCAGCTAAAACCAGTTGTAAAAACTTTCAAACCCAATGTTTGTACTTCGACTTTGCTAGGCCACTGCTAAGGAACATTGGGCTGTGCTCTAAACGTCTGGTTGAAATTGGCCAAACTACATGATTTCATAAATGATTCAAAATGCCGTCAGGCTTGTTGACGTAAAGGCGGGATCAAAAATTAATATCATTTTGCTCGTTCTACCAACATTACGCCGACAAAAGCATGGTTATGTGGAAGTAATTTTTATTCTCAAGATTTTCATCACATTCGCACTCTTCCAGATCCACAGAGGCAACCCTAGATGAGTAAAGTACCCATAACGAACCCAGTAATTACCTTTGAATGGCCACTCTACAACAAATCCCCTTGCTTTTACTTTGGTCCATGCTCACAATACTTGATATGGGCTTGGAATTGATCAAGACTTCATGATTTCAGAAAGGTCTGAAAACGATGGGTTGTTCTACTTGGTTGGCAACATTACGCTCTTCATAAAAATCTTCCTCAAACCAAGTGAACCAGCGGGTGATTGGTGTGGCTATTATAGCAAAATGAGAAAATAACCGCGGCAATTGAGATGTAAGTAGGTCGGTAATCACATTACTGGTCAAAGTTTCATTTCAAGTGGCACTTTAGTGATAAACATTGGACAGTGATTTAACACGAATAAAACAGCATTTGCTTGACAAGTTTCGTACGATACTGCAGTAAACAATAAAATTAAAAGGATCAGAGGATTGGTAAAGGGTCATTTTAAGTGTCTACCGGTTTTACTGCACTGCTGCGTAACGATAGGTTGAAATGGGATTGTAATGTGAGCACACAAAATAGTATTTAGATCAGTTATATTTCAGTAAATGCATGAGAGATTAAGAAAGGGAAATGATAACGCTCACTCGTGCGTCGCTTCATTTGGCCGATGTGATGCCTTAATCCAATTTTGGTACATGCAAGTTATTCACAAGGACACTTATGCATGTAGTCTCACCACCACGTTGCGCGGAGGGCCGTTAAGCATATGGTTTGATTTACGTTATTTCGTCCTCAGAGTGGAACGGATTACATCGAGTAATACGAGTTGAAAAGTGTTGCATCCAGGCGTTTTTGAATAAAGTTAATGTAGAGTCAAGGATGACGTGAGTAGATAGGGCATTCCAGGGAGAATGCGTATTGTGGGCAAACAACTCGACTGTTGTGCATGGGCAGCTTGAACTGGTGGCCTCTTATTCTGGTAGTTCGGCTTAGCTGTAAAAGGTTGCGACAAGGGTGAATTGGGTTCGTCAGTATTACGTAAACCATGATGAAATCCTCTCGCTCACGTCGACATACACCAATGTACTAGTATGGGAGGTGAAACAATCCTCTGAAGAGTTTGGTCCCATAATGTTGGACACTTCGAGTGGGGCGACGTCGTGCTTGCGCCAGGGATGCCAGGCGTGAATGGCGTGTTCCACGTTTGGCCTCACGTAGGCGTTCAGCATTTAAGGAAAGATTGATGGCTCGAAATTTCTGAAAGTGATCCGTGTCAGTCCACTGCACTTCTATGACGCGTTTCGATCTTATTTCATCTCATCAGATAAAGATAGCACGCATCGAATCCAGGACCTTTGGGATGTTAGTTGTAGCCATTATCCCTAAGTCATCGGGTCATGCAAAAACAGTTGAACCGGAAGTAACTGAGCTGTTTGACAGCATGTGCAGAGGCAGGTGCGATACGCGACTAAACCGACTGTGAAGCGTCCCTCGGACAGCCAAGCGGGAAACGCCGTTCCGGCAGTGCAGCGAGCACGACCGACTTGGGGCTCGAACCCGTAACCTTGGGACTAAGAGTCCAATACTCTACCGACTTAGCTAGCCGGGCACGGGCGTTTGATTACGCAATATGGTCACAGGTAAGTCTACCAGCGGTGAGATCACGGCTCATATTAAGATGCTTCATTTGGGACACGATCGGGAATGCGGTTGGTAGCTATGTGGTCATCAGTGATTACGTTAGCAAAATATTGTCCTGCTTTGAACAGATGACGTTAAGCGTATTCATTGTCTATAAGATTAGTGTAAATAATTTGACAAACCTCACCTCCGTTAACTCTGTTCATCCAGTCCATGAGGGTCAACTTTAAGATCAACTGGGTACTTTCCTGTAGGGGGACAATGAACAATGGGTTAAAATAGCTAAACGGTAAGTACTGGAAAAATTCCGAAGTAGGGTTAAAATGAAAAACGCAAGGCAAATAATAAGCGGAAACAAAATTAAACTCCTGTTGCTGGTCTCATCTTAACACAGACGTATATACTTCTGCAGTTATTTCGTAGAGTTCTGTTGAATACAAGTTTGGCTTTAGTTTTTATATCACTGCTCGTTGGTTTAGGGCTGTATTACAGCAATTAAATGTGTAAGTGTGCCATCAAATCTCATACTATGAATAGCCAGTTGGAAGCGCTTTTCACGGAAGTGTTACTTGGAAGCAAAACATATTTGCCCGAGTATCCATACGGCTGTAGTGCGCTGCCCACTTAGATTGATGGTCCATCAAATTTCTCTCTCGGCATAGTTTACAAATATGGTTAAGGCTTCACCATAAGCCTGTCCTGTTTGCGCCAGCATCGTTTAAGGATACCAAGTTAATTCAAGTCAAAGTTAGCTTTGTGCATTCAGAAGGGTACCTTTTCAGCCCTTGTAAATTGCTACGGCCTACGCATTGGATAAAATCACCATATCAAAACTTTTAATTTGTCTGTGGTAGGATACGGTTTACAGGTGTCAGTTGAGTAAACATCTAGTATAAACGAACAACTACTAAACAGTTCCTGATAGAATAATCTAAAGCTGCATTCCGTTGGGTTGCAACTTAGATTTCTAATCGAAACGGTCTATCTTCTGGTGCGCGGTATTGAGTTTTCTCAAAACATAGACGAAGGACAACAGTGGTGACCTTGAAAGCATTTTGACAAATGTCAATGTTGAAGTATTCCGAAAAAACGAATGTATTCAAAGAGCTATTGTAAAAATGCGGTTCATTAAAAGCGACAATGCCGATTTCGTGCTTCGCCTCATACATACAACAAGCTTACCATAGCGACAAATTACGCAGTTAGTATAATCAAACAGTTCAAGTATTTTCGCTCGGTGGGTGTATCATTCTCTGCTCTGATTCATCTACTTATCGCGCCTGACATTTTGCAAAACGGACAAATCGGCAAGAGTCTAACAACTAAAAATGCAATTCTGCCATTCATTCGCAGTTGATAATGTAGGTATAAATAATAAACAAGACTTTGTAAGTCATCAACTTGTTCAGTTTCCTGCTACCATGAACCAAAACACGGAAATAAGGACCACTAGCTACCTCACACATTGTAATCGTGCACGCCTATCCATAACAATAGAGCGCCATAATTTTTGGATCCCCTAAATACTAAGAAAACTTCGGTCTTTCGGGAGAAAAGGTAAGTCACATGAAGCATTCGAAATATTATCATTATGTAATGTTTAACCATGTACATGATTATCGAGATAGCTGCAGATAGGTTTGTGTCCACCAGATGCGAATTAGTAAGCAACAATCGAACTGACGGGTTACTCGATAACCCGTGCTGAAAAGCTCCAGAATACGTAATACTGTGTTGGTTTTACTATAGTCGTTACACGGTTATTGTGTAATTCATTAAGATTTTCTCCATCATTTAACATTTAGTTGTAAGAACGTAGTTATACCTGTTTTTCGAATGTCACTACATCAATTGACACACTGTTCCCATTCGCTTGCCACGCTAAATACAGAATAACGTAAAGCCTTTCTCTTGCAAACCGTGAGATTAAACAGCTAGTTCTCTTAACACTAGACCGCGCGGAGCGGTCATTGATCGTTCCACGTTGTTATGCATGTATAATTTTTAGATTCGTAATAATATTTCAAAGATGCTTTAAGACTTTTGATTTATTTAGCCATACTTAATAACCGTGGAGTTTCACTTTGATATGTCATAATTCTCGTGTTCTTGTTACTTAGAATACCCATAGGCGGTCACAATGGCCACATTCCTCTAATCCGGTTTTGTTTTCTATTCAGACCACTTTTGTACACAACGGTCCGTAGGAGAAAGGTTGATAAGGTTTGTACGATCTTATAGCTCTCGATTAGCCCGTGTTTGGTGAGGAAGACGAATGGGGTTTTAATGATAAGTTCACTATCCATGAATCCGCAGTGTTGTGTACGAAAGGTTTAATGCACGAATGGTAGTACAAAGGTCACTCCAATAAACGAACTGTTGTACTCTGATAACTGAATGAGTACATTAAGATGTCACAAGGAGAAGATGAACTAATAGGGAAGCACAGAATTAGACGCCTTGTGTGGGTGTCTGATGTTATGTGCACGTGTCTGTTTAGACTAGCCATCAAGAATGCTGACAGATTACACAACATCACCTCTCCGCTTAATCATATGATGCGTCGAAACCAGATCCATTCGGTCGTCTTTGTTATCGGCTCGTTCTGCGGAGCTGCTTACTTTGCGTAGTTTCGTCAGTGAAGGTTGGTGGCACATGCTCCGTTCGTCCGATTCTTGCGAATAATCTCCGGGCTTTGACTGTGCGGCCATCCTCTAGCCGGTAAGTCCCTGGCCCACATGCACGCGTTAGTCTTATCGGATCTGATAACGTGGACGGTCCTTTTGATACAGCGTTTGCCTTCACGCGCACAAACGTTCCGGGCTTCAGCGGGGTAGTAAGCTTCTGGTAAGTTGTCTGATATCGATGGCGACAATCTAACTCGTCGGAATTATTGATTTCAGGAATAAAAAGTGCGACGTTCAACTTCGTTCGAAGGGCACGCTTAAGCATGAGTTCAGCCGGCGTTTTTTCTGTGGCTCGGTGGTGTGCGGTACAGTAAGAAAATAGTGCTTGTAGAACTGCATCCTCCCAACCTGTACCAGATAAAAGAATAGTTTGGATACTCTCTTTCAAGGATCGATTGAACCGCTCTACCATGCCGTTTGCCACTACATTATGCGGCGTTGTAAGTAAGTGCCGGATAGCGTGAAGTTGAAAGAACGAAAGAAGCTCGTGAGTTGTAAACTGCGACCCATTGTCCGTCACTATCTCCTCTGGTAATCCGAAGCGGGAATACAAGTATTTCAGTCATCGATTAATGCTGGCAGTAGTCAGCTCTCCACACAAATGGACTTCCGGCCATTTACTGCAAAAGCAGTTCGCCACAAAACAGTTCCTTTGATGCCAAGGCACTGTTCGAAATGAACCCATGATGTCAAGATCTCTCTTGGCCCATGGTCGCATAGGATAATCAATGGGTTGTATAGGGAATGAAACCGGCCTTGAACTCTTGTCTGCCCTTTGACATGAAGAGCAGTCATGAACAAGTTTTCTATTTCGTGGGACATGCTGGGCCACCAGAAGCATGCGTCAGCCTTGCGTTTCGTACAAACGATACCAGGGTGGCTTTCGTGAGCACATAGCATGATCCTTTGTATCAAGCTCCAAGGAGCCACAAACTTTTCGCCACGCATTAAACATCCATCTATAACGTAAAGTTCGTAACACAATCGTAGTACGGACGAAACTCGCCTGTGATTTTGTTATTTGGTGGTCAACCGTTTAGCAGAAACTCCTGAACGCGGCAGAGTGTCTCATCTTCCTGAGTCGCCTTCTGGAGTTCTTCTTTAGTCAGGGCTGAGATTGGTTCATTACTCAGGGAATACACCAGTCACCTCTCATTATCATCCTAATTATTTTCAGTTTCGTTGAGTGGCAGTCGAGAGAGCCCATCCGCTACCTGATTTTCGCGTCCGGGACGGAATTTAACTTGAAAATCGTATGTTAACAATCGTACATACCAGTGATGTATCCGAAGTGGCTTCGTGCCATTTGTTACCAGAGTAAGTTAGTTAGTTAGTGCTGGGTGGTCTGTACGAAGAGTGAAGGGTCTTCCGAACATCAAATCATCCGTGATAATTAAAGTTCTGACAGTAGAACATCTCACAAAGACCTTGGTGATGGAGAAAACCATGAAAGTGTGTCAGTTGTTGCTGCATCTTACGGTGAAGTTCACCTATCACGTGGACCCCAATAGTTTCACACAAATAATGTTGGTAGTATGGCAGCACGTAGTGCTTGCAAGGCAAATCCCGACCAACGGTATGCGCAAAGAAATACATTAAATATATTTTGCCCTCGAGTGCTTCTGACGCGGTAAAAACAAAGCTGGTGCATTAAGTAACTTATTGAAACAGAGAAAATCGCGACGAACAGACCTACCCTAACATATTAACACACCAGACAGCAAGGTTGTCGACACACCTACTGCTATGGCGGATGCCTTTAGTGCGTACGTTGCTGAATCTTTCAGCAAGGAAAATGCGACTCTGGTACCTCCAGTCTCATCTGTCATCCCCGAAACAAATTTTTTGTTGACGTCAACGCCGGAGTTATTAAACGTTTGATTAACTTGCTGCGGCTATCTCATAACCCTGGTCCAGATGGTATCTCATCAAAGGTAATCAAGCGTGGTGGTGACGATATACCTGTACTTTTACAGAATATTTTTCTTGTCCTTGCAGTCAGGACATTATCCTGAGAGATAGGAGGAAGCTGTTGTCAAACCACGATATAAATCTGGGCCTAAATCAGATATTTGTAATTATCGCTCCATTAGTAAAACCTTCATCCCATCACCATCGATGGAGAGAATTCTAGAGGAAAAACCTACTTCTTCTCTTTTATCGCACAGTCTTCTTTCACCTTCAGTGCACGGCTTTTTAAATTCTTGTTCGTGCGTAACATGCCGCATTGATTTCCTAAATACTTTCACTGGCGCGACTGATTCAGGTCATAAATGCGTTGTCTTATATCTTGACCTGCCAAAATCGTTTGATCGGGTCCAGCGCAAGTGGTTCTTATCGCAACTGAATAGTTTCGGCATATCAAATCCGCTACTTTCTTGGTTTAAATCCTAGCTGACTGGACGCTCCCAGACAGAAGATCAATGGGTTAATGTCTACGCCCAACAAGTTACTAGTGACATCATTCAAGGCAGCTTTCAAGTCCGCTTTTTGCTGCCGTACATAAACGATCTTACACCTGTCGTACGCTTCGGATGCTCATACTTGTTTGCAGAAGATTTGAAGGTAGTATATATGTTGCATTCATCTTAATACAAAACTGAGATAGTACATAGTAAACGGGATCTACTAGCCATAGAGGGCTGGGTTACAAAGAAGGATATCTGATGGTTCTTGCAAAAACTCTGCAAAAGCTTACAAATCACTCTTTGCGCTGTTCTGTAGTGGATTTTTCCTGACCCATCTCGACGTACACCAACCAAATTCCAATCATTCGGCTCGGTATTACCAGCTCTATCCAACAACCACTTGGCCAGCTGCATACCATCGCAATCCACAACTCTTGGTGGTATTTGGAGCCATATTTCCTAATACGACCAGCAAGTCTGCTTTCCCACTATCGGTCCCTTGCTCCATTGTGTGGACTACATTTCACCGACAACCGACCCTAAACGGCACCGATCAATAGACGCAAGTTTTCTCTCACCCTTAAGCCACTCGACCTTGCGTGCGTGTCACAACGCGTGAGCGAATCACCTTAACTTCAGATTGTCATTTACCAACCGCCCGGGAGCCTACGCCATAGACGAACAAGCAAGTCGCGCAGGTGACATAGAAATCAAAGAAAACAACTTGGAATTCAAATCGGTTGGTTTGCATCACTTATAGTAGTAAAACTACGCCATATTTTTTTCTCGTCAACCTTAACATTTATTGGTCCCACACTAATCACCTTAAGAATCTTCTGAGTACCCACTAGAAACGCCTGTTAAAAATGTGAAAACGAGAAGCTCCCTCTTTATGTTGAAGTTGAAAACAGAAAAGGCTATAAAATCCTCTGATAGCACCGCTATAAACCCACCCGATATTACTGTAAAAGGGGACGTCCATCATCTAAATTCCAACAAATTTGGATGTACTTGCGAACCACTACAACTTTACTACGACAGTTCCGGCTGAAACGAAAGACCGGATCACAGTCCTTGAGGAAGAAGTAGCCACGGTGAAACGCAAGCTTCGTGCATTCAGGACATACTTTAAACAAGTCCTATCATTCTGTGAACTGCTTAGAGATTCAGCAACTGTTGCACTAAACCGATTGAGCACAGCTGCTTCCTTACTAGACTCAAGTACATCCGAAACACAGGAACGCCTCCGTAGATGGCATAATGTTATCAGTTTTAACGTGCCTGATAAAGAGAACATCAATAAATACCCTCTTAAAGGCATGCAATATGGATGGAATCTCCTGTCAATGCCCCAGACTTGAGACAAAGGAAGACATGACCACACGTCCGATACGTCTACAGTTTCCAGATGATAGGAGCGCATCCAAATTCGTGCGCAGTAAAAGACTAGTTGTTGCACAAAATAATTTTAAAAGCAGTATGTTCAAACACGACCAAACGCTTATTCAAAGGCGGCTAACAATAAAACTAAACCCCTCCGCCCATCATACACCCCATGTTCCTATTAATGAAGCCAGTACTGACGCTGTCATTAGCAGTGTCGACCTTGATAAGTCAACTGCGTCCTTTAAAATGGTCGATGACAGGCATCTCAGTCTTCAGAGGCCTCATAAGAGGCTCTCAAACAGCAGTAGTGAGTTGTCCACACCTAAAAATTGCAACCAAGCTGAAAATATAACGACGCAGACACCTGCGGATCACACACCCAACTCCTTTGTCCCTTCTCCAAGCAGCGAGCGTTTACAAAAGTTGACAGTAACTGTACCGTAGACATATGAACAGCAAGACAAAACTCAGGTCGTCACGTTGGCATCACCAAACACAAATCTAAATCCGACCAGAATGAACTAAGCTATGGCTTATCTCCGACAAACCGATAAGTAGGCAAAAACAGGGGTTAACACCCTACCAGTAATTCACCCTTAAAGATTCAAAGCTCTGTAGATCTGAAAAGACTACTACAAGAACGTAGAGTTGTGCAGCTAGGCCAACTGAGAAATGTGTACGTCCTCAAACTTCCACATGCAACACCAACACTGTTGTTGGGATAAGTCGCAGAGAGCTGGCTCAATACTTACCCACAAGGTCTCTGACTGCGATTCCAAATACCGCAAACTCAAGCTGGCAAAACCCTTATGTGTGCGACACCGAAATAGCGAACAAAATGATGGTAGGCCAAATGGACATACAGGTAAGAATGTGCAAACCCTATCTACCTAAAGCCAAAATTCATCCACCACCACCCTCTGTATTACACAATTGGCAAAATACAACCTGAAAAAAACGAGTTTGTAGACTTCAGCACCCCCACACTCCTGTATACTACGGATGTAAGTCCTTTTTAGACTATCGCACACTACCAAATCCTCCCGCACCAATCCAGCCCATATCACGTGCAATTATGAATCAGAGAATAATCAAACTACTGTAGTATGTACTTCATACAATCCAGTACGATCTAGAGTCCAGTGTGCATCCGCTAGCACACATAACACACGTTTTAGATAAAATGAAGAAGAAACAAACATTACCCACCAATTTTTTCCAGTTCAACAATGTCTTTCAAATCTGTCATCATTAACCTTCGTTCCCATTTATCCAAATTAGATCCACTTTCAACACTTATGTTTATGAGATCCCCCGATATTGCTTTTATCACCGAAACTTGGTGCACGTCAGAAATTAGTTATTCTCAGCTTAACATCTTAGACTACAAGCTTTTCCGCAAGAATCGCTCACACAAACGTGGTGGTGGCTGGGCCATATATCTTCGAAATAACCTGACTGCAACTCCCGCAGATCAACCCGTGCTAAATGACTTAGAAGATTCCCTATGGCTAGTGATCCTATCTACTAATCTTCTAGTGGGTAGTATCTATCGGCCGCCTCGAACTACTCAATGTGAAACCCAAAAGCTAATCGATATGATCAATGCTGATTTCAGCACCACATATAAATCCAAAATCAATATATAAATCCAAAATTATATGTGGAGCTTTCAACCTATTAGATGTTAAGTGGATGCTGCCTACACTCAGAAACACTGCGGAGATTGAGGAAATCATCTCATGTATTCACCTCAATGGCTGGACCCAGCATGTTAGAGAGCCAACCAGAAGTGCCACTACCTTAGACCTTGTATTCACGATGGGAATCTCTTACGCTTATATATTCATTGATAATCCACTACCTGGCTGTGATCACAACACGGTGCTTTGTGACATGACTATAGATTCAACTAAACGACCAAGTAAAATGCTAAAACCCATTCGCAACCTCCATCATGTGGACTGGAACTCATTTAATGAACTTATCAGTACCATGAATTGGAATACGTCATTCCTAACTCACAACCTACTGTGGCTACAAATGAGTTTATGAACAATATTGCCCTTGTTGTGGATCTACTGGCACCTACTGTATGGAGAAATACCCATGAACATAGTGGTGAACTCAAGCTTCTGTACAAAGCCAAAACCAAACTAAAGAAACTTAAATCGCTATATCGCAGGAGCAACAGCTTCGCAACATTGCTACAAATACACGAGAATCTGCTACATCTACAACGTCTAACCCAAACGGCCAAAATCAAAGAAGAAAGTCGGGTACTCAGAAATCCTGAGAAAGTACGTACATTGATGCAACTACTCAAAAGAAGGAACCCTAAACCACTTCAGGAAATTGAAACGTTGGCTCTAGACGATGGTTCAATAACGCGCGACATCTCCTGTATATGCGAGGCTATGAACTCTAGTTTTGCCTCCTGTTTTGTCCCCAACACTCAGCCATTTCATCCTCCACTTCCAAAAAGAACGACCGAACTATACTGCAATATCCCTGTGACGTTAAGAGAGGTGCAAAGTGCCATCGCATCCATAAAACCATCAACTCGTCCAGGTCCAGATGGCATCTCCCCAACTGTTATAAAACTCGGAGGAAAAAACCTCGCTCTATTGTTATTAAACATCTTCACACTTTCTCTCACTACCGGCTGCTTTCCAACTCAATGGAAGCAATCCATTATAATGCCTAAGCACAAGGGTGGCCCGAGAAATAATGTCAAGCTACCGCCCAATAAATCACACCTCTGCTGCTTCCAAAGCCCTAGAGAGAATAGTCAAGAAGAACATCGTTCAATATCTTATGAACCTAGATCTGATCAACCCCTCACAACATGACTTTCATTCAAAACGCTCCGGCGTTACCTGCCAGCTACAATTCCTCGATCACGTCACGACTATGATTGACAGAGGAATGGTAATCATTATAATTCTGTTGGACATGCAAAGGCGTTCGACCGCGTACCGCACAAGCCACTGCTGTCTGCTTTAGAGTAATGGAATTGGAAATCCTCTGTTTACCTGGTTCGACGCATATCTAAACCGTCGAACCCAAGTAGTTAAAATCGGTCAGCAATATTCTACACCGAAACAAATAACCAGCGGCGTCTTCCAGGGAAGTGTGCTCGGACCACTACTTTTCCTAATCTACGTAAACAACATATGCGACCCGATCAAACATGGACACCCATTTCTGTTTGCAGATGACGTCAAACTGGTCTACTCATTTCATCCAGACCAACTACAAATATGCCTGGGAAACATCTGTGAAGACCTATCCGCACTAAATATAGCTAGTGAAGGTTATATTAATGAAGTTCTCCGCAGTGAAATCCCAAGTACTTGGGTACAGATGCCGCATCCCAGAAGGCTCTATCACACTTGCCGGAAACGTGATCCCAACGTCTGATTCAGTTCGGGACTTAGGAATTAGGTACTCCAACTCTTTCAATTTCTCCGAACATGTACTTTATCAGGTTGCGAAAGCAAGGCAGTTATGCGGATATATCACCAGAACTTTCTCCCTACCTGAAGCACGACTTGAGTCATTCAAGACAATAGTACGACCGACTCTGGAATACTGTACTATCGTTCACAGCCAATTGAGAAAGAAAGACAGAACGGCCCTATAGCACGTCCTATGATCATTTACAAAGATGGTCAGTGGGCGCTGCTCAAATCTGACTTATTATGATCGCTGTGGAAAACTCCAACTGGATCCACTTTGGCTGAGATGTTTAAAGAACAACCTCGTTCTCTTCTACAACATTATAAACCAACGAATTTAAGCAGACAGCACTGCACTTGAACTACGAAAGACTGCAGTTTACCCCACAAGTAATGGCGGCTACTTGATACACACAAATCTTTCAAGTCATAAAACTCGATTGAATATCTTCTTAGTGAGATACACTGATCTGTGGAACAAACTACCCTTACAGATACGCAAGAGCACAAGCTTTGTCAAATTTCAAACTTCCCTACAGCGGTTTCTCACTATACCAAATGTGTTGAAGAATTTTGACTCACAGCGAACTCCAGAAACATGGACAGAAGCTGGTATATAAAACATATGAGCAGATATTCATTTACAACTAGCTTACCCACTACATGTCATTACATACAACACCAAATCCTTTGTCTGTTCAACTTAGTAGGCCCTCCCTTTTATTAGCTACTCCTGATGATACAAACATTCGTATATTTTACATATGTGGTGCAGGGTTTTAGGGCCCAAGGAAAAAATTCATGATCCGAAATTCTACTAATAAAGTTTACTTTACTATTATGAAACCTATTCACTATACAAATGAGCGCTCCCACTTTTGGGACCGTGTACACTGCCGGTAAATATACAATTTTATTCAGTTATTTTTTATTTACTCACGCAATACATATTGCCATTAATTCACTGGCGTATCACGAAAAGGGTGCCATATCTGAATGATCTGCTTTTGGGTTTCTGGCCGGGACTTCATCGCTCATATTGCATGCATAAAACAGGAATAAAAAAATAGTTAGACAGGTGATGATTCACATGCTACTTTGTCACATCAGCGCACACCCAGTTGGTGCATGGAAGTGAGGGTGAAACCCATCGAGGAAATACTCCGCATGGAAGCAGGTCCACTGGGGTCTGTTCCATAGATAACCATATTACTTTAGTTGAACATTTGGCTAAATTCTAAGTTGTTATTGTTCCTATTTTCCTGATCCCTCTGATGCCTTCAGACTGCCATTCACTTCAAAATCCTATTTAGGATTCGTTATATAAAACTAACACAATTAACTATATTTTGCGATCTTGTTGTGCAGATTGGTCAGGTCACTCAGTTGGACTGAGCCCCGCAACGTCGATGAATAAACTGTTTATTTCGTTATGTCATTTATAACTACGTCCAAGGTACTGAAACATATTCAAGTATGTACTGAAGCTGAGGCAAGGGGAGTTTGGGTGTCTATTGTCAATGAAACATAAGTATTCTTGAGCTGCGTGCTTTCAATAAGCTACCTGTCACATCTCATCAGTTCACACCCAAAGGTGAATGATGATTGTGTGATTGCAGCTATCAGTTGCGAATCAAAAGTCCAACGAATCCTGGCTGATAATGTGAGAAGACTACCAGTAAAAGCAGACACCATTCGGATGGAGACATCACGGGACAGAATCTTGGAGATAACGATGCAGTGGGTACGAACATGTTGGCCAAATGGAAGCATACCTACGGAGTTGCGGCCGTTCTACAATCGACGTGGATCCCTGTCATTCGTGGACAATTTCTGAGGTTTAGAGATCGAGTGGTGGTGCTAACGAAATTGCAGAAGCGAATATTGCAGCAGTTCCACACGGGGCACCCTGATACCAGCCTCGTGAAAGCCTTGGCACGCAGTTTTGTTTAATCGCCAGAAATGGATTCGGAAATTGAAAAATCCTGCCAACAGTGTGAATCTTGTCAACTTGCATCGAAGGCTCCTCCCAAGTGTCAGTGGCAACTTTGGCCTAAAGCAGAGAAACCGTGGCAAGGAATACACTTAGACTATGCAGGACCAATCAGTGGCCAATCCTATCTCGTTGTGCTCGACTCATTCACCAAGTGGCCTGATGTGATTCCGGTAAACAATGCGACTGCCCGGCACACAGTCAACGAGCTGGAGAAGCTGTTCCGATATTTCGGCCTGCCAGAGGTGTTAGTGACAGACAATGGAACACAATTTACCTCGACCTATTTTCGCGAGTGGTGCAAGGAAAAGGGAATTCAGCAGATGTTCTGACCACCATGTCGCCCGCAATCAAAAGGACAGGCGGAAAGGTTCGTGGATACGTTCATACGTGCACTCTGTAAAGCACGGCAAAGAAGGACTTCACAGGATTCAATTCAATCATTTCGATGCATGTTTCAGATCACTCCGAATCCAAACTTCCCTGATGGGAAATCCCCCACAGAAGTACCATTTGGAAGAAAGATCCGGACGTTGTTCGGTAAACTTGTACCAAGGAGAATAGAAAAGCACGGCAACAGACACCTGGAGGAAGATTGCAAAATTAGGCTCCGTATCTTCAATGTTGGTGATATGGTTTACGCCCGGGATTTTCGAAGGCCAAAAGGGGGGTCGAGCGAAACTCTTTTCGGCAGGAAAGGCAGAGTTATCTATGAGGTGATGGTTGGACGTGAGAAATGGATTACGCAAATCAATCAGTTGAGATCGAACCATGGCAAAACCCAAGGTCCCCTCGAACCACTAGCTTTGCACTGGGACATTCTGCTAGACACGTTAGGGCTGGAAGTTGAGGGGCAGCAGCCCGATGTGACGAAACCAATGCCGCAGAAATCAGATGCACACTGCAGGCCGGCTCGGAAGCGGAGAAGACCACGACGGCTGCAAATCGATCCCCGTGCGAAAAGCTA
This sequence comes from Dicrocoelium dendriticum, assembly GCA_944474145.2. Taxonomy (NCBI): domain Eukaryota; kingdom Metazoa; phylum Platyhelminthes; class Trematoda; order Plagiorchiida; family Dicrocoeliidae; genus Dicrocoelium; species Dicrocoelium dendriticum. The sequence goes on from OX104062.1 coordinate 41,844,058, forward strand.
CGAACACAATCAGGTTCGAAGGGTGTGCAAGCTGACCCAATTCGGAAAGGGAGGTGACAGCTGAGCGAGAAAGCAGATTACCAACGCTCGCGTGTTTGACACAAATCGTGCTTGGGAAAGACGCTGCAAGAGTGTTGCCTGGGCCCAGCCGAAAGCTGATGAAATCGCGCATCAGACAACATGTACGTTGCCATGCACCGGGTAGGCGGATGAAGATAGCCGGAGATAGCCGTGATCACGAAAGGTGGATAGGCAGATTTAAACTTAGGCAATATCAATATTATCCATAGTCTTTGGTGAGATGACGGTTACTTCTAAATCCATGATCTGAAGAGATGTAACTGCACATATGTGCAGAATATATCAGATAACAGAAAGTTCAGTCATTCGAGGCTCTGTCAGACAGAGTAGTATTACCGAGTTTCTTACACCGCTAATCTAACGCTCACGAAATAAAATAGATACTCAGTTTCAGGTTCTCTGAGCAAATTAAATAGCACACAATGTGGTCCAGCTAATTTCTGAATGACATCCGGAAGGAAATCTATGTTAAACTTGTCAAAATTTAGCTTCTAAAAACATCTTTGCCTATGCAAGCAAACTGCATTTACACATTTATGGAAAAAGGATGTGATAAACTACTCCAACAAACCTACGAAAGACGTTTAGAAAACACATTATAATAAGCGAGTTATGCATGTATTCTGCGAATTGCTAGCTCGAACCAATTTATCTAGTACTATTTTAGAACAATCGAGTGGCTCCGCGTGATTCGATACACAGAAGAAGCAATACGGTTCATTTGTAAAAAAAACCTCCGCTAAAATTCAAAACGTTTAAGTTTGCACCGACGATCCTATGTTAGTTGCATTAAGGAATCAGAATAAATGTGAAAATTAATATACCCCATATCAAGCTGCGAACATTCTTTATGCAAAATGAGCGGGTAAATATTCCGACAAAATACACAAGAGCTTAGCATTGCGATAAGAAGTATCATTTACGACAGTGCTAAAAGAACCGTTTAATTAAGGATAAATGGGAACGCCGTCATATTGCAAATTGGCTGGTAATTGCGAGAAAGGCAGATTTGCCGTCTTGCAGAAAACGCGTAAGATAAGGTATAATCAAGGAGCAGTAGGCGTTACCAGCAGGGTGGGCTGCTGAATAGTAGGCGCAGTTGTTGAACATTCAGATACAGCGTTTTGCAGGGGATGGCTTGTATCTGCCAAGTTTGGAGATGTTAGTTTCGTAAAAGAATTGGCGGGGTTGAACAGGAGTCTTTTGACAATAGTAGGCTTCAGAAACTCGTAGCTTCAAGATAAAAGACTTACTGATCTGACATTTACGTTAAAGTGCTATACCAGAATACCGGGATAAACCAAAGTGTAAAAGTACCACCAGTGTAGCTAACCATAGATTTGGATTAAACGAAGTAACAAATCACGTAGGAAAACCTAGGCTTTCAGAAGAAAGTCGTAAAATGACAACATGAAGTTTCCGATTGCACAAGCGTCCAAAATATGAACCACCGTGTTATCGATGGCAAATCAGAAAAAGCCCTGCAAAAATTTGATGACAACTTGAAGGAAACTTGAAATAGACGTTTCCAGGAGCATGCTAAATTACTACGGTCGGAACAGTAGAAAAAATTATCATGAAGGTCCCCCGTTAATGTATAGTTCAAACAAAAGCGGACCGCTTCAAGCCCTAGAGACCGCGTAAGGAATATTAAGAATAAACTGAAGGATGTGCTGATATGATAAAGGAAATCTAGCCACCAACAAGCCAAAAGCTACTAAAAAAGCAAACACGAGACAGAAATAAAAAAGTAAAGCCGGCCTACGTATATGAAATCGCAGATGCACTATCAGTATACACAGGCAACCTCACGCATAGTGCTATTAAGATAACGTGTTGAAAACTCAAAATAACGTGCTGTTCATGCAAATTCACACGCGCATAAATTCGTTCTCTGTTTGAGGGGTTACGTACACGCACTATCAGTGACAATTTCATAGGTCATGGGAGATTAGCCAATGGGACTCCACGGATGTAAGCACAGGGCTAGTTGTATACGTATATGAGGGACAGGTATGTCCCCAAGTAGGTTGACACATTGGTTTTAGAGGAAGGCAGACAAGGAGGAAAGAGTCAGTGCTAGAGATCACCAACATTACGCCTGACTGTAGCTGGTCAACCTAGGATGTGGTGCTTGTTCTCCCTCAGCACCCGATTAACAAATCTTTTGTCGGAAACAGTTACCATTGGTTCGTATTCTGACCCCGGCCGGTAGCCGGTGTCACTGTCCCAAATTTTCAGCGCTTGTCCGAACAGTCTGTAACGTATCGAGCGCAAATTTTGTGATCAGTCCAAGGTGCACAATACCAGTGACACAGCTAGGCTCCAGGCAATTATTTTCTCTGGCCGAGACAATATACCGCCTGAAGATAATAATAATAATAATAATAATAACAATAAATAATAATAATAACAGTAATGAACATATTTCTCATCAAGTGAAATGCTGTGACAATATCTGGCACAGAACATACACGCACAGGTGATTTTCTGCTCTTGCAAAAGCCATACAAAGTTATCTTCTTATATTTGTCTGCATTCCTGGCAAGGTATTTGCCCCATAAGTTTGTCTTATGCGACGCTAGAAAGCAAATTTGCAGTTTGAGTAGTTTGCATACACTGAGGTCTAATTACGTTGCATGAAGTGGTGGTACTACACACATTAGACGTCACCTGGGCTTTTATTGAATTGATGTTTATATGACCAACCCCACAAAAAACATGACATAGTGTTTTCCGGGTAGATGTAGCTACCCAACTTTCTGCGAAAACATTGCATAGTCTCACGCGACCTGATGGTGACTGGCAGCCGATTCCACAGAGAAGCTTATATAGTGAGACGAAAGTTAAACCGCAAATTTGTCTTGTATCGTGGTATAATCAGGATAACTCTATGTTACCTAATTCTCATTTGTGATTGTGTTACAATGCTAAGGTGAATCGATTGCAGTGGGTATTGCCATGAATCAGATTGTGCAGTAGTCTCAAGTTATCTTTCAGTCTTTGCAGCCAAAGCGGATCGCCGTGGAGTTGATGGCATCGCTTCCAAGAGTTTATGATAGAATGCTTCCCATTACGTGCTTAGTAAATGACCATTGACGGTTTTCTATCGATAGCCTGTCTGATTGCCCCATATTGCCTCAGATTATGCTGCGGTACTCCAGGATGGGACGATTAAGGATTTTAAATACTTCAACTGTAGCTGTGATAGTATGCATGTTATGAGAGATGTTGGCAGAAGCTTGTCTGGCTCGTACTATATGGTACTCAATCTGTGCTAAGCACATGAAGATACAGGAATATTTGATTCTAAGGTCACGGCTAGACCGTCGTACACAGATGCGTTCGCTGTTACGTGTGATAGCTACTTCTGGTGTCCATAGACCACGACATATGGTACTTGACTGTTGTGCATAAAACGTCACCATCCACTTGTTGCACTAGATCTCAAGCGAAGGAATGTATTCTTGAATGAGTGGTAGTACATTCGGAAGCTCAACTCGTCTGTACTGGTGAACAAATATTATTTCATCAGCAAAGAAAAACTGTACTCTAGGTTTGTTAACCAAACTGCTATCACTGACAAAAAGGGGTAAATTAATTTACCCAGCGCACATCCTTGTTTAATCCCGCTGGAAGAGTAATAGTCACCTACGGTGACTATTTTAGCGTGGTCGCTCATGTATGACGATAGCCAACCCATTAATGTGTTCCGAACTTCAAAGAAATCTATTTGAGTCGGTAACCGTTTGTGAGGCACTCGACCAGATGTTTTCTGCATGTCCAAGCATGGAATGAATATTGCATATTTTGAGTCGATGGAGTTTGGTATGTAGTTCCGGTAACGCAGCTACCATAATGTGTACGATCGTTGGTTAAGGAAACAATTTTAGGACCTGTGTATAATCTACAGTAAATCGATGAGATCCCCCGTACTATTTTAAAATTTTTTTATAACAATTGGGGGTTATAAACAAACGTTATTTTATAAGCATGCTTGCCAATTTTAACGAGCCACAAACATTACTGTTATCAAAACGTGGTACACCGCTGATATTTTAGGGTGTATTTCAACTACAACAAATTGAACTTCTTTTCTTAAAGATAGCTGCAGAAGCAGAATTGGAGGATTCTTCATGAAACTCAGTCACATATGTACAGCTGAAGCATTTGAACATTCACCACTGGCAAATGTCCCTGATGCTCTCTAGTTCTCCGTCTAGAGAGTTTCGGTTTACTTACATCTGACCGCTATCAGCAAAATTCAGCAACCCTGAATGTTGTCCGTATCAGCTCAGCTTTCGATTTTACATCGAACTTGACGTACAAACAATGGATACTTGTAGGTGATTTCAACATACCGAAGATATAATGATATTCCTAAGCCTCGTTGACTATACACAGAGCCTTCATTTATTCAATCAGAGTTGGTTGGACACAGTGTATTTCTACACCAACTAGGTTGACGAAAACATTATACCTCATGCTTACGTTGGGTATAGCCAACGTACAGAAAGGTGTTTCAGTGAAAATCCCTGGGAGCGAAGGCCACATGATACTCTTAACCTTCACGGTTAACATGGCCACCAAACCAGTACCTCCTTTCCAGTACACCAGCGGCAATATTAACGAGAAAACCTTCAGTCAACTAATCCGGTTCTGCGACTGGGATGCCTTTCTTCTTTCCAACAATGCATGCACAGCCGTGGAACACTTCTATCATCAGGTTCAGCGAGCCATAACCCTGGTTGCAGCACAAGAAATACAAATCAGTGAGGTTTAAAATGATGCAGCTAAACGTTCGATGTTAGAAATCCAGGAAATCGATCGCCCGCTAATAAAAAGGTTAAGATATTTTAAAAGGATGCCACAGATGCACCGACTCATCCCTTAAGTCAAGCACCTAGAATGGATGGAAAGAAACCAAAAGGATCAAGCAAACCTACAAATGACATGTAAAGCAAAGAGCTGGTCAAATTTCGCTTTCGAAAAAACAAATTACGCTTTTCCGTTTTCACTGAACTCGTGGACGACATCCAGGCGCCATCTGCAACAATTTAGCTTGTTCTTTAGGACTAGTTAATACGAGTCTGAGCCATTGCGTGAAATTAAGCGCGGATATCAGAAGGCAGTTGGAGCCGAACACCGCGGACTCTATTCGACGGGCTAGAAAAAGACGCGAACGGATGAAGCAAGACAGGAGGTACCCGTTAACGCAAGAACTTACAAGGCGGTCGAGTGTAGAGACGGTTGTAAGGAAGATTTAAACAAGAAAGCATAATGTACAATTAGTAAACAATTAAATGGTACATAAAAGATAGCAGTTATCGTTTTGGGTGCTACAGAGCTCCCCCATAGGAAGCTGAAAACAGAAACAGTTCGATATCGAAAATGACTAATTAATCGAGGTTCGTAGGGTAAAGTCGTGCCGAGTAAGAATGAGCTGGCCTTGGTGTCAAATGGGAGTTCGCCGGAAATCGGAGTCCGCTTTGCCGTTTGTGACATTATTTTTTGGTTGAGGGGCAGGGTACACTTCGGCGAACCGTTGGAGCGGGCTTGTTGGACTACAAAAAGACTGGCAAGCCCAGAAAAGGGCCGACAGGACCTCAACCTCCGCTGCTGCCAAACGGTGTGCTTGGGAGTAGTCTCTCCCCCCTCGCACCCCACCCCGCGCCAAAACGACTATCTTCCCACGGAGAAAAGACCGTCGTTTCACGAAGAAGTGACCCTCGTCCGGTGGAGAAACGAGCAGCATTCGCATCAGGATCCTGGTTGACTGCGCCGATCCTCGAAGATATTGCTCGTGTGGACCAATCCATCCAAGGGGAGGGTTGGGGCATCTAGAGACGTAAAAATAGAAAAACAGGCGCAGAAAACGCCAGAACGAAGGAATGATTTGCGTGTTTAGATTTCTTGGTTCCTTGAATATTTTTTAGTACAGGTTTTTCAGAGGATTTTGAGGTTTATTGTTTTTCAAAACCCCTCGAACAAAAGCAGGGCAAATACGCAAAATATCTACAAACCTAAACGTATTTATACTGTACATAATCATAAAAATGAAGAGGCTTACTCACCTCTCGACCACGGCGATGGATCATGGTAGGCGCCGGGCTAAAATCGGGAGAAGTCGGGACGGCTCATGCTTGTAGACCGAGATCGTGGTCTGATTGAACTGCACTAGGATGCTGAAAGCTGGTGCGGTGTGTTGTGACGTCGCACGAAGCACTACTAGACGAAGTAGAGGAGTTGGTTTCTTCCATAAAGGCAGGCTTCAGACGGTCGGTGGTGAACACTTCGCGTCGGCCACCGCGCTCAGTAGTGTACGTTTATTCGCACGGTGTAGCACTTTGAAAGGTCCCATGTACGTCAACTGAAGTGGCTGTCGAACACCAGCTGCGCGAAGAAGGGCATGTGAACACCTAGACAGTTTCTCGGGCACGTGCACTGGTGACTTCTGCGATCGAGGAGCGAGTGGATGTAGCTTACGCATCTGGTGAGCCAATGGATTGGTGTAACTTCCGTAGTCAAAGGAGGTAGTAGACGGACTGGTGCTACCTCCTGTCCGGGCAACCGCAGCGTGCAACCGTAGGCTAGCTGCGCTGGTGTTGCATCAAAATCGGTTTCAACAGTGTTTCTTAAGCCTATGAGCACGAGGGAAGTGTGTCAGACCATGAAGGATCTGAGTGCGCACGTAACGCTGTCTTCAGGTGGCGGTGATAACGCTCCACTATGCCGTTAGCGGCCGGATGATACGCCGTCGTCTGGAATTGGCGGTAACCTAAGTCCTTAAGTAAAGAAGCAAACGTGGAGGAAAGGTGTGACCCACGATCTGTGGTCACGATGGGTGGGCAGTCATACTATGCAACGCAGCGTTCTAGAAAAGCTTTTGCGATTGTTTCTAAAGAGAAATTTGGGATAAGGACGGCCTCAAGTCATCTAGCAAATCGATCGATACAGGTCAGTAGCTACACAAAGTTTTTCGAAGGCGGCAGAGGATATCTGATGTGATGAAAACCTGCGGCTGGCATAGGTAACGTGCCTAATCGGCTTCTCGTGTGCTTATGCACCTTAGGGCGTTGACACGGAAGGCCAGCAGCTTCCCAAGTACGGACGTCCCGATTGACATTGCGCTAAACGAATCGTGCGGTTACGAGTTTAACCGATGCCCGGACGCCTGGATGAGACAAGCCGTGCAAAATGTTAAACACGGTCTGCCAAAACTCGCTTGGGATGACTGGACGCGACGTGCCCAGAAATAAATCGCAAAGTATAATTCCGTCTGATAATGTCAGCTGAACGGGTCGTATGTCTGATGAGGGAGACCTTTGTTGAAGATCAAACTCAGGATCGTTGAGTTTCGCGGTGGCCATAGCTGCCAAGTCGATAGCAGGGCCGTTGTCATAGGAGGTGGCTTGGATTTTGGAAAGTGCATCGGCGACGGTGTTGTGCACACCTGAGACTTGCCGTATATCAGTCGTAAACTGAGCGATATAGTCAACATGACGGGACACTCTAGGTGAGTATCGGTCGGTAGTCGACCGGAGCACGTAAGTCACAGTTTTGTGGTCGGTAAAGACGGCAAACGAGTGGTCTTCTAAGACGTGTCGCAAGTGACGTATGGCTAGGTATATGGCTAGTAGCTCTCTACCTAAACCACAGTAGCGAGATTCCGTAGGTTACAGGCGTTTGGAGAAAATCGCTAATGTCTGCCACTTGTCGGCTACTCCTTGCTACGAAACAGCGCCGATTGCCACGTCCGAGGCTTCAGTACTGAAGGACAGCGGAGCTGCCGCATCGTGATGCGCTATAGAAGCTATGTTGGCGATTGCCTCTTTAAACGAGTTAAAAGCAGTGCGTGCTACGGCAGGAAATTTGAATTTCTTGAGTTTCCCTCGGAGAAGGTCCGTGAGGTGTTGTATCAGCTACGCGCAGTTTGGCATGAACCGTCGGTAAAAGATGACAAGCCCATTAAAACGCCTAAGCTGTTTGAAAGAATAAGACTCTGCTTAGTCGTTGATAGCTTAAATTTTAGCCTGTGGTGACACGAGTCCTGCAGAGGACATATGATGGCCGAGGAAGTTTACTGAGTGGACAAGAAACGAACAATTTACTGCATTGATCGTCACCCCTTGTTGAGATAAACGATCAAAATGTGACGGATATGGCCTTCTCGTGAGGAGCGCGCGATGAAAATGTCGTTGTGATAAGCGTATGCGAATTCTAAGCCGCGACAAACTTGGTCGATGAAGTGCTGAAAAGTGTGCGCAGCATTCTTGAGACTAAATGGCATGCGCAGGAGCTGGTAAGAATCAAATTCGGCTACCGGAATTTAGTTGTATGCGCGTACCACTTCGGTTTTGCTGAAGACATTTTTATCCGCCAGACTAGTGGTGAGGTCCACGATGTGTGGGATCGGATAGCGATCAGGCGTGCTAACCGTATTCATGATTTGATAGTCTCCGCAAGAACGCCAGTCCCCCATGACCTTCTTCGGGACCATGTGGAGAGGCGACGTCAGTGGGCTGTTAGACGGTTTGATAACACCGAGCTGAAGCATGTGATCGAATTCAGCTCTTTCTGCAAGTAGTTTGTCAGGAGCAAGCCGTCTTGGCCGTGCGCTAACTGCTGGAGCGCGCGTGACTAAGTGGTGAACGACCTCTGTCGTGACTGGCGGAAGCTCTGCGGTTGGTCATACCAGGCGTGCGTATTCAGACAGTAGGTTCGCATAATCTAACGGTACATCGACGATTCGAAAAACGGTACTGATTATCGAGGAGTCCATAAGAACGACTTCGACCCCTAGTTTAGGACGGTCGTCGACAAGTCTGTAGCGACCAGCATCAACACACAACCTAAAATGTCGGAGGAAGTCGATACCGATAATTGCGAAGTGTACGGACGCAACCATGAAGACCCACTGAAAATCTCGGCGAAGATTGATGTCCAGGTTCATAATGCGGGGACCGAATGGAGCTATCGGGGAACCGTTTGCCCGCACATAAATTGTACGTAGACTCTGAGTGATTCTCGTCCGCATTTTCTGGGATGATGCTAACTTCCAGTAACGTGTCGACGAGGATGGTGATGGAAGAAAGTCGATCCTTAAGGTAAGACAGGCGATTTGCTTGGTTATTAACTGCTACGTTGGTCCTGCTAGTATGCGGACAATTCGCTTTCCATGAAGCAGCTGGGTCGTGCCTAATGTATGGAGCTCGACAACTTCTAGCTCTTCCACCATATTGGCGGTGATACCAACATACTTCTTCGACTGGTTTGACATGTTCTGACTAAGAACGTGCATGGATAATGTTGCGCTTTCGTGTCGAACGAGACGTACTGGGTGCAGGAACAGACAAGCTTCGATGAACGGTAGCCAAAATGTGGTCAGCATCTGCCCGTAGCACACGCCGCTTCGAAGCCTTCATTGTTGTTATAGTGCTGCGAAGTGGAGCAATTTCAGTCAGAGCGGTTTGATGACTGGGAGCAAATATAAGATCCCATTTTCACTGGTGAGAATATGTCACCGGAGCTACTGGACTTCTGCTGCGAAAGACGTTCGAAAGCAGCGTCTACCTTGGTAGCTAATTATTTCGGGGTGTATCCAGAAACGTAGACAGCATTACCGGCAATGGCTCTGGGAGACGTGCAAACCACAACTCTTTTATCTCTTCTTCGCTCAAGAATAAGGGACCAGCGATTCGCTGAAGTTGGCGGAGCAACGCCGACGACTTGCGATCTGCAAGCTTGAGACTATTGAGCTGTTCACATCGAGATCTTGCGCTGGGCTGTACCACTTTTAGAATCGCTTGCTTCATCGTTTCATACTTTGCTTCATTCGATGGGTAGAGTAGAATGTCCTCAATCAGCGTCACAACCGAAGAAGCAAGGCGTGGAACAGGCTGATGGTACCTCGGACAGCCCGTCTTAATGCGTTAATTTTCCAGTTCCATCTCGAATATCACAAAAAAATCCTCTGGGTTGTGATCCATGAAAGTTGGAACAGCCAAAGTATGCATGATTACAATGTGAAACGACTCAGATGCCACTTTCAAAATGTAAATTAAAAGATCAAGGATGAACAAACACACGAGGAAAGTATTAAAACTACTCAAGAGACAAATGAATACACGAATATAATCGAAAAAGGGAACGGACTCATAAAGAATTACACACGACGATAAAAGCTATAATTCGCGCGTACGAATCGGGGTCACCCATTTGTAAAGTTAGGAAATACTAGTAGGAGACAGTGCACGAAATTACGCGCGGATATCAGTAATTGGAGTCGGATACAGCCAAATGTTTACGATGGGCTACAAAAAGACGTGGACGGATGAAGCAAGACAGGAGGTACCCGTTAACGCGGAAACTTACAAGGCGGTCGATTGTTGAGCCGGTTGTAAGGAAGATTAAACCAGAAAGAATAATGTGCAGTTGGTAGACAATTAAATAGTACATAAAAGATAGCAGTTATCTTTTTGGGCGCTACAGTTCCTCGCTAACTACATGCACCTTAACGCTAACGTCATAATTATACTAAGGCTCCATTTTAAGTTAGATTGCTCCCTGCAATAAACAACACACCTTCTGTTTGACAGTGCTTAATTCTGAAAGCTGATGGCATCCCTCATCCGCTATACAACTGGGAGGGACTTTTATGTCACTGTTCGTTTTATAGACGCTTGCAACTCACCGGGATCTAAGTACCTGCAGATAAATGAAAAAATCATCTCTAAGCCACCGACACAAGGACTGAACTAAACGGAAGATTGAAGATTACAGGCCAAGACATAACAACCGTATTATAGCCCGATTGTTGGTGAAATTGTTAGAAAGTGTTAGGAATTTCATCGATTTACTGTAGATTATACACAGGTCCTAAAATTGTTTCCTTAACCAACGATCGTACACATTATGGTAGCTGCGTTACCGAAACTACATACCAAACTCCATCGATTCAAAATATGCAATATTCATTCCACGCTTCGACATGCAGAAAACATCTGATCGAGTGCCTCACAAACGGTTACCGACTCAAATAGATTACTTTGAAGTTCGGAACACATTAATGAGTTGGCTATCGTCTTTATTATTATCATTATTATTACTGTTATTATTATCATTATCTTTATGCGGTATATTGTCTCTGCCAGAGAAAATAATTGCCTGGAGCCTAGCTGTGTCACCGGTATTGTGCACCTTGGACTGATCATAAAATTTGCGCTCGATACGTTACAGACTGTTCGGACAAGCGCTGAAAATTTGGGACAGTGACACCGGCTACCGGCCGGGGTCAGAATACGAACCAATGGTAATTGTTTCCGACAAAAGATTTGTTAATCGGGTGCTGAGGGAGAACAAGCACCACATCCTAGGTTGACCAGCTACAGTCAGGCGTAATGTTGGTGATCTCTAGCACTGACTCTTTCCTCCTTGTCTGCCTTCCTCTAAAACCAATGTGTCAACCTACTTGGGGACATACCTGTCCCTCATATACGTATACAACTAGCCCTGTGCTTACATCCGTGGAGTCCCATTGGCTAATCTCCCATGACCTATGAAATTGTCACTGATAGTGCGTATACGTAACCCCTCAGACAGAGAATGGATTGATGCGTGCGTGAATTTGAATAAGCCACACGTTACTTTGTTTTTCAAACGCTAACTTATTAGCACTATGCGTGCATTTTCTTGTGAAAGGACCTGTTATTTTTAGTAGCCTGTTTAAAGTTTCCTGGTAGATTATTGTATTGCTAACTCAGGACCTTTACAAAGCAATTGCCTACTTAACATTAACTTTTGAGTTACATTTTTGACTAAATATTTTATATTTCCAGATTTTATTTTACTTATGAATTTCTTCGCGGCATAGTTTTGTTTAGGTTTGGTCCCAATAATACAAATGTTTATTATTAATCGACGTACGTGATTTTTGTATCGAATTCATTTTTCTTTACTGTGTACACCATCTTTCTCAGAGAAACCCAATTATCGTCGTGCTTCTGGATATTACAACCCCTTTTGATTTCTAGGTCTGTGCCTCGCGCTGCTGAGGAATAAAACGTTTATTTCTTTGGTTATTTAACTTTATGTCGTTTCTGCTGTGAATTATTTCACCTGATGTTCTTGCCCATCTTTTTTGTTACTGCGTAATCATGCGTCCTGCAAATGTAGAGATAATAGTACGCTCCCTTCTTTACTTCTTTTATCAGCAGACTACGCCACCTTTGCCCTAACTTCCTAATCCTATTATTACTAAGCATTGGGAATTTTCGCTACCAAACATCGCAGAGCGTTCGAAACAATAACATTGTGCTTCTCCACAGCTGCGAAATGGGTGGTGTTGGATGTTGTAGAGAGATTGCTAACTTAAATGATGGTAGAAATATCATGTAAAATTTGTTTAGTCGTTTGGGGAAAGACTACATAAGTTTAGCCCTTCTTGTGTTTGTGTCTTCGTCTATCATCGCGTGAGACAACACAGAGCATGTGGCTTACATCTTGTATTGCGTTGCGCTTGCATCAGGTTGAGGACAATATGACACGGACTTTTGGTGGTTTGTACGTTTAAACGTTATGAATTGCAAAAGAACCCAGCGGTACCACCGCCGCTCTACCATTGCTTTTCTTTGTCTGATTTGTTATTATGAAAGGTAGCAAGAAGATCAGTTCTCTCATAAAGCTCCAATTTACTTTTGTATTATACCCTCAGTTTCTACGGGGCACGCCTATTTCTGACTGGACAGGTAGCTGAAAGCCTTTTCCGGTAAAATAAATCCCAATAATCGAAATATGTTCAAGACTATGACATGCTTTCGAGTAACAGAATAGTAGCCTCACATGTAAGTGTATTAAATGGTACTGTAACAGTTGTTTCTGCAATTGTGATTGTGCTCGATGGGTTCGCCAATTTGAGAAGAGATCTACCATTAGTTTTGTGGTATGAATGTGATCCGTCGAATAGGAATGATCCTCCGAAAATTGTAACGTCTTTTAAGATATGATAGAAAAAGATCAACATTATCAGAAGATACATCAAGGAAAAGGTGAAAATATATTTCTTTATCTATAAAATGATCAGTGACGCCTCAGATGGTACTATATTTTCCGTGTTATTAGAGATGCCTCCATGTGCTATTTACTCAGCAGTTCGAGTCTTTTTAGGTCTACAGTTTCTTCGATTTGAAGAAGTTTGTTCTATTCGAGGGGGTCAGTTCTGAATGTTTGGATTCATAGTTAACAGTTGGTTTTATTGGGGAACGGACACCTTTAGCCTGGGAGCGTTGGAGAATGCGCACGATTATTGGATCCTATGTAACATTCCATGTGATGTGCCGTGGAAGTATGCGTTGACGATTCATTTGTCTGCTAAAGAGCTGCGCTGGATTACGTCACAGAACCAAGGGATGGGTGTTGTTTCATCGAATTTAAATATTCAAATATAAGAGTGGAACCACTCATATAGCTTGGTGGAACTAGTTGAAATTGCCTACAATCCAGGTGGATGCCACTGGTAACTCTGCAGCGAACTGATAAGAACATCCAAGTGGTGACAACAAGTATGTTACTAAATCCGTGAGCCTTGATATTTCAGTCTCAACTACAACCTAGGAGCCAAAAAGTAGCAGTAGTCAACGCTTGACATGAAGATAAATGAGCGAAAACTGAACATTCATTTTCCTCATTATCGTTCTACCAATGCGGCGTAACATTCTATCTCGTTTTTGCACAAGTTTTCTGATGCAACCTTAGAATCTTATATATATATATAGATATATATATATAATGCTTGGAGGGTTTCTAACCAATCTGCTACGCGTTCCCCTTAAGGACCTGGTGGTTACAGTGTAGACGCACTGAGCAAAGTCTCAGTTTTCTTGGTTTCGAGGCCCTGAGGAGATCAAACAAGGTTGAAACGCATAGTGGAGTGCAGTATTTTTAGGCGCGCTTCAGTTGCCATATTAGTAATTGGCTTGGCCATGGTACGTTCTGATGCGCAGCATAGTCCACATTGCTACTGCGCATCGCAATCCAACCACGCAGTGAGTAACTCAAACTGACGCTAAATTCACTCATTTTGTTCGTTTCAACAGGTGGGCTTCACACAAACATTCAAAAATTCAAACATTGACTTCGAGGTCACCTAGATTGGTGACGAAACGACTGCAGTAAATTTGCCGAGCTCAGCGAACTGTTCAACCGCCATCTGAACAACCTGAGCTACCCGAAAACAGTGGTTATATATATATATATATATATATATATATATATATAACACTCGGACAATAGAATCGTATTCCAACTGCTTTTCGTGAATGAGGGCTTTGCACAATCGCGGTGCGAATTCACGTTATTTTTAGTAAGCACCCTTTGATGACGCGGTTTTTTTTACTTTTGTTTATATGCTTGTAGACCAGTCCTCTTTTCACGAAACAGAATCCGTTCAGCGGGCTTCATCTGTGGCAACACGCGCCGTGATCACTAATGTAGACATAATTGCTCGGATAGAATGTATCCCTGCATTTCACATCCGTAGTAAGGATAACTCCATTTGATCCCAACAAGTTGTGTTCGCCGGTATCTTTAAATTAAATTTCTACTTATTTACCTGCCGATTATAATAAGCCGCAGTGCCGATAAATAGTACACATCAGTATTTACATTAGATGCTTTGGCGCGCATTTAGACATACGCTAGCAAGTCTTGAGTTGTACGATGCTACTGTCAAGAATGTACCTATTCTAAGTGGCAAAAGGTCGTATTTCCCAATACACTGAGGATAAGATTTTTAGTTTTAACTTCTATTCAAGCAGCATAAATTCAGGGATACCTTCCTCATTAGCAGTAGCAATTTGAATCGCACACCGATTTTGTTTCTTTTACCACTGAAGATGGCATGTTGCGCATAAGTGGATGTAAGTTAGGGCTGTTCTAGTGCTAGCAAGAAAAATACATGCTTTAAAGTTGGCGAAGTGCCAGTTATTGTGCTCATGAGAAATGTTGACATTTCGGGAGTTATACGTGAATTTGAGCAATCCATTTAATTGGATTTTCTGTTTTCCATAACAACATGCTGTTCGCACAAATAGATCTAGGTAGATAAAAGCAGAAGAACGAAAGGACAAATTAAACAAGCATACTCATAAACAAGCATACTCTTCAAAGTTTATGTGGACATGCGATCTGAAAAGTAGGTTTAAAATAGGAAAAACTGAGTGCTGGACGGGTGCAACTGCGAAACGAAAGAAACCGTTGAATGAAGATAACATCGTGGCTTGCCGAAAAACCTCCACGTGGTGCCAGTTGGGTGGTTCCGGTCAATCCTGGTTCAGCTAATATTTCGTCGGCAGTGTTCCAGGACGTAGTGGGCTTTCGCCTGCAAGCGTTTACCCTATAAAAAGGCACAAAGGTCTGCTTAACAACAATGTAACGTGGCGGACTTGACTCGCCACTAAATAAAGTCCCACTTTGCCATATCGAAGGGTATAACCCACTTCCCGAGCGTCAAACACTACAAAGATTTTAGCTGATCTATTCCTATATTGACGAATTCACCGAACAAACTCACAAATGCAGTAATAGTAACAAATTCACTCAACACGATGACTTAAACATACATACTACACGTACATACACGCATATATCCAGTATGTACTGGGTTACTTGTACCGTTACCGTACCATTACTCATGTAACGCGTTTGTCTTATCATAATCGTACCTTTGAAGGCTAGTCTCGCACCGTCGACAATAAATCATTTATTTGTTTATTTATCACCGCGTCTATTTTTACGCAGTTGCATGGTATGTCTTTAAACCACGCGAAAATACAGCATAAGGAGCAGTAGCTCTGAAAGTCTAGATCACGGATCAGATTCCGTCCTCTAACTTAACGTTGTGCTCATGATTCCCATCTGCACACAGTTACTTTTTGAACACAGGACAGAGGTATGCAAAACAAGATTGAATAAAAGCAGTATCAGGTTTCAAGTGCAGCAGAGCATGCATGTCGTCACGAGATCATCGTACACCATTGCATTAGCAGAGCAAGAAGGCAGCCAGAGTTTCAGAGGTGGAATGAGTCTATTAACCTGTGAATTTTATAAGCTATTACGTGGCATTCGGCCCTTCCTCATCAGAATCTGTGTTAAACACAGCACACGGCTTATTTACTTTTCCGTAGGTTTGTTAAACGCGACGTTAAACCCGTTTTTCTCGCGCTCCAATTCTTAACGATTATTCTCGTTGCTATGGCATCTCAGTGTAATCACCGTACGATCATCCAAATCGCATTTACTAGCGCTACTCACTGAAGCATTATAAGTGGAATTACATTACATGATTCACGCTTTCAGCAAAACATGCACTTTTAATAGCTCTCCTGCTTAAATCTACACGCAAAGCAATCTTGTTTTTAGGTCTACTAAGTTGAGTGACGTCAATCGACGAATAGATCTCGAGGCTCCTCAATGATCCTATTGTGACATTCTCACCGCCAAGGTACTGAACCCTTCCTATTCGTTACCTGCATCCGCTGGCGTTGGTCAGTAACCCGCTCACTCACTTATCGATTGGCCTAGTTTAGAATAGTGGATCAGTGCGTTGTACGACATGCCGGTTAGAATAGAAATTTGCCTTCCGTTTGCCTGACGTGTTTTGCTAAGAGCCAGCCGCTGAGCGTTAGTTCCGCACTTGCTAAATGGTGACGTTTGGTGACAAAGGTTGGAGTTGGAATTAATCACTATGAGACGCCTTACCTCCCCTGACCCAAGCCATGCTTAGCAGTTTGGAGTCGTTGAAAACGAATCTTATCTGACTACCTTGAGCTTTTCACAGTTACACACCCCCACATCAAATTTAGTGAAACCCAATCTATCGAACTACTGAGACAACACCTTGGGTGCAGAACGTCAACGGCATTTTGATGTGTTGCGTTTTTACGAAAGCACATCCTTGATGGACTACTTTAACGCCGTGGATGGCTTTTGCGGGCTGCGGCAACATGTATCCACTACACACCGAAGTTTTTCTTTATTACGACAGGGAGAAGAGGAGAATGTTAATGAATTCATCAGTCCTATACAACAGACCCTTCCTGACTGCCATTACAAGGAAATTCTCGCAACGAAATTCGAAGAGACAGTGGCGGTGCAATGTCTTTCGTTGGCATTTGACACTATAAACTTAGAGAACGTTTGCCGTTAGAAGACGATAAGAAACTCACTTGAGAAACAGCCTGCACACTGGGCAGACAAAAAGAAAGCGTTGTGCAACAGTTAATTTAGTTTTGAAGCGGTTCTCCTTCAGATGTCGTCCATGCGATTAAATCTCGAATATAATCTATCAGCAAATGTTCCTTTACCAGCTACAGATGCTGCGAAAAGCCTGAAAAGGTTACTGCTTGCAGACATAGCCGTCTACTTTTCATAAGGTAGACATATTGCACTCGTATGTCTGTCGACTGTGGTTCAACGACGGATACCTCGCTCTGCCCAGGATACTATTCGAACTGTGGAAAACGCTGAGGACCCCATATTCCATCTAATTTCGCGCACGGCCACATCGCACACGATAGGAATACCCAGTACAATATTGGTTTAAACGTTGAAGGACAGCCAGTAGGTCTGGAGATCGATCCTGGGGCCTCCGTTACATCGATCAACAACCGAACTTTGCTCGACCTGTTTCTGACTCCGACTCGATCTATAGATTATATTCATACACTGTAGAAATACTCGATGTTTTGGGCGAGTGTGACTTGAAAGTAAATCATGAGGACAATACGTTGACTCTTCCTCTTACGGTTGTCAACGCAGGCGAACCGAACCTACTTGGGATGAACCAGTTTAAGTGCATGCAAGAAATATTACAATCTGTCAAATAGGTGGATAGTATTTCAGACTTACAGACCCTCTTGAAGGCATTTGTCATTGTTTTCGACCAAACATACCTAGGAAATTACATGATTTCACAGCTTGCTTGAATATCAAGCCACAGCCTCAACCGGGATTTTTCAAGGCACGAAGTCTACTTTCGCATTTCGTTCTAAGGCAGAGTTAGAGCGATTAAAAAACGACGGAATAATTTTACCAGTACGCCATTCTTCCTGGGCTGCACGCATCATTCCTGATGGCTCAGTTCGCACTTGCGTTAACTATAAACTGACAGACAATCAAGCGATGACGACGGTACATTATCTGATTCCACGGACAGATGGGCTTTATGCAACTTTGTCGGGTGGGTAATATTTGATCCAAGCCATGATTGTACTCAAGTGAAGCTACATGAATCCTCTAAGGAAATAAACACCACCCATAAACACATTGGGTGATTCTGCTATAACCGATTACTAGTCGGGATACACTCTGCTCTGGCGAGCTTGTAAATAATTACAGACAATTTAATGAAATGTGTATTCGGAGTCTGCGCTTACTCGGATGACATTTTGGTTACTGGTCGTTTCGACTACGAACATATCACAGCACTTGCAGCAGTCTTGAAAAGCCTTCAGGAGGACTGACTGAAACTCAAGGAATCTAAATGTGACTTCTTTTGTGACACCGATACGTAGCTGGGATTTCCTTTGGACTAACAGGGGTTATATACGCTACGGGAAAAGTTCAACCCATTCTAGATTCTCCAACACCCTGAGGTATTGACAAACTACAATCATTGCTTGGGATGCTGACCCACTACTGTCGTTTCTTACCCAATTTAGCAAGTTGTCTCACACCATTGTATACCTGACTTCTTAAAAATACCAGGTGGCTTTGGTCCAGACTGAAGCGAGAAGGAATATGGCATTTTCATAGCCAAGGTACTGAACCCTTCCTATTAGTTAGCTGCATCCGCTAGCATTGGTCAGCAACCCGCTCACTCACTTATTGATTGGCCTAGTTTAGAATAGTGGATCAATCGGTCGTACGACATGACGGTTAGAATAGAAATTTGCCTTCCCTGTGCCTGATGTGTTTCCTTTGTGCTACTTCGGCTAAGAGCCAGCCACTGAGCGTTAGTTCCGCATTTGCTAAACTGTGACACCTATGCTTATACATATGAGGTGTTCCTCAGAAAGACTGTGAAAGAATTTGTGCTCTCCCGTTCTGTCTGTGCATATGGTTTGCTAGTCGCTTTGGAAGAAAGTACCAGCTGAGGCAGCGCGGATATCCATGGAACCGTGAGCAAACAAAGCGCGTAATTTTTGCTGACCAGAGACAGCGGAGAGAGACTACGCAAATATTCTACCCGTGGTTCACCGCACCATCCAATCAAGTCTTGGAAAATTGGACTTGGAATTGAATATAAAGCCTGTGCTGGACCTAAAATGTACACACAACAGAAGATGTATGAGCGTCATTACCACAGTGTTTATAACGAATGGGATTAGCTTGTTTGGATAGAAAATGCGTCAAACGACACCTCCATAACGTAACAGAAACGGCGATCGAAGTGTTATACTCAGCTTCACCACGGAAAGTTGGACCTAAAACTTCAGCATTAGACAGTCATTGCGGAGTACCAACCAGTGTTAAATATGGGCGATTCGGAATAGTACGATCTAACTATTGTAGAAAATTCCATCTAAAATCATCACGTCGCGACCACAGCGAGAAATAGAAACTTCAAAATACGACTGAATTCTTTTGGTTCTACACTGAGGGTAAGGATGGACCACTCATCGGATATATAGCTTGGTTGGTGCAGAAGTGCAGCACACCGTTATAGATTGTAGAGCGGGCAGCCTCTAAGAGAGTTGTCGCATCGGGACCAAAACATTCAGCGCCTCGAACTCGATGCTAGAACTAGGTCACTTCCATAAGTAAAGACACTCCTGCATTCATGAGCACCATCCTTTTTATCATGTAAACAACTACGCTTCAACGTAATCAAATCAGAAAGATTCAGCTTAGGCGTAGGCGTACAATTACCTGCTCTGCTCCTTTTCGGCAAGCATTCCGCTTGCTTCATCATGCAACACCTTATCGTTCTTCTACTTGAATTATTCCATAACGGTTTTCTCAGATTCAGCCGCACTCGTGCATAGGAAATAAAAATTAGTAGGTTGCGGTGTGCATTTTTTGGAGGGATGTGTGGCCGTTTCCTTTTGTTGGACCACAGATGTCGTCTTCTGTTCAGCGTGAGTAATGACCCAGCTGAATGCATCAAGTTTGGCAGTGTGCAGGCATTCGATGCACCAGTGTGCCCGAATCTGTGCCAACTCTTATTCAAGCAAAAGAACGATACGGTGTTACATGACGAAGCAAGTGGCTTGCTTGCCGAAAGTGAACAGAGCAGTTAATGGTACGCCTACGCTTAAGCTGAATCTTTCTGATTTGATTGCGCTGGAGCGAAGTTGTTTAAATGATAAAATCTGATGCTCAAGAATGCAGAATTGTCGTTACTTATAGAAGTGACCTAGTTATTTACCTCGAGGTATTTAACCGCTGGTTTCGTTGTCAATTTTGCAGAGTTTGCGTAGTTGAATAAATTATTCTTTCATGAGCAATCGAATTCCGTGACACAATCTTCATAAACGACAGGCTGCTATACGACCAGAAACAGTGGAAATCCCTTTTTTAAACAATATCAGGCCGCTGGTAGATCGTAGTGAGAGCGATAACTTATGATGTTCTGAATCGGAAAGTAATTGAACTCCACCCAAACTAGTCACGACTCGGAATAAGAACACCAGAATTGGAATTCGAATTTCGCGGGTGTGTATTCTACATCAAAAACGTGAAAAGAATAACAATAAACAATCACTGATTATTGTTTGTACAATTATCACATCCTCCGCAGCTTGAATGCAACTCCAGGTTTCTGTAATTCAGCTGTGGTTTCTGTTGCAATCTGGCAGATCTTCTTGGAGGCTGATTTTGCTCAGAATACTCATGAGAATCTGAAACTGAATCGACATTAGTATTTTCAGTGCACACTGAATCGAATGACAAATGACCGGAATCCTTGTATTGTATCTGGTCAACATGCCGTCTTTGTACAGAACAATCATCGAGATCCAAAATTTTAACCATGCGGTTTCCAATGTTGTTAACAATGATACCAGATGAGGGACGTAAATCATTGCCTCTGAAATAAGATACTTCAGCAATCCCCAAGCCAAGCATGTTTGACCTCAATGGTCTGGATTTACAAAGTTTGGCAGGTGTATCTCCAGTGGAGAAATGCACACAATTACGGTATTGAAGAAGGAAGTTATCAACACAACAATCAAGTTCATCAAAAGAAGTAGGAGCACAGGAGGTAATAGAACGTTTTAAGGTTGCAACAAAGTTTTCCGCTAGGCCATTAGAACATGGATGTCGTGGAGCGGTAAAAAGGTGGCGACACCCAAGGCTCTGTAGCCAATTAGTAACCTCTGAAGCCGAAAAGTGCGAACCATTGTCACTTACCACAGCTAATGGGACTCCTTCTCTACTAAACACTTTTCTCAAGGCACGGACAGTAAAAGCAGAATTTGGTTTATCAGTCAGGAATACCTCCGGCCACTTTGAATAAGAATCCACCACCGCAAGAGCATGGTACTTCTGCAGAAATGGTCCACAATAATCCATATGTACCCTTTGCCAGGGCTCGCATGTCATCAGCCATGGTGTCCACTTTGACGGTTGCCGTAAAATTTTGTGTTTACAGTTCGGGCAATCCGAAGCAGTTCGTCGAATATCTGCATTTAATTCAGGCCACCAGCACAAGCATCACGCTAAAGACTTCATCTTTTCAACACCAAAGTGACCGGAATGTAAATCCGTCAGAATAGCTGATCTCAAAGTCGGCGGGATAACAATGCGGTCATTTGCACATATTAATCCATCAGGTGTAACACACAATTCATCACGACGCACATAAAATTGTGGGAACTTCCGTTTGAGAGAAACGGACCAACCACGTTTGACAGCAGAAATCAATGACCCATAATACCTTCTAGTATCATTGATAAGGGCAGAACGAGAGATTGGAAGCGGCTGGGTGAGTAAACAACTCATTTCAGAATCGGTTTCAAATATTGTTGCAGTACGTGATAAGTAGTTGACGTGGGGAATGAGCTTCGCACTTCTGTGCTCGACCACATGGTTATACGCATTAAGGGCAACACTCCACCTTTGGACCATGGCTGCTGAAGACTTAGCTAAAGAACTGGAAGGATTGTAAATAAACTTCAGAGCTTCATGATCTGTCACAATGGTAAATCTGAGGCCAAACAAGTATTTGTGAAGTCTAGTGACTGCCCAGTATACAGCCAAAGCTTCTCGATGAGTCTGAGCATATCCTTTTGCAGCATTGCTTAGTCGACGGGAAATACACAGAATGGGGTGTCCATTCTTCTCTAACACAGCTCCAATACCAGTGGGTGAAGCGTCTGTGAAAAGCACAGTAGGTAATTTAGGAGAAAAGGTGTGAAGAACACAACCAGATGCAAGAATTTTTAAAAGCTTCCGAAGAACATGTTCATGTCTGTCTAACCAAACAAAACTCTTGTCATTCAACAAAGTGAATAAAGGATCAGCAATGGATGCAAAACCAGGAATGAATTTGGAATAGTACTGTAAAGCGCCCATCAGTGATCGGAGCTCATGAACATTGGTGGGGGACTTCACATCAACCAATGGTTTTATCCGACCAGGATCTGGTTTGAATCCTTCAGATGTAACCTGATAATCAAGACAACTGATTTCATGGACACCAATTAAGCACTTCTTAGGATTGATATTCACATTAGCATCCTTGAAGCGAGTCAAAAGTGCCAGTAATCGGTAGTCATGTGTCGGTTTGTTAATAGCATGTACAAAAACATCGTCTTGATAGACCTCAACACCCATCAGATCTTTCACAATGGAGTTCATCACATCTTGGAATATGGCTGGCGACACCTATAGACCAAAGGGAAGAAATCTATAGCGATACAACCCAAAAGGTGTATTGATTGTGGTCAGTTCACTAGACTCATCAGACAGTGGTATCTGCAGATATGCATCTTTTAAGTCTAGCCTCGAGAAAATCTTGGATCCGTGTAGATGCGAGAGAATAGAATCAGGTTCTTCCGTGACACAACTACGCTGCAACAGCTTCGTATTAAGAGTGACACGGTAATCACCACAAACTCTCGGTGTCTGTCCATCCGGCTTTAACGGTGTGACAATAGGTGTGGCCCATCGTGAACTTTGTACTGGGACGAGAATTCCTGATTCACAAAGAGACATAAGTACCTTTCGAACAGGTTCTCTAAGTCCAAATGGAAGTACACGTCGTTTACAGAAAACTGGATCACCGGCCACTTCCAACTTAACGGGCGGAATTCTCGTTCCACCAGAGGTAACCGAACAATCGTGTAATAAATCACGAATTTGGGTGTCAGTATCAGTATGTGACAGAAAATTGACACTTATTTTAAGTGCCTGCATAACTTTAAGACCGAGTATGGAGGAGCCTTGACGAATGACAACGAATTTACACTCGACAGGTTTCAAATGCTTATCTAGCACTGGTAAGGTACAACATCCTATCACCGGAATGGTATGACCAGTAATACCTTTAATAGTGATGAGTGTAGAATCAAGCTGAGTGTCAGGGTACAGATGATCGAGACTCGTTTTAGAAATAAGAGACTCTACGCTACCGGTGTCAACAATGAAACGATGTGACATACCATTTCCGAAACCTAAAGTGTTGTATAAATGGCCACTCGTATTCACAGTCAATGTCAGCGAATGAAAATCGTCGGGCAAGTTCTCTGTGGAATCACCAACTTGTTTCACAACATTACAACATCTGAACTGGCGACAAACACTACGAATATGTCCAACTTTCCCACAATGATGACATTTGGAATTCCGATGCTGGCAGGTATACCGTGAATGCAACTTTCCACAAGAGACACATTGTCCAATCTTTCTATCAGCTTGACCACACTTTAAACTGTCTGAATTTCTCGGTGCATGAGATAGCCTAATTCCGAGTGGTTTGAAAGAGTTGATTTGCCACGGTTTTCTCTTCTCGGCATGAAATCGGCGACTGGCTGAGCCAAACAAGACTTGATGATCAACAGTCGTCTTTCTTTTTGTAATATCAGAAACATCCTGATAATGAAAACAGATGGATTTTACGTGATTGTAAGTCGGCGATGGAAGTGATAGGAGCTGACGATATAAATCGGGATTATTTATTCCAGCAATTAGGCGATCTCTGAGGCATTCGTCAAGTTTGTCTCCAAATGCACAAGATGATGCTTGAGATTGAAGTTGGAGAATAAAATCACGAATAGACTGAGTAGGTTGACGGATCAGCAAGTTGAATTTTACTCTTTCGGCAACCACGAAATTTTCCGGTATTAAGTGAGATAAAAGGCGGTCCCGCAACTTGTCATATGATAATTTCGATGGCAGCTGTGGGTAAGCCAGATTTTTTAGAAGCGTAAACGTCTCTCGTCCAATAACAGTTAAAAAGTGGGCAGATTTAAGATCTTCGCGAAGGTCATATTTCGTGAGCCACCATAACTCGAATCTCTCCATGTATTCTTGTAACTCCCGGGGAGATGCATTTACGTTTAAGAATTCGATGGTTGTATTCATTTAGAAATAAACGCTGACTGCGACGCCAATTATGATGTTTTGAATCGGAAAATAATTGAACTCCACCCAAACTAGTCACGACTCGGAATAAGAACACCAGAATTGGAATTCGAATTTCGCGGGTGTGTATTCTACATCAAAAAAGTGAAAAGAATAACAATAAACAATCACTGATTATTGTTTGTACAATTATCACATAACTGTAGCCTGCTTGACAGCTAGTAAGGCTTCGTTGGACTATGCCTCTGCCGATTTCGTAGCAGCAGTGGATGCTCTTATTGTCGGTCTTGCAACAGCATTCGATTTGAAGCGTGGCTCTGATGAACATCCACTAAGAGTGCATCTATAGCAGCAGCCTCAAGTTTTGGCGTACCTAACTCCGGATCACTAATTTTACGCTCGGCATGAATAGTTTGTTCTGAATTGCAATTTGAGTTCAAGCATCGAGTTCGAGGCGCCGAATGTCTTGGTCCCGATGCGACAACTCTCTTGGAGACTGCCTGCTCTATAATCTACACCGCTGTATTACACTTCTGCGCCAACCAAGCTATATATCTGACGAGTGGAACAGCTTTATATTCAGTGCAGAATCAAAATAAATCAGTCGTATTATTAAGTTTCTATATCTTGCTGGGATCGTGACAATAACATTTTAGATAGAATTTTATACAATAGTTAGATCGTACTATTCCAAATCGCACATATTTAACACAGGTTCGTACGCCACAATGACTGTTCAATGCTAAAGCCATGTGCCTAGCATTCTGTGGGCAAACAATAAGTGTCATTTTGATCTCCGAAGCTGTGAATGTCCCTTCTTGCTACGTCTATGCATTTGGCCTTAACCTAACCCTTATTGTCAAACTGGTGGTCGAGCTGGCACAGGTTCGATTAATTTTCTGTGAATAAGCCAGCAATTAAACGAGTTCAGTCAGCTCCGCAGTATGTCGTTAAGGAAAAGTTTACACCTTGATGGTGGGGTGAAGTCTCTAGGCCTTCACTTTCTTGTCAAAAGTATGCGGCTGCTGCCGTGCTGCGGTACCCAGGTGGCGGAGTAAACGGTCTGTGTGTTCTGGTCCATTGATCGCTTGCAGTGAAAGGCAAGACGGACGTGCCTAGATGCGGATTGGTCTCCGCTGCGGAGATAAGGTAGGTTAGTGTGTAAATGCTCACACATGGTTTTGAATTTGTACGGGCGATAGCTTGTTTGCATGCTTTTGAAGTGCCACATGGTGTAATAAATTGGAGTTGGACCATTAAAGCTGCTCAGCTGTGCGCTTGTAGGACTTTATGATCCTGCCCGACACTTATAATTCCGGGTAAAGTTATGATTTACTGGTATTGATCTTGTGAAAATGGCATCGCGGCGTGAAACTAGCCCAATCAGGACAAACAAGTGGTGTGTGCTAATATGCAGATGAGTGACATCGGAAAACCAAAATTACACTAAGGTGCGACCACCACTCACACATGAGTAGCAGGGATCTCTGCCATCGGTAGCACGCACGACCTTGTAAAAAAGCTGAGAATTGTTCCTTGAACACTTAACACATCTGAGCCGGGTTTGCATAAAATATATTGCATGATAGTATAACATAAGGCGGTGTGCCATGCTTTAAATCGTTTCTGGGCTGAAACAGCCTGGTCATTTCTCTTTAAGTACTACAGGATGAGCGATTGCGCTTGTCTTTTAAGAGTTTTGAATATCTTTGCATTGCTAATGAGAACATAAGTGACTTCGCTGAGTTATCTGACTAAAGTTATTAGTCCCTGCGAAGTTGTACCTTAAATTCTTCAACTTGCTAGCTAAACGTGCCAAAATAGAGTTAGGAAGCATCTTGAGGGAAAACGCCTATAACGCGTCGGGGATAAGGTATCTATACGCCATAGCGCACCTTTCCGTTCTACTTTAGCAGCATGTTGTGGTTAAGGGGAAAGGATATATTTACCTTAATACAGCGCTCGCTATTTCTTTGGAAATTTTTCCAGTGATAGGCGGGCTGTTTGCAAATGGGTGCTTTCAGGGTTGATGTTGTAGTCACTTCCAGGAAGAACGAAGGATTTATTTAATTAACAACGTATGTCTTTTTCAAACATTAGGTTTAGTGAGTGTTCGCCTCGGGTTGGAAATGAATATGTGGACTACAAACGAATGCATATGTTTTCATTACAAAATGCGGATATTTTGGTGGGAAGCATGGTGGACGTTAGCGGGTCTAAAATATCTTGAAATCTTCACCATCATTTTTTGAATCCCATGCTGTTCAGAAACTCAAGCGAAGACTTTCGCGTGTTGATAAACATGTTGGGTTGTATCCATGGCAAATGTCGATGTTTTGTAAGTTATTTGAATCGTGACCAAAACAGCTTCATCGAAGCCATTAAGAAACGAGTCACACAAGAAAGTCGTATGGTGTTTCTTGTCCAAGTCTATGTGAAAACCGTCATTACTGTTGGTTATGCGTCTATTGCTAGAGTAGTATATGTTTAAGATATGAAACTGTGTATCAAATGTATATCTACTTTACCTAGTCTCATTGACCAACACGATATCAAGACCAAAGATAAACGGCAAGAGATGCATTGCGTTACATTTAATGCAAATATTCCAAGTCCGCATTGTAGCAGTTTTTACTAACTGCATATGTACGAAGCAATGTGTTTTTATACAATTCTAAACAATGTAATGAGAAGACGTTTGTTACCTGATCAAGTGAAACTGGCAGCATACTATATGATCACTGACAGAACTAGTCAGTAATTGGGATGCTGATAGAAAGAAAGCGAATGAAAATAAAAGCACAGGCCATGGTTGATTTACTATTTTTGAAATGAGTGTCACGATCCCCAAGGAGGCTCTAGTTTGACATTCGGTTGTTTTCTACATGGTAGTTAAGACGATTGTGGCTGGTGGCCACGGCCTCAAGCACCTTGAGTATTATGGTGTTTAAATGTTACATAACCGTTACGCCAAGTCCGAGTCAACTTTATTGCCCGTAAATATTAGGTATTTAGCAATCGATGGGGTCGGCAATTTTGACCTTGGTGTCTCGCCTCTTAGTTGACCTGTTATATTAACAGCATTTAGATTTCGGATTATGTTGTCCGATCCGCTTACTCAGACGCTGCTCTATTCTGCTCATTTACCCACTTTTGCAGCTAAAGGCAAAGTGGCAAACGCAAGGTGTTGTGGCGGAGATCGGTTAGATAAGCTTCATCGGAGGTGTAGGCAATGTCTTGGTTGTCCAAAGAGGGCACAACTTGGTGGCATATAATTCCGTCGAATCGCTGTGGCTACGTACCGCTCAACTTGCTTTATCACGTCGTTTCCTTCGGATGACTACTGAAGGTATGCGGGAAATTTGACACGCTCAGTGGCGTTTGTTTGTTATCGTACATTGAGCGAATGTGGAACCTACTACAGACTGGACGGTAGCTACCTCCCTCAGCGTCTGCACATTATATTGCAATTCAAACAGTGAAGATTCAGGGCTGTATATTCTCCGTGCTCGTTGGGACTGAGTCTTGACGATGAGGCATCTGTAATGTACAGGCAGAACTTACTAAAGTGTCCGTGTAGTGGTGTTCATTTAGCTTTACTGTAGACGGATTGCCGTATCGAACGGTTTCCTATTCGAGTAGATAGCACATCTAATAAAGCGAAACACTTATTGTTCTCTATATCACATGGAAAATGAGCACTCGAGGGTGTATGTTAGAACAAAGGCACCTTTTCATGTTGTGGAGGAATAAGTCTGGGTCTATACAAAGTACACTTTTCTGGGTTCATGCATATTTAAGGTAATTTGATGGTTTGTTCAAAAAATTGCAAGGTTTGCTGATGCACTGGAATAGGACTGAAGTCGTGTGGCTGCCGATAAACCCGAAAAGGAATTTGGTACCAATGGAAAGCAGACTGCGGACGTCGTTTGGGAAACTAGTTTCAGAAATAGATAACGGGCTTGTGCTGAACGGTATTAAGCAGGGGAACAATGGTGTATTACTGGCAAAAGCGCAATGCTTAACGTGTCCCTTGGGACTGAGAAAGTTAGAAAAGAAGACACGATGATAAAATGAAAATTGTTTTAGCTGTTTCCCAATGGTTTTCGCATTTGGAAGTGCTTAGAATGTTCCCATGTCGACACGCATAAATCCAGCCTTTTAAAAGTTTCGAAACATACCTTTTGATTGCTTTATGGAACCTCATGCTGTCAAACGTTGTAAAATGAAATGCGAGTGATACTAAGATTCGCCAAACTTTTTTAAACATGGTTAGACTGGAGCACAAATAACATAAGTGGAGAGCGCGTTCCGTAGCTGACACACACGAAGGGAGAAGAACTTGCGACTATAACATGTTGTCAGCTTTAATTGTTGACCATTTAGGATGGTGTTGCTGTTCAGTTTCAACAGCGGACTGCATAAGTGGTTTGGGTTCTTCGGAATTTGGTTCACCGCTATGAGGTCCCGCCTCGCAATCGCCGAAATCGGCTGCTGTACATCCCCTGGCACTTTATTCTAAGCTGGTAGGGTAGAGAGTAAAGACTGCTAACGGTCTTACATACCCACTGCCGCCGGTACCACACCTGGATGACGAATTTCAAGTGCGGCTGCATTTAGATGTTCAACATTTGTTTGAATATTAAGGGGTCAAAAACACCGAAGGCTTTTCTAAAAAGGCCGATACGTTGATTACCGGTTGTTTACGCCTCCCCTACTTGTTTCGACCAATCGAGGTCGTCCTGAACAAGTAGCCTAAAGTCAGTCTCCTAAGAAGTCTTCTGCAAGAGGTGGACTCTAAGTTTGTAAACTCTCACGGGCTGAGAAAGCAGGCGGGTCAACTCGTACTTAGATGTGTTAAACTGGAGTAGGTTTACCGTTGAATTCTCATCAAGGCAATCAAGGTCACACTAGAGAAATCTTTATCTACAATGCTTTTAATCGCTCGCGCTCATTAAAGTCATCAGCGTAGAGCAGAAAATCAGAGGCGATAAATCTTGCCACGTTGTTGATAAATACCAAGAATAAGCGAGGTACCTGCACTCAGCATTTTGGAAGACCGCATCTCAATTCAATCGGATTAGAAAGTGATCGTCTAACAGGCACTTGAAGCATCCCATAACTCAAACACCTGCTGATTCACTCTAAATCCAAATATGATTCCATAGACTTTTAGTATGTGAAGTAGGACATGATGATTTAGGAGGCTGAAAGCTTTGGTAAAGTCCAGCTAACTGACGTTGATTCTGGACCCCCATCGGCCACTGCCGTTCAATTACCTCGAGTCATCAGCCAGTTAACGGTGAAGGCCTCGTCTTAAAGGAAGTCATACTGCGCCAGGTAATCAAATAAACCCTCAGTTACGAGTACTTTAATCGATTACGAGAACACAGGGTGGTGTGTTGTCACTGGACGATACTGCGCAGTATCTGAATGGCTGCCCCCTTTAAAGTGGAAAGGATGATGGCCTGCTTTCCCACAATGGGTACTTGTGGTTTGCTGAAACAACTTAAAACTATCGCGACAGATGCTCGGGTAGCATAGTGGTCTTAGCGTTCCGTACCTTCTGTCGAATGTTATGGACACTAGGTAAGATAAGATGGCGCAATGTGATCAACTTCCTTAGCACGGCTGCTGGGGGATAATAAGTTGGGTTGACCCCGAAGTAGGTACAGTGAAAGAAGACAGTGATAAGAACTGGTTTGGTGTACGGAAATATGGGCGCTCTGTAAAACAGGGCCTCGGTTACTTCGTTGGCGCTTTGTGCCCTTCCATAAGTTGTGGAAAGTTAAGGGATGCCTTGTTTTACTTGGCGAAGGCTGTTAACCTGCCGGTGTAATCTCTCTACATTAACCAGAAAATTTTCGGCTATGCACTGTTTAAAAGCAATTTTGTCCTCATGGGCAAGTTTGGTGCAATGGTTGCGGTTAGTCAGGAATTTGACCCAAGTTTCTGAGTGGGATTAGCCTTGTAGGCACGCCTTAATGAGTATTTACTGCTTGCATTGCTGAGTCCTGCTTTTTAAAATTGCTGACACTTTTATAGTATGAAGTAGCTTGGTTTCCAACGCCTTGTTGACGCTATCGCTAATTTTTTAACGAACTCTATTCAAACAGTGTCAAGGATATGGTTGTTCGAGAACTCCCGAGTGGGCGCTGCGATGGCTTCATTTACGACATGGTGGTGTGTATTTGTATGAGTCAGTTCCGTAGTATCAATGGGAAACATAGATACATCTTATGAATTCATGGTCACTAGGGCCATCAGTAACTTGGCGCCCACTAATTCTTCATTTGTGAGCACAAGATCCAGTACGTACGGTTTGCTTGCCACTCTGCATCTTGTGAACGATATGACAGAGTTGTATAGTGGAATGTAAGCCAGGCGTTCTTGCAAGTCGGCTTTTAACCAGTTATTGTTGGATACCGATGCCTTCAACTCGTGTACACTGAAATCTCCTGAGATGAGGATATGCTTATACATAGGGCGCACTACCCTGCTCAGGGCCAGCATCAAGCAGAAATCCATTCCAGGTAGATTCTGCTGGGAGATATACCACGTGTACAAGGTACGCATTGTTGTATCTTAATTACCGACAGCACCAGAGGGAGTGGGTTACATTCGTTTTCGGATCATTAATTATCACACATTTCGGGCCACTGTGATACTATGAAAGAACCCCAAAACCCTAGCTGAGACAGCAGTACTGGCTGAAAATTTTCTCTGGCTTCTCAACCTCATAATCGCCAACGTCTTAATACAACCAGGTTTCAGCAATGAAAATATGAACCCAAACATTTGCGGACTGACATAGTCGAAGTTTGGTAGGTTTAATAAGGAGGCATACATGAATGTTCCTCGGATTTCAGCCATGTGTCAAAGCACGTTCAATGGAAAAGTGGTTTCATTGAGCACTGAGAGGTCAATGAATAATCTTTCTTCAAAGGGCAATTAATGATCGGTTCGGCGTCAGCTTCATCGTCTTCTTAAGTAATCAACATTTTAACCTTTTTTATATAGCGATAGTAGTCTGGTCACTCACTTCAATACTAGGTTGTATGGGCCGTCAGACACAGCGTTCTAGAACAATCCCCACCGCTTTTGGTTCTTTGGGAGATATGTCACCATCGGAGAGTATGTAGCTCTTTGCCTTTAGCCAAAAATCAGATGGCTGTCAGCAACAAATCATACGCTACCTTTTCAATACTTTTGTTGCTATTTGTTTGAACTGAAGGACTTGTTACATTGTTCCTGAGCCACGTCCTTATTATCTCGTTAATGTACCTAACCCTGACACTGATTTCTCTAACACTTCATTCAAAAAAGTCTTTTACAAATATTACATTGTTCATCACATGCTTCAGTTTCAGGAATGCTATGGACAACACTGGTTCTGTCAAAAGTTTCCCTCCATTGGTCTTCTAAGCTGTGGTTGCTTCAGTATTGCTGGCACCACGGGATATCCGGAAAGACACGAGTCGGGAAGCATTCTTTTCTGCGTCTAACTGTAGACATCAGAACTCATTCTACTTCGGTGTCGGAGGTTAATATAACAAGCACTATTTTTACCTTCCAGTACTGCATAGAGTTAGGGTGCAGCGTGAGCCGCACTACGTGAAGAGTTTTAGCCACAATACCAAAAATAGTTACTGCCGACCCTTTAGTTGAGGTCTTCTAACTGCTTGCCTCTAATTGACGTCGGCTTTGATACCGAGGCATTAGAACATTGTACAGTTAGTACAAATTGTTATTTATTAGTATCATTCGTCACGTCATGGGTAGTGATCGACGAAATCGGTGATGCAACACAGTTGGCCGGTAGTGTTTGCTCCCGGAGAAATCCGTTTCGCTTCCCAGTATCCGATCGAGTGAATGTGCTGTTGATTTTAAATGTTCACCCTTTGTAGCAGCAACGGAGCATAACTTTCATTCTTATAGACATACATACTTGCTACGCATTCAGTCTGGTGATTGGATGAAGCTTTACGTGCATCTACTCCGATCTAACTGAGTACCGCAGTAACAGAACGTAAGCCGCTGGTGGTATTGGAACAACAATAGGTATTCTTGGCTAGTTGTGTCATTTCGTTTACGGTGTTCCCATCCGCCCACCCCCCCCCCAGCTTGGAACGGCGATTGTTGAGGAGGCTTGGGTTTCACACTCTACTACGCTTTTCTCAAATATGCTGATTTTGTGTACACCATTTCCTCAACCTTGGCTAGTAGTTTGTGGTAGTTCTAAGATACAGAACACCCCTTTTATCATTAGGCTAGATGTGCGTTCCATGCTGAAGCAGAGCAAGTCTGGTTTACTTCTATGAAATCCCCTCTAGCTACGTTTCAGCTAGACGCAATTCGCATAGAAGATTATACAACAAATGGATCAAGAAATAGCCTCTTTGACAGCATAAGTACATGGGCTACATACTTCTTTGGCCTGGCACACGCTAGGCTTCACTTTTTTGGGCAAATGTTATGACCGATTAGCCTGACTTGCCGTTCAAGTGAGCATGGAATGATAGGATTATTCCATGAATGGTCTTCTTTCAGCCGTCCGCTGAATCACCAGTTATTCTCGTGCTGCCGACGTTGAAATCAAGGTCACACGGTTCACGTCGCTCCGTTGCGACTGCAAGATGTATACATTATGCGTTCCTTTGGCGTTCCGGTAGATTGCATCGCTGCGCCAGTGAGGCAAATCACACGGTGGTTTAATGGTTTCGCAGACGATCCTATGGATTGTACTAGGGTAAACTTGCCGAAAGACTGATTAGGGCTCATTTTGGGGAAAACTAAACCATTTTTCACCCACTCCAAATAATTTTAAACTAACATGAGTGAGCACTTATTTAACTGTCTTATCAAGTGATAAGAATAATGAGTTCGGCGTTGGGGATACCGCGATTTCGTGTGCTTAGATATTGGGTAAAGGCTCCGGAAAACGTAAGTTTGGCTAAGTATGTGATGCAATGGGTTGATTACTGAGGGATTATGTTAAAGTGACGGTTCTCGTTAATTCAAAACGAATAACTGTAAGTCCATAAATGTGCGACTAAAGGTGACGGACTAGCTCTGAAAATTGGGAGTAGAGCAGATTGTGTAGCCTGTGCGTTTTCCCAACGGCTGCTGATTGAAGCAAGCATATTGGTTGGCTTACCTGTTGTGGTAGAGAAGGATGGATGTCTTAATAGTAGCGCCTTATACGCTGTCAGTCGGCGCAATCGGGTGCACTGATCCAGTAAGGCACTCCCCTCAGACGAATTAGAAAGTACTTCACATGACGGAGATAATCGGTTTGTCTTTTTGAGCATGATTGCTGCTAATAACCCCCATTCAAATTGTAATTTACAGTAACACACTTAAGGACTTCTTCTACTGGAAATACTAAGCGCTATCTGTGCGTTACGAGGTGAGAACTTCTTTAATCAGGTCAAAGTGCTTTTGCTGTTGTTGTAAAACTGCAGTGCGTATCACCGGAGATGCGGATTCTCTTGTCATTCATTGACTTCTAGGTTAACTCCTGTGTGGTACTGATGCCGATCATGTGATTCAAAGTAACGACATTGTGATAACGTTAGAATGAGCATTTTAGTCTATCTGTGTGAGTCTGTGGACATTGTCGAGGTCAGTGCCAATTTGGTTGGAGCACAAATATTTGCGATAGTACTAGACGCCTAGATAGGGGTTACATTGCTACTGAAATTTACTTGTGTTGGAAGGCAGTCAGCGGTATTCGCGGTGTCATCTGGACCAATCGTGCGTTAAACATTTGATTGGTTATTATCTCATGCAGTCCATGAAGCGTTTTGAGAAGTGTCAGCTGTGTTATTCGGTTAATTTTGAACAAGTGCGCGCCTTCACTTAAGTGGTCTTTTATTTGATCATATAACTTATGGTCGATAAACTCCAAAGTAACAAAGTTGCGCTTCCAGAACACTTGAATTTAAGTAGCACCGTGCA
Source organism: Dicrocoelium dendriticum (assembly GCA_944474145.2). Taxonomy (NCBI): domain Eukaryota; kingdom Metazoa; phylum Platyhelminthes; class Trematoda; order Plagiorchiida; family Dicrocoeliidae; genus Dicrocoelium; species Dicrocoelium dendriticum. The sequence continues at coordinate 41,878,681 of OX104062.1, forward strand.
AGTGTACTTCGAGTTACTTTTATACTTTACGACAAAGCGCTCTTAAAGTATTGAGTCAAGCTGATCTTCTGAAAAGGTGACAAAGATCGGAAACCAACAAGACGCTACACTGTTTAGGACATTCGGTCGGTAAGATGCGTCTAACTGTTCTCTTTTTTGTTAACTTGGTCTATTCTGAAGTAGGTGAGATATGGCCGAGGAAAGTTGGTGTTATCATAAGGGACAGAGGAAATGCAAACCAATTTGAAAAAACTGCTGTATAAGAACACTTGTGATTCCAGTTACATTGATTCATGCGCCATTGATTTTGTTTCAAACTTTTTCGGAATTAAAGTCGGTTAGAAATGGTTCAGACAAGTTTACGTAGACGGTTGTGAAAGGAAAACGAAGTAACAATGTTTAGGGAGGTGCGTGATAATATGCACATGGAAAATGTAATAGAAAGTTCATAACTAGTAAATAACCATAATTTATACATCGTAATAGTGTGTGAACAGACAGGAGAGCATGTGAAACAGTTAAACTGAGAACTGTCTCCATCATGAAACATATAAATCAAACAGAATTAAGCAAGTGCATCACACGGCTATTAACATATGATAACATTGGGCAAATGGAGTTGCGTACATAAACTGGGTGTGTTAGTTGCAGGACATCACTAGTTTAAGCTCTCAGTGGGTTCATTTCTTGCAGGCATTCATGCCTTCCACCTAGCTGTGTAGCGGAAATGAAGCATTATATGATGGTCAAGGAAGAACTTAGCTTATCCAACCCACCAATGTGTACAGGTTTTTAATTGCTATCTGTGGGTCTTCAAGCCAAGTAACAGCACAATAAGAAATAGTCTTGATGAAGAAAGATAAGCAAAGATAGATTTCATCTATCCAACCTATCGATGTACCAGTGTTTTCAAAGGCCATCAGTGAGATAACGGTTTGAGTAACGTCGAAGGATATGACAATGTAGGGGGAAGGAATGAGAGCGAGAGAGAGCTAATTTAACTAGCAAAACTCATGATAAGAGATCAGTGTATTTCAGGTTGCATTGACAAGCCTTTCCCCCATCTTTATTTGTACTTTTGTATTGTGAAATCCACGAGCGCTTAGATATTACCAAACTGTTCCCCTGCACCCATCCATCTGTGCAACAAATGGAAATCGGTTCTTTTAATGTCATTAACTGTTAAGCACTTTTAACTACGTTTTAAATGTTCCAAGCAAAGAGAAACTCCTGATGGCCTGGCGCAATCGATTCCATATAGTGGTTTAGTTGTGCGTGAGGGTGTTGTACAGTAGACGTGTGCAGCAACGAGATAGCTTTAACAAATATTCTTTGTTTGTTTGCTCATACGGTGTAGATTCTTGGAATGCCAGCTGATAGTAACCAGCGCATGTCAGTCGATGGACAATTTTGCTTAGCACCTACCTGCGACCTCATGTGGAATTCGCTATCCAAGCACGAAAACACTGGCACAGACAAGATCTCGCAGTGCTCGATACTCTAGAGAAAAGTACTCGCAAGCCCGTCAACGAGTTGATCCACTTTCCATATCAGCCGTTGCCAACCCCACGATCGGACAGCGCCTTAATGGCGACCTGATAACGACCCACCAGATTTTGAGGAACCTCAACCACGTCTGCCGCTACCTATTGTAATTCAGCTACAGCACCAATTTGAGAGGCCACCAACTGAAGTTGGCCGTGCAACACATCCGACTAGAATGTCGACTGAACTTCTACTCTGTTTGTGCTTGGCAGCCATGGAACGCTCGCCAAAATTACAGTGTTATCTTTCCCACTCAAGCTGCCTAAGAGACGACTTGACGTTACCCTAACCCAACTAATTAGATTTGGCCTGTGTACATCGACAAACGAGTTAATGTGGCGAAAGTTTCACAAGCAGTGTTAACTTACACGAGCTGTGCAGGACCGTTTATGTATTCCTCTGTGTCAACATCACGGTGCATCTGTAGCGTTTGTAGGTTGCTTCCTTATGATTATACTTTATTATTTTTATTAGCTGCATTATTGTACAGCCCGTTTTAATTGACTCGATCACTACATTCCCTTTCGGTTCTCCTTCTGCGTTGTCGCTCCAATCTGCTGTGTGCGTCATCGTTGTGTTTTCTTTGCGCGGTAAACTTCGCTCAACGGCTAGGAACTATCGCATTGATCGCGCTACGCTATACGAAGGATCATACCAAAGGTGAAGAAATCATTCGAAGTAGGAAGCTTATCCTGAGTCAGTAACGGTTACTGCTTAAACCGATTGAGTTCTGACTATAACCATTTCAGTGGTGATCAGTCGTTCGCTACAGATCCACTAAAAGAGATTACATTTGATCACCCTGCACGTTTCACTATATTTATTTTCCTCAAGCTGTCCATTCTACGAGAGCTGTCAAGTACTTGATATTTTACCTTAATAAACCATTGTTTCTATTGCACAAAACTAAAGCTAAGTAGCCTTTAGAAGCATATACTTTCATTTCTTACGACATAGCCTACTGGAAAATAAGATTGTGCGGATTATTTCTTCAGCCACTTTATTGGAAATCACGGAAATAAGGTTACTAGCGGTATACTAGTGTTCGGATCACGGACGGGCACATAACCAGCTATATGGATTCCTTTTATTTGTACCTCGTAATATTAACATGCGTGCCACTGCGGTTGATCCCGTCGTCCGGCTTGAATGTCCGGCGGTTGGTGTCGTCAGATTTCGTTGATTAAGTTGGTTTTCTTTTATCCGTAGTGCCGCGTATATAGCATGTAGATAAACGTGTCGGTCAATTGAAGTGGCGGTAGCATACTATGCTTACAATAATTCGCTAAATTGTGTCGAATTTTCACGTGCTAGGATTGTTATGTTCTCTAAGTCGAAGTGATGGCCTTCCAGATCTTCCTGTATGGAAACCAATGAATGTGGGTCATGTCTCCTTGCGTTCGATGATCTGTGTTGACGGTTTCCGTCCAGGTTGTCTGATGTACAACGAACAAGAAACGATAAATTTATATCGGTAAAGAAGCGTTGCGTTATAAGTCCCGGTGGGTAGTTGGTGGGGATATCAAAATAACAATAATGATAATAATAATAATAGTAAAACAGTTAGTAATTTAAATTTGATAATAAGGACTTATCGTTTGCTCCCGCTGTAGTCATGCAATCCGCTTAGATTCACAGCACTCACAGTTAACATCAAATAATTCCATGGTAAAGTCCAGGCGTAAGATGGAGACGTAGTGCTAAGCGATAAAGTGTAAGTGGATGAGTGCATCATCCAACCTTCTTTTAAATACTGTTAGTGTCGGTGCAGAGACCACGGAATATAGGAGATCATTCCCATGGTGACAGACACGAAGAAAAAAGAAATTTCTGTGGCATTCCAGGCGGCTATACTGTACGGTGAGTTTCAATGAGTGGCCGCTCAATTTTGTATTGGTGCTGAGTTGCAGTAAAGGGCGGCACACATGATGTGGGTATCGCAGAATCAAGTATGTCATAATCAGGTAGCCTTGTGGTCTGCGATAGCTTCCGTTGAATACCCCAAGATTCGCAGCCTCTCCTGGTATGGAAGATTGCGGGTTCCAATTACGTTCTTAGATGGCCTACGTTGTGGCTGCTCTAGTGCACTAAGGTTGGGTTTCAGCCATGGGTGCCAGGCTTGAATTGCGTATTCGACATGGGGCGAATATAGGCACTGAGCATTTGTCGAAACATGGAATTGTTTTTTGTCTAAACGCCAGTCACAATAGCCCGACGTGTTGGTACCCAGTCTGCGACGACTTTTCGGATTGCCTGGATCAACCCAATTCACCTTGAACCATGACGGCCAAGTCACGTTCGCGAGTGGATCTTTGTAGTATATTCGTTCCCAGCCGGTATGACTAGCTGCTTTGATGTCGGATGGAAAGTACTTTGCATTTACTGACGTCGAAATGCAGGCAATTCCGGGTTGACCATTGATACACCGTATCTAAGTAACTCTGAAGCCCATGTTGGTCGGCGTTCGCCAGGATCCTGCATCAGATCATGATATCGTCGGGAAAGATGAGGAAGTTTGAAGCGATTCCTTGTGCATAGTCATTTATAAACACCAAAAACAAACGTGGACCTAGCACTGAGCCTTGCGGCACACCACACTCGACTTGTATGGGGTCCGATAAAGAGCACCGAACTCTGACCACTAATCGCCGTTGAACTAGAAAGTTGGCAATCCAGCTTACAAGAGAGTCGCCGAGCCCGTAATGCTGGAGCTTGGAGATTAGTATCCGATGGTCTTGACAATCGAAATATACGAAAACTCCAACGCCTTTTGCAGCGTCAGTTGCAGCGTACTATTGGCAAATTCGTAGTACATGACCGCTGTCGACGGAAACTGTACTGCTCAGGCGTGATGATGTTATGGTTTTCCAGACAGTACACAATTGCATGGGCGACTATGGATTTCGTGACCTTGGACAGTATAGGCAGTAGGGATTCTGGCCGGTAGTTGGAGGGATCAGTTTTGCTTCGACCTTTGTGAATCGGAAATATTATTCCAAGCTTCCACATACCGGAAACTTGATTCTGGTCCGAGCAGCGCTGAAAAACAGCTAAAGGTCCAGCCAATTAGCTTGCTTCTGCTTCCAGTGTCTCTGGACGAGGGGTGTCGACACCTGGCGAGCAGTGTTTGCGTAGAGACGTCAGCTTTTACAATACAGCCTCCGCGGTAACGGTGATATGAGTTAGTCCTGGCGAGGAGACGACAAAGTTTGGTAGATATCTTGATGACAAGACCCTTTGAAACGTGGCGGCATATTGCATCCGCAGGACGTAAGCTGCTTCCCAGTTCTTCTTGTTAGGCCTACAGCCGTCCTGAGTAGAGGAAATCCCTGCCTCGCCTTTCGTAGGCCATTGACGCGCTTGTACAGCAGGTTGTGCTTAGCATTGAAGGTTTTGGCGATGTTGAGCTGATAGGCGGCTTTGTCGTCTCTTAGCAGTTGACTGCAGTGGTTACGTTGGGCTACGTAGTTGTCCCAAGTTTCTGGTGCTGGAGCTTTTCTGTACACTCGCCATGCTGCGTTGCGTACTGTCATCCATTTTAGAGTTCTATTTCTAAAAAATAACTGATTCACACTTAATGCAAACTTTTATCTCAGAAGCCTCTGCAATCAGTTGACTGAATATTTTGACGAACTCGTGCTTGGCGACTTCCGAGGGTTCATCGGCAAGGAATGACCAAGTTGTGGCGCTGATGAGCTGAGCTAAACGTTCGTAGCTTGTGATGGTTCGTACAGTCACATCTTTCTCATTCAGATATTCTGCATAGCAGACGAAGTTGAAACTGATCACTGCGTGTTCACTGTGACCCAACGGGCAATCTACAACCAACATATCAATCATATGCTCCTCATTGGTAAGCGCAAGATCCAGCACCGATGGCCAGTTGCCTGTTCTGAACCGACGGGGCAAAATAATTTGATTGTAAACAGGAGTAATAATTACGAGACCTTGTAGATCGGCTTTGAAATCTTCACTGATCGTGGAGGGAGTTTTTACACAGTGTACATTGAAATCACGCATGATAAGTATGTGAGTGTACTTTGGTTGTAAACTTCATCTTAAAGCAGCCAATTGGTGGTAGTTATTTTTGGGTGTAAAGTTAGGGGGCTGTACACCAAGACCATAAGGCAAGCGTCCCTGCCTTTTAACTGCAACCGGCACCAAAGAGAGTCGGGGAAATGCGAGTCTGAATCCTCCCCGGCTTCGCGCTCTAAGTCGCTTCGGTAATACAGGATTACCGGTCCTCCTTTTGTGAGTCTATCGTTCCGGATCAGCGACATGCCCGGTAGCAAAACTTCAGCGTCAGTCTTTCCCGTGAGCAACCGCCTCTCGGTAATACCAATGATATCATACGACCCGGAAGCTTGGCCATCTTTCAATTTGGTCAGTTTAATTGTAGGACCCTGAGCACTGGTATACAAGCAGGCCTGTTTCTCGGTCTCTAGGAGCCCACAGAGGGGTGAAGGTGTAAAGTGTGTGGGAATGCCGACCGAATAGAGGTCGGTAGTTACTTGTTTTTTTTGTCGGCTTAATGTTACCTCGTCTGAAACTCAATTCGGCCAAGGTGCGTCCCAATCTTCGTTTAGACCTACGTCAGAGTCAATTATAGCAGCAGTCAACTTACGCTTCTGTACTTTTGTCGATTTGATTGCTGCTTCAGGTGCTTTAACAACTCAGCTGTGCAAAGCTTCTGCGACCTTTAACCGAATTTCAGAAGGAAGACGTTCCTGATTTCTTTGCCAGCGATCCAAAAGATGCTTTGCTTGTTGCTCTGACTGAAGCACAAGTTTTAACATTCTAGGGCCGCACACTTTATAGTTTGGTCAGAGAGATATCTTGGTGGGTGATAGCGCTACAATATTATCCAATGAAAGTGTTGCACGAATGAACCGCCACTGTTCTAAGCCGTACCTTCCGGTCTCTTGAACATCTTTAGAAGGAGGTGCTGGCACGTCATATATGAAGATTGTGTTTAGGCGGTCTTGCTTGCTGTGCCCATCTTGGGTGTTACTTTTTGATTGTCGCGCGCTCCAAGGGATATCAGGATAAAGGCGTATCCCACAGGATCCGTGTTTTAGCGCGCTGGCGGACAGCAAAACCTTTTATACTTCGGTGGAGGATTCTACTGTTACTCGAATAAGTCGGAGTCCTCCAAAGTTTGGCGAGTTTGGATGACGCGCAATTCGTAATAAGTTTGTGGGCTTGGGTTTAACACCCGTCTGCACGCACCATGTAGTCTTTATCGCACTCTTTACAGTTTCGCTTATGGATGACGTCATACTGACTTTCTTTTTTGACTTTGCCTTTTGGTATTGAAAGAAATCCTCTCAGAGTAGTACTTGGTTTGTGGGCCACCAAGAATCAATGTGCCTGTACCAAGCTCGCTGTTAGTCCAGACACATTCTTAAGGTAAAGAAATACTGCTCGTTTTGTTACTTGTTCTCCCTGTTCTGAAGGTGCTGTATTAATCCTGCTTCATCTGATGCAATTTCTTGGTTACCCGTTGTTTTGCAATACTCGGTATTGATAGTTCGCTTCCTTCTTTCTCAATTCTATTGCGCTTCAATGTACTTCGGCTATTCTGAAGTGGCATTAGACGTAGCTCTTCTTGTAGTCCAATGGTTGGTTGCTGTGTTAGTTTACTATTTGGTCTGTGCTTGTGCCTTCTTCCGGTATATACAAGTTTGAAGTTCCCCATCTGTATAATTGTGAACCAGTACAAATAAGAAAGGTGCCCTGTTGCTGTATTCCAGTTCGATGGTAAAGTTAATATCCTAGAATGTGATGTTGATTAGTTCTTGCGTATTTTGTATGGAATCCCGTTTGATGATGACGTACTTGTCGTCAAGGTCCTGTTGGGTGGAGCCTAGGCTATAACTCGGTAATCTATGACAAATAAGAGACGTGTCAAATACGGGACAGTATGGAACTTGGAGGCGAATGAACCCAACGTATATTGCGCAGGCTACAAAAATAGTAAGCGAATCAAGCATAGCGAGAAACGGTGCAGCAAGGTACGCACCAAAACGATTTGTGTCAACAGTGGTGCCGCCAGCAAAGCAAGGGGACGTTTTGTAGGTTAAAACCACCGTGAAATCCAACGTTGCAAAATCCCGAAAGAGCGTGTATTCCGGTACACTACAAGGACCTCCCCCTAGATGGCTGAAGGACAGAAACCATCGATGGAGTTGTTAGTTGGGGAAAACGGAAGGTTAGGATGGGTGTGAATAGTTGCATGGGCTTGAACAATGGCTTCCAAGATGGGGTGTGTAGCAGAGTTCACTGGGTCCAGGCTTTTGTTATTAATTATTTATGTTGATCTTGTGGACCAGAGTGCATCATCGGTGGGCCGTCGGGGCCAGCCGGTCGGACTGCAAAAATAACTGGCCAGTCCAGAAAAAAGGCCGACAGTACCTTTCCTCCGCTGCAGGACCGACGGTGCGCTTGGAAGGTGTCACTTCCCTCACAGCACTCCAGTCCACGGTCTTCGTTCCACGAAGAAACTCAGGAGTCCACCTGCCACGAAGAAATGCGACGCCCTCGTTGGCAATGCTTGCCAGGCCTTTGGGGGCCAACCCGTTCGTGGCTGTCTGCGGCCGAAGCCGACTGATTATTTCTTGGTCAGGAAAGGGACCTTGAATCGGCTGGCAAATCACACCGGGTTGCATTGAGCCGGTTGACGAGTCACTCGAGGATTGCCTTGGCAGTTCCGGCGGTTGTCTTTCTGGAAGGTAGAGCTCAGAACGGGTGGGCAAAGGTAGGGGAAGTGGAAAAACGCCGAAGAGTGTACATGGCATGTATGATAAAAGCAAATACACTTCCTAAGTTTTCAAAATGTTTCGGGTTTTTTTGTCGATTTGCAAAATGTTCGTGGATGAGATGCACGATAACAACTAAAGACGAAAATGAGGTGTTAATGGAAATAGCAAACGTTTGACCTGTCTAACGCCTGGGGTTGAGGCGGGGTAAGTTGCGGGTCAAGGGGCACAGAGGGTTTCGGGATACCAGTGCTCGGGAAGACACCGAAGGTGCGGGTGTTTGTGTGATAGCATCAGAATGGGCTGCAAGTGATTCGTCAAAGAATGCTACTTTTGAGCGATCGATGGACACCGTTGTTTGGTGACTCTTCTGGTCTAAAGTGAAATGTTTTGAAGTCCGTTGCAGGACTCCGAAAGCGCCAGTGTAGGGGGACTGGAAGGGGTGTCGCACTGCGTCGGTGCGGAGGAAGACGTGAGTGCAGGTAGAGAGTCCGCTGTGCATTTGTTCATCTCTAGTATGCTCACAAGGCGGAGTCGGACGTAGCAAACTCACGCGTTGAGCTAAGGAAGATGCGAAATTAGGCAGAGGCATACCCGACGATGTTGGAGGTGAAAGGAATTCTCCTAGCAACTTTAACGTCGGGCCGTATACCAGCTCTGCTGGTGCACATTGCAAGTCAGCTTTGCTGCTGCTGCGAATGCCTATGAGTACGAGTGAAAGGTTGTCGCTCTAAAAAGAGGCACACAGCGAGACTTTAAACTGTCTTTGGAAGCTTTCAACTAACCCGTTGGCTGATGGGTGATACGCTGTGGTATGAATGCGGCGACAACCTAAAAGGTTGCAGAACGTATCGAATTGTGAAGATTCGAAAGGCGTTCCTCGGTCAGTTGTGATGGTGGATGGGCATCCGTGGTGCAAAACCCACCGGTCCAAGAAGGCCCGGATAACAGTCTCAGCTGTGCAGTCTGTTACGGGGATGGCTTCTGGCTATCTGGTGAAGCGGTCGCCACATATAAGAATGTATACGAATCCGCGTGACAGAGGCAAGGGACCTAACAGGTTTAAGTGTAAATGCGAGAACCGAGAGTCCGGAGCAGGAAATGAACCAAGAGGACTGCGGGTGTGACGATATACTTTGGAGCGCTGGCATTGAAGACAGGCGCGAGCCCGGTTACGAACATCTTTGTTTACGCGTGGCAAACGAAACGTTCGGTGACCAGTTTCAAAGATGCACGGATACCGGGATGTGATAGTGAATCCAGTGCGTCAAAGACTGTGCGTCTGTAGGAGACAGGCACGAAGGGTCTAGGACAACCTGTAGAAGTGTCACAGAGAACGGTTCCTTCCGTGGTTTGGAGAGGAACAAGTTGCACATGCAGCGAAGTGGACTGCAGAGTGCGCTGTATGTCTTCGTCTTGAGCCTGAGCCGATGCCATGGCGGTAAGGTCGACGGCAGGTAAAGATTGCAGAGTGAGGTTGATGCGTGAGAGAGCGTCGGCGACGGGATTATCGACACCTGAGACATGACGTATGTCAGCAGTGAACTGAGTGACAAAGCCTAGGTATCTTATTTCCCGTGGTGAATAATTGTTGCAAGCAGAATTGAAGGCAAAGATAAGGGGCTTGTGGTCAGTGTAGACCGTGAAAGCGCGGCCCTCGAGTGTGTGCCGGAAGTGACGTATCGCTAGGTAAATGGCGAACAGTTCTCTGCCAAACGTGCTGTAGCGGGATTCCGCTGGCTGCAGGCGCTTGGAGAAGAGCCCAAGGGGTTGCCATTGCCCACCAACGTGTTATCGGAGGACGGCTCCTACCGCGACGTCTGAGGCATCAGTCGTATTAGAAAGGGGCGTAGTCGATTCGGAATGAGCGAAGAGGGCTATGCTGGAGATAGCATCGTTGAGCTCGGCGAAGGCTGCCTGTGCTGTGTCAGGGAAAGCGAACTTACGTTCATTCCCTCTGAATAGGTCAGTCAGAGACTGCATGGGCTGAGCGCAGCGCGGTATGCAGCGTCGATAGTAGTTGACCAAAGCACAAAATCGACGGAGGTGCTTGGATGAAGTCGGAGCTGGGAAGTCCTGGATTGCCTGGATCTTATCAAGAAGGATTTCGATACCAGACGATGAAATGAGGTGGCCTAGGAATTCTATCGTTGATTCGCTGAGTTCGCAGTTAGTCGGGTTGAGTGTGACACCGTGTTGGGTCAAGCGCTGGAAGAGAGTTTTAAGATGCTCGAGGTGCACTTGTTCTGATGAACTGACTACTAAAATATCATCGAGGTAGGAATAAGCGAACTCTAGGCCATGAATGACATCGTGGATGAAGTGTTGGAAGGTTTGTGCGGCGTTGCACAGTCCAAATGACATTCTTAAAAATTTAAACATGCCGGAAGGAGTGATAACGGCTGTTATAGGAACGTCATTTTCTTCTACAGGTAACTGGTGATAGACGCGAACCAGAACGATCTTGCTGAAGATCGTCTTACCTGTGAAGCATGCGGTAAGGTCTTGCATGTGTGAGATGGGATACCTATGTGGGACGGTTAGCCGATTGAGTACTCAGTAGTCCCCGCGCCAGTCACCAGATTTCTTGGGGACCATCTGAAGGGGCGAGGACCAAGGGCTGTCGGAAGGGCGGGTTATTCCAAGTTCAAGCATGTGCTCAACTCCGCGCTAGCTACCATTAGTTTCTCAGACGATAGTCGGGGTGGACGGCATGACACAGGTGGGCCGTTCGTCCGTATGTGTGACTTGGGATGCCAAGGGCAAAGCTGCGTTCGTTGACCGAAGGAGCTTGGAATACTGAGAAAAGAGGTTGGCGTAGTCTGGCGAGGTCTGAGGAAAGGCATGGACCGGTGTTGTAGTTGCGATATCGGCAGTATACTGAGTTTCGTTGCAGTGTCGACTATCATCTGGCGTTTCTCATCGAGCAAGAGGTCGAAATACCTGAGAAAGTCGATGCAGCTGGTAGCAAAGGGGACTGCAGCGACGGTGAATACCCAGCGGAATGTCCGCCGAAGACCTAGGTCCAGAATAACCTACCGATGGCCGCAGTTGGCTATTGGTGCGCCATTGGCCGCACTTAGGCTTGTCGACAAAGAAGCGATAGGCTCGCCTGGCAGAGGGAGAATGACGCTCACTTCCGACCCGATATCAACTAAGAACGGGTCTAGGAATTATACTCTCTAATGTATTTGAGACGACTCTGGGCTTTGCCGACACTGTTAGTCGCCATTACGGGTCGGCCTGAAAGTTTCCCTGCTTCGCAGCAGAGAAACTACATGGTTGCTCTCACTTACGGGCTTTATTACCAAAACGTGAGTGAGAAAAGCAAAAGCCCGAATTATTAAGCTTTGTGCGACAGGGTAATAAACTAAAGCTGCTGCGTTGCTTACTGTCTAGGGGGTTTCTCGATATGACGTCGTAGCGACGCTATTTGCGATGATAAAGCGTCGATTGTTGACAGCTCATCAGTAGCGGATGTCGCTCGGGCTGCGACGGGGCTAATTTGGGTGAATGTCCTAGATTCGTTCTTCGGCTGATGTTATTTGATGACACGGTCTGCCAGTTATGCAACTGCTGCGAGAGGTAGGGCGTTTGCCACGGTGAGGATGGCCTGTGCGTTTTCCGGGGAGCGTTGCGTCCACATTTCGCTGAGAATCCTCGCGTCTATGCTGAATGTGCCTAGGAGCTGTTGCATATGTCGCAACAAGGCTGAAGGCATCCTATCCCCTACCTGCAGATCCCTAAACAGTTGTTGCAATCGGACCTTGTCAAAGGACGTGATTCGCTGGATGGTCGCCTGCTTTATGGTCTCATATTTCGAATCGGGTGGGGAGCAAGCTATGATGTCTCTGACCTGGGAGGATAAACTTCGCGGAAGCCGAGACATAGGTTGATGGTATTTAGCACTAACAGAAGAAAATTTACAGTAGTAAAAATTGGATTCTAATTGCGCAAACCATAACAATGGGTCATTCTCCCAAAAAGGTGGGGAGGTTAGCTCTACGGCACTAACTACGTACGTAGATGGCGTACCATTAGGACTATTCATCGTGAGAAAGGAATAAGTATATGCGGCAAGTGAGAAAACGAAACGATAGTGAGTAATGAATCAAAATCGCTGGAACGAGCTCATCAACATAAAAATTCAAAATGGCGGGCGGCGTGTGTTGGACCGGGGTCACCAATCGTTGGGTGGAGCCTAGGATACTGCTCAGTAATCAATGACACATAATTGACGTGTCAACTAAGGGACAGTATGGAACTTGGAGGCGACTGAACTCAACGTATGTAGTGCAGGCTACGAAAACAGTAAGCGAATCAAGCAGAGCGAGTAACGGTGCAGCAAGGTACTCACCAAAACGATTTGTGTCAAGGGAGGTGCCGTCAGTAAAACAAGTGGACGTTTTGAAGGTTAAAACAACAATAAAATCCAATGTTACAAAATACTGAAAGTGCCTGCTTCCCAGTACACTACAGTCCTGAATTCATACTTTCAGTTTGATCAACAGTATTGTGATTTGCTTCAATCTTTGCATCACCGCTTCTGCATAACTCCTGATATAAGCGAGGCCATGGGCGTTTCTTCCAACTGCCGGTACAGTTGCCTCTCCAAATAACAATAAGAGATCATGCAGAGATCCAGGAATTCCCGCACAATATCCAGCTTATCGGGCGGATTTCGAAGTAGTTTCAACTGGGTTTCTCATGGGAGTTGGTGATGGATCCATATGAATGGTGCAATGACGTCAAACGACAGCATGATTTCCTCTGCTTCTAGCTTCAGATTCCTTTCTTGTCGAGGCATTGTTCAGCGTTGCTGATACTTTGGTCAGATTCGACGATTAGATATTTCACATTTCGCCACAGGCATTTGGCTAATTTGTACGATGGGGTTATTAGCAAAAAGACGAATGGACTCAATGGGAACCCATATTTGTGTATTTTTGGTAGAACATTGTCATGCTTTCTCTAATTTATAGGTCCCCTGCGCTTCTGTTGAAAACAATCTAACTAGCCTTTGCCCATAGAAGTTTGCAGGTGAATTATAATCGACAGACGAGCAGAATTAATTGTATATTGTTTAAGGGAAATTCCAATACCATCAGCGAAGGCGTTACAAGCAGTCTGTGGTATGGCTTATCACGGTAGCCTGAAAGTGACCATTTTCTTTCTCATGGAAGTTATGGTTATGACCGTCATGAGATGATATTTCTTCTCAATTTTTGTAAGCGATTAAGGAGCACGCATTTTGATGAACGAGGTTAGAACGAAAGGGTAACCTTTGGCATTACGGTTATTCGGAATTGTTAGTATTACACCCTCAAACTGATTATCATGTGATCGTGAACGAAATGAGACAGGACGATCTACTGAGCAGCTAGTGACCCAGTTACTATACTTTTGCTTAGATAATTGCATCCATAGCGCATTAAAATTCCTCCTTAAAGTAATGATGTTCCTCCACAGGTCTCTCAAGATGGTGCTTAACGATACCAAATTGAATGAACGCATAAGCTGTGCACTGTTCATGTAGTGGCCAATGCCAAAACGGCCGATAGTACAACAGATGAGTACACAGAGTGGGATGCTACCGGCTGATCTTGAATTGATCACACAACATACAGTGGGGTTCGTGCCTATTGCGTGCAATTTGATAGCTTTAAAGACCAAATTGAGCGACGCATGGGGGAGCATAATTTCCTTATGGAAATATTCTTAAGCGGTACGGGTGAAATTGTCTGAGAAAAGGTGTATACTTATGTCTGTTCAGGTAACAACACAAAGGGGTAAGTGGGTAAAAAGTACCATTACCGAGTTCACGCGAGGAGCAGAGATCAAACGTCGATTCCGCAACTAGGTCGCAAGGGTTATCGATTGGTCCAGGGCTGAGGCAGTGTTCAAACTACTCGTAGCCGGTTCGACTCTGGTTTACTTGCAGATCGCAGACGGCGGTTATAGCTGCGGACTTTGAACCACTTTCAGTAATTGGTGGTCTAGGCAGCGACAGAGAGAGTCGAGTATGGTCCGGTTGGGTTAACATTCAGATTGTCTTTCAACGTTTTCTAGCTTAGCATGGGAGGTCATCGTCGTTTCCTACTGTGTTACCCTACCCATTTCGTCTTCGTATTGTTAGAACCCCTATCTCTGGCAATGGTTTCAGAACGTTGTGGGTGATCCGCAGATCATTCGGAATCGTTGCACCGGAAATCTTTACCAAATTGTTTTCAGCCTTCATTAGATCTCACCTAGGATTTTGCGTCCAAGCTTGTCCAACCTACTTTGCTCGTAATAGGATCGCAGTGGAACGGGTCCTTAGGATTTACTCCAAAATGGTACAAGAACCAAGGCATCTGTCACATTCCGGAATGTTTTCTCCGCATTACTACTAAGATCGGAGTGACATGATCCTGACTTATCGCATACTAACAAAGAAGATAGGCTTCTTAAGCCAACACTACTACAATCTCTCCGTGGTAATTCGATGAAGTTGCAATAGCCACGATCTGATGGGGTTTGGACCAACGTTCAGTTGTCACCCAGAGTAGCTGATTTTTATAATGTGTTACCTGAAAGTGTGGTATCTTAACAAAGTGTGAAAGAGTTTGAGCATATACTCGATGTCCTTGACTATCAGTTGCAGATCATTCCTATCACATACCAAAATTTACTTTTATTTTCGTTATTACTAATGCTTTACTTTGTGGATCTTTGTGAATAGTGCAATTAATTCTTTAATGCTACTTATATCCACCTGTTTGCCAGTCGGTATGTTTTTCTCTTACTTCTTGCGGTCAGTGCAGCGGGGATCGATAGTGCGGGCCACGTAGGCATTACTTGGTTAACCGTGATGTGATTTGCACGTGTGGTTTTGGCTCTACTACATGGTCAATCTACACATTCGATAAATACTCTGGCTCAACGACACACTCACGAAGGAACAGGTACGGTAATTTATAATGGTTTTAGTCCTACTTGAAAGTACTATTGCCGTGCTGTTGTATGCCGTCCTAGGTGACGGCATTGATCTACCACGGTGTCGACCTAGCCCCCTATTCCTAGTGTTCATGGAAGACCACGAGGGAATGCTCATCTTATACTTTTTAGTCTTTGAGGGTAATCTCATGATTTGGCGGGCAATCGAAAGAATAGACGAATACATAGTCCTACAAGGTGATCTCAGCATGGCTCACGAGTGGTCAGCTCGGAACACGTACTAGTTAAACTCGGTGAAATGTCAACTAATAAGCATACCCAACCAGAACACCTACGAATATCGAATAGGAGAACACCTTTTGCAGGGCACTGCCCAAAGGATTGACTATGTGATACTCGTGCGTAACGACTTCGGATGCTTAAGTAGGTCCAGGAAGCAGTAAAAATACTAGCCAAAAGTAAGGCCTCATACAGAGTGTGTTTGGTTGTTTGGATCCTATCCTCTGTTCACAAATGCTCAAAGCTTGCGTGGGGGCACATGCAGAATGCGCCATCCAGGTGTATCCACTTGCCAAAAACATAACCTTGTTGCCCTTGAGGATCCACAACCGATGACACCTAAAAGTACTAGGGGTTTGCTCCATCTTCCTTCCCAATGTAGACTGAAGGCAAAATGAATGTTCGTTCGACATCATCCTATGTGAAGGGACCTCATATTTTTGGATCAGATCCTCAAGAATCCTAACGACCCATGTCGGCACGTATTCATACTCAGCTACAGCACCTTACTGAGATGCCACTGTTCAAATTTGACAACACAACGTAGCCGGTTGAAATGTTGTAGCAACTTACTCGCCATTTCCGTATCTTAGCTGCGGAATATTCCTTCGCACTCTGGTATTTCCGTTCCAATGTTAGACGTATTCATGATTTATTGGGACATAAGATAGCACAATTAAATTGTGTGCGCACGCGGAACTCACACTGAGTCTATCGATATGCGTTAGTTTTCCTTGGTACACCCAATGTTTGGTCTCAATGTTTACTTACGAGAATTGTAAGGCAATTGGTTTTTTATACCTGGTAAATGCGTCGTTCCACTATTCTGTAGTGTCTTTTGAGAATCCTGAGGAAAGTAACAGGTGAGCATTATACACAACGAAGGAGAATGCATACGTTTAGGAACTGAGAACGAAAACATAGGGTAAAGAATGTCGGTGTGAGCTTGAAAAAGTAAAATGATGATAATGCCATCAAAATATTAAACTTATTCGTGGACAGACAACTGCATCTTCCGTATTGGGCGCGTCACCGACAATATTGTTGTACCTATTTGCGTGGCTCGTGTGCATTTCAGGGCCATTGCAGACTATGTGTGAATCGATGTGTTTGATGCCCTGGTAGCTAGGGTTTGAGGCTTCGGTCTTCTGATAAACACGGACACTACCACCATTGGTTACTCGCTTTAATAATCGTACTTCATCCGGATCGGTCTCCCGCCGCTGTGAGCAGTCATACTTTGGTGACTACTATTAGGCCAAAGATCAGTATGCACCAGAGGAGCCACTTTATGCCCAACGATCGACCAGTGATCTAGTGCAACGGAAGTAACCAACTCGAGAAGCGAATAAACATCGCAACAGGCGGGTGGTCAACTATCAACCGTGAGTAGGAATGAAATGCCGTTATGCATCCGATGCTACTGCATAAAGCATGGATGTATTGGAGCTTAGCAAAGTGGGTCCTAATTGATCAACGATGCCTTTGAGAAAATTTCAGGGATTTTATGGGACAACCAACTACATTATGCAGGCGCCACCAGCTGGTGTTCGGCAATAAAAACGCTATCGCAACACGGGATTTCAAGTCAAGTCACAGAATTTCCTTTCTGCACCCACGAAGGGCGAATATTTAGCTCTTCCACTGAGCTTGAGCCACCCACAGTAGTCACCATACGTTCGTCGCATGATACCGTGTCTCCAACTATTATGTAGTACACAAGGGCTTTGGAAGAGTACATAGGACTGCAGGTGGATATCTTGACAAGGGCAGGAAGAAATTGAATAACAAACCCAGACATGGATGCCTGATGCGGTTCTTCAGTTTGAACAAGACAATGGCTAGACTGGCTCAGGCAATGAGTGGTCAAGTATCCAATGGTGCTCTTCTGACATAATACCATTGCTGTCTACAAAACATCTGTTGGCCATAGTCCTTTCCTTCACTCTTCCCATATAAGTTGGGCTTTCAAGTTGCATGTGTCGTTAAGTTTCAGATTTATGTTCTATTAACCATCATATATTATATATATATATATATATATGTCCGCTGTAAGCATGTCATGGTATAACTTTATTGCTCAAGACACCAATGCACCTTACGTATGCCTCCGGGTAAGCGTCTTTCCAGCAATGATCTCTATTCATCTGTTTTTCCTGTGTTTACCTAATATTTGCTAACATCTTATTTTTGCTCAAGTCCCTTAATTTCATCCGTCACTAAGGCTACTAAGAAAGGCGGACACCGACTGTCGCCTTTTATGTTTATTCTTAGTTTTCGTTTCGGCTTGCACGCATTGTGCATAATTAGTATGTGGATCAGGCAAACCATTTAATCCGATATCCGGCCAACACTAGTCACTTTTCCGTTTGGACGGCACGGGCTGCTCACTTTTGCTAGTCATCCGGCCCGCTGTGAAAATATGTTTGGTGACCTCCGTTCTGGGCGAACCGCAAACTATTCCCCCTGGTGCCCATTAAGCAGCGTTCACCATGAGTAGTGATAATTGTGCAACAGAAAAACAACTCAAACATGTTAGACAGTCATGGGTGAGGACTTTCCGTAAAGAAAAGGAAACGTGGACCTCTCAACTGCTGTCCTCCACAGCGAGTGACACGAAGGGCTGCGGTCCACTTGTTAAGACCAGATTACAATAGTCGTTGTATGGACAAGGGGGAAAGGAGCACGTATATAATTAAAGTAAATGATACCGGAGTTATCAGAGGAAATCAGAGATCAGGATTGTGCTGAGCATGAATACATATGGTGTCAAAGATTGAGGTCCGCTTTCCTCAGCTAGTACCCGGTTCTCTGCATGGAAATACACTTAGGAAGTAGATCTTGTCCCTTTAGTATGTTTACAAACTAAAAAGAGCATTCTGAAGTTGTTGTTTTACCTGTAGTTAATTTCACGCACTCACCAGTGGAAGCTCAGTTCTATACAGTCACCCTCTCCTCCGAGGGCTGGTAAGTGATTAAAACACCTGTCGGGCCGCAAATGTCAGTTAATATCTCACTAACATTTAAACACAGACGAAGCACTAGGCAGTTGTAATGGCCACAGGACGACCGTTAATTGTTTTCGTCTTGAGAACGCCATTTTCCTCCACCTCAATAGTCTCCACCCCATCTTGCACTGTACGACGAGTGGTGACACACTTGCCGTTTTCGAAGCGGCTTGAGGTAGAACGAAAGGTGCCGCGCACGTGACCGGCGCCGGTCGATCGATTGGAGGAACCAAAACTGATGAATGTTGTGGATGCGTGGCTTCCACCGGACCGTCGTGGGGAAATTTTACATGTAAAAGAGTGGTCCACACTAGTTCGAAGTGGGCTAGTGTATGCACCGAGCTGAGAAGTTGATTCACTAGAACGCTTCGGACTCATTTGACCGTGCGCTCGAGCCAGCTTTATGTGTTCTTTGAACGCATTCATCATGTTCATATGCTGTGCGAAAAATTCTCGGAAAACTACTTCTGGATCCCGGAATTTAAAACCGAAGTCAGTGTAGGGGAAGAAGAAATCCCCATCTTCAAATAGATCATTTCGAAAACTTGAACCTGAGTAGACAGTTCTACGCCTTCGAATGTTCGAACCCCGAGATGAGGCTCTGGGTTCTACACGAGACCCATTGAGGCCTTCTCTGTTGTGTTTGTCATAGTGTGCGCGTTTTTCTGGATCGGATAACACCTCGTAGGCGGCACTGATCTCCTTGAATCTCCTCTCTGCCTCTTTTGTAGTGTCACCAGGGTTCTTGTCTGGGTGCCATTTCAGTGCCAGCTTCCTGTAAGCTTTACGAATGTCTTCGTCGGCTGCATTTCGATCTAAACCAAGTATTTTATAGTAGCAGAGATGGGAGCTCATTCGGATTGGTTAGAAAGTGTCCAGTCTCCCGCGGCAAAATGTTCAGCAGTTTAGATGAGAGCAAAGAGTGATTGGAAGGGGCAACATTGCTCCAAACGATAAAAAATCCACCAATCTGAAATGGAAATAATGTAGGAAAGCAGATTGTAAAAACACTGAGTAGCAATATGGTTGTGGCCAAAATGATGGTTTGAGAAAAATATGAGACTATCTTCTTCCCCTGAACTCCTTTTACGGCTGTTGCATCTAGACCCCAAAAATGCACTGCACCTGGAGGGGCGGCACATGCTTTCTGTTTAGTATTCGTGCAATGTTAACAGGATCACAGGGAATCGCCATTCAACCATCTAACACTGATATACTTCATTCACTGAGAGTGTTAACGCGGTTACTCTGAGACAACAGCTGCTGTGTTAACATTGCGGTTTATAAGTGGCAAAAAATGCATACATTTTAAATTACAGTCAGACTAAATAAGGAACAAAAGTAGGATGGTTGCGGTGAATACAATGAAATCACAATATATGTGGGTTATCTACCAAACGTCTGCCGAAATGAATACTTTGATAAACAACATTGGTGTAAAATTAAAATAATCAAGCCAAAACGTTCAGAAATACATTGGGGTGCAGTGATCTTTGATATAAAGCATGAGAAAAATAACATATGGTCGCTGACTTGGGACCATATGACACATAAATCTCTTAGAAAAACTCGCTTGGCGTAATCCACAATGGAGGAGTTTAGGTAACAAAATTCTGGGAGCTAAGAGTAAAACCTAAATGTTTTTTGAAAACGTCCAAGGTAGGGGAGGATACAGTTGAGTCTGAGAGTGCGTTCCAGGGTTGGCAAACCCGAATGGAAAAGTAATTACATCGACACACTAGACGGCTATATTGTTCCTTCAATTGCAAGCAGTTACCCCTGAGCTGCTTGTTGTGGCTAAGTTTCAGCAAATGGCGATGTACGTGGTAGGCGTCACTCAACATCGGATACACTAACCTGAGCTTGCCGCGCAGCCTTTGATAGCGTCAGCTGAAAATTCTCTGCAACTTTGGCCTTCGGTGGTAAGAGTGATAGCGCAGGCCATTACCGTTCTTTGTTGCTCTTCGTTGTGGTGCCTCTAACTCCTCTAGGTCGCGCTTCAACCAAACTTGCCAAGCTTGGATAGCGTATTCATCGTGCGGTCACACGTAAGAATTGTGCAGCATTGGAGAGATTGATGTGTCAAATCTCCCGAATGCCCTTCCCAGCATGACGACGTGCTGGTTGCCTCTCTTGGCAGCTTCCTCAGCCTGTTTTGAACAGTTGAGGTCACTCTGTACGACCACACCTAGGTCACGTTCTTTTGAGTTGGTCTACAATCCGTTTGTCCCAAGCAAATAGGTGTAGTTATGTCTATGGCACAATTGCACAAGGCGACATTTGTCTAGTTTTAATTGGAGGGCGTTTTGAACTGACCAGTTCGACACTGTGTTAACATCGCACTAAAGCCGTTCGTGGTCGTCCGGTCCTCTGATCCTACGCCGTATCTTGATATCATTCGCGAAAAATAGGAAATCGGAAGCAATTGATCTCGCCAACTCATTATTAAACACCAAGAATAGAGGAGGTCCACGCACCGAGCCTTGTGGTACACCATATACCACATCGAATGCATCGGATATTGATTCACGGACTCTCACCTCTAGCCGTCGTTCGTGTAGAAAAATGCTAATCCAAATCAACATTGGGTTGCCAATGCCGTAGTTTCGAAACTTCTAAAGGAGAATTCGATGGTCAAAGCGATCAAACGTTCTTGAGAAGTCCAGGCAGATGACATCGACTCCTGTTCCATCATCAACCGCTTCAGTCCAGTGCAATTAATAGGTTAGTATGAACGCTTTTGACGAAAGCGATGTTGCTCTGAGGCTATTAAGTTGTGGCTTTCCAGATACTGCATCAGCGCATCTGCGATGATTGATTCTATCACTTTGGATAGTACAGGAAGTAGTGTTATTGGACGGTGGTTCGTAGGGTCAGTGAGGCTACTCCCCGTAGGGAAAGAAGTGATGACTTCTCGCTTCCATACAGGTGGAAAATGGTTCTCTTCCAGACGTCGCTGATAGAAAACAACCAGTGGTATTGCTAGATTACTAGCTACCGCCTGCAAAGCCTTTGGTCGGGTGTTGTTGACTCCAGGAGAATTGTGGATATGCAACGATAACAACTTCTTCAAGACAGCTTCCCCAGTGAACGTGATGTTATCTAAATCCGACGGTGGATTAATAGAAACCAGGAGAATATTTGGGCTAGTTACCTGCTGGAAAGTTTGGGAATAATAAAGCCCTAGGATATCAGCTCCTTCCATTGCTGATCGCATGCATCCATCAGCCGTGACTAGTATTGGTATCCCCCGCTTCACCTTCCAAAGCAGTTAACGTGCCAGTACAGAAGTTTTCCATTTAATTATAATTATCAAATGATAACGTCAGAGTCAGCGGTTTCTAGACAATAAGAAAATGTTTAACCAAACAGCACAGAAGACATACATACGAAACTTAAAGACGCGGGGTTACCATAAAGAGTCTCGTGGAGGAGCTTTAGGCTAGCGGGTGCGTCCCCAGGTTGCGGATTGGGAATGTCTTCCTTGTGGAAGTAACTAAGAATATGTCTAGTCTGCTTTGTAAGCGAAATGAATAAGCAGTCACGAGCAATCAGCTGCAGCATCACAGAGCCTGGGGAGTTCTGGGCTGGGTACCTGGTTCTCAATTAGATACCACAAGTGCACGTACAGCGCTGTGTCAAAGCCAGTGTGACCGGCTATAGGGTCACTGACCACTCATCCTGTAACTCGGGGTGAGTGCCTAACGGAGGGCGGATGCACAAGCTTGCTGGTCACCGGCTTCGCTGTGGACTGTTTCCAAAGATAAAGAAGGCGAATGAGTCACCTGGGCGGCAATGGTCTTTGTGAATCGCCCCAGTGCCTATCAAGGCAGGGCTTTAAGACCAAAGACTTGGGATGGGCCCCTAATTTACGCTCTTCCTCGGCCTGAGCAATTGGGAAGCCTAGCGCCCACACAGCACATGGAACCTTGCATCCATTCCCCTGAATCTCACTTTTCCTCCCTTTTGTTATTGTTACGCATGTTTTGTAGCACTCTGCCAAATGTTTATTAGGCGCGTGCTATATATATATATATATATATATATATATATATATATATCGATAAGGCGTAAAAGAACGTGTAATGCCTGAGTACCAAAACATGAGACTAGATCAGTACCATGGTGCACGGTGTGCCGCCGGTAGACACAGTGTAACAAACACCCCTTAATTACCTGGTTCAATCGCTTTGCTGACTGGTGCGACATTCAGCAGATGTTGCAAACAGTACTGTACTACGTAGAATGTATGGGTCAATTCTCGTCATAGGGCAACAGCCCAGTTTAGAACAAACACTAAAAGATATGCCCATTAAAACTAATGGGCTAACTGTTCGCACACAAAGCATGGGATCACAATTACAAAATATAATGAGTTATGATTGTTGGCTGGCCTTGATCTTACTTTGGGGTGCCTCTATCTTACAGGGGCGATACTGCACTAGTTAGTTGACAGATGTGCAATGCAGACAGTTTGTGTCAGCGTTACCACAGTTTGGGCACGTGATTTGTTTGCAGAACAAGTGCCTAGGACGGGCTATGGTGATTGTATTTCCCATCCTTGGCTGTAGGCTTACGCTGGGCCGTCGTCAGATTATTTGAACCAGGGGTACGAACAGCCAATGTTGACACACGTACAAAGAGCTTGCGACTCTCATGTGGTGTCTTCGATGGACAAGAGTAATCGAAGCAAGTAACCAACATAATGTGGGAATTTATCATCATCGCCAGCACGTTTCTCCTCATTGTTGTTGAGCTCGAATTTCGAGCGACTAACTATTCCGTCGTTAGATGACTAAGGGGATTAAGTCATTGAAGAGATTAGATAGAGAGGGAATATCCACAACGGGACTTTCCACTCGGTTTTCACAAACTATTGGTCCTAAAATGGTGAGGTGCTAACTTACCAAAAATTGACTAAGTGCGTCTAAGTGTACCCACCGGGTTTCGTTCAGAATGACCAAGGTTAAGCGAGATATCTGCACTTGTGAATGCCTTCCAGACCCCAGTGGCTTGAAAAGCCTGACTGTTGCAAAACTGCAAGTATCTCAGATGTGCTGACTAGAAGTGTGGTCTAGAAATACTTAGAGTTCGTACGCAGAGAGCTGGCCAAGCATACAGTGACCGACAATCAGTAGGTACAGCAGAAATAATTACGTACACTTTCTGCTTAGGTTTGGTGTTCTTGTGGGAATCCAGCGTCATAGTTGCAACCGTCTAGGAATAGACATAGAGCCATCAAAAACCATGGGACAAAAAGAAGGTACAGAAACCGTAAAAGAAAACATAACACAGCACATCGGAGTCTATGGCGTCTTCCGAGGGCGAGATCCTACCCGGTTACCCAAGCTGAAGTAGGGTGTTGACTTAGGGGACACCAGCCCGAGGCTTTGGCAGCATAGCCTGCCTGCAAAACAGCGGAGCGAATTCAGGGAATCGCGCTCATTGAGAGTCGGTGACGGATTGCTCAGTTCACACGCCTAACGTTTGTTCGTTGCATCATAGTTGCTGCAACCTGTTGATTCTTGAATTTGTTAGCTGTTATCTAAGCTTGGTGGTTGCGAGTTAACCAAGCAACTAATAGGAAAAACGAGCGGCTTCATACAGACATTCTCAATGCTTGTCAGTTAATGATTTCAATCATGATGCACCGAACGCCGCGCTCCTCTGATTACCGTAATGAGAAGGGGAGACCGGACCGTTTTGACAACGCGCACGGATTGAACTTTGACCTTCCGACCTAAATAGGCTGACCCGATACACACGGTCGATAGCCAAAGTTGACTTTCGAATGTTGGGGTGAACGGACTAGCGAGATGAACCACCACTTTAGCGTATGGGTGGTGCAAGCAAAAGTAGATTGGAGTCCGAATTCTGTACTTTTAATTATTTTGCACTGGCTACCGCAGGATCACGGGGAGCTGACTGTCGAGAAATCCAATGAGTACCACGAAAAATTTCAAACTAAGCTGATTCCACCAACAAAACAGTGTTTGCGAAATTCTGGTAAATTACGTACAACTAGGCGCTAGGGTAGTCCTACTGGAGGAACGTTTCAGCTCTTCATCCATTTTTTGGCTTCCCAGCGTCTTCTTACATAGGAGTCCTCGGACGATTGAACGTGACTAGACACAAGAGACCAGCTACCATCCGCAGCTATATTCGGTGTTAATAAAGACATTTAGGACGGCTTCAGTGTGTGTTACCTAATAAGCAGGTCTACAGGCAGTATCGAGTGGGAGAATAGCACACACTGAACGTGTAGGCAACAGTATGTTACCGTTCGAAATACTCTAGGTGCAGTAATGGATAATGGTAAGAACGGTGACGAAACGTACTTCGACTCGGAGTGCGTTTTACGCTAGCAACTTTTAATACCATCCCACGGAGAGCCCACCCTCTTGATGGTATCTTAGATTTAAAGATTAAATAAAGACAGTATATATATATATATATATATATATATATATATATATGATTAAAGTGAGCATCTCACGTTCTAAGCTTGATTGCAGATCATGGGGATCGAAGGCGGTTTATCCGCGTGCACGGCGCGATCTAATCACGAAGGCCGTTGCCAAAGTGCGGGAGAATGACCTCATACATGCAGAGAAGAAGCGGCAAGTGAGGAAGCTGCAGGCAACGATGGGTTGTACTCCATCGACATCGAACGCATGGTGCTGTAGCACATGCGGTCGCGAGTGCCTGAGTCAGGCAGGTTTAGTGAGCCATGAGCGACGCCATTCGGGACCACTACCGAAGCGACGACTGGTCCTGCAGAGAAGGTAGGCAGAAGCGGCGCAGTGTTTGTAAGTACGCTGTATTCCATTTGCTAACCGCGTGCTTGCATGCTATGTCTCTTTATTTCGGGTGGTGGGTTTTCAATTTTGTTCTAATGCATTTCTTCCACATATAAATCTCTACCAGTACTATCTTTTACAAACTTGCACACGTCGCTTAAGCCAAGTGTAGTTGATCTCGATAACCTTTTCGTGTTTGTGGCATTTCCTCAAAATATACTTTCTGACCGCCTGAACTTATTTCGGATCCTTTGTTAACAACTTATTTCATATGCTCGCTTTTCCTTATGCATTACTCGATTTATTTGCTTTGTTATCTTTCTCTCAAGTGATTAGCTGTTGTTTGATATCCCGGTAAGGCTGCGCTTGATGTGAATGTTGACAAGACGTCTACCTGTATATTACCCACTACCTCGTCTACACTGTCTCCAGGAGACAGTTGGTCGTTGTTGGAGGGGACAAGGTGCACGGTCCTTGTGGCCGTGTTAGGATCAAATAGTGGTTACATACACACAGTGTGTAGCAGACTATGGTCCAGCCACCGCCTTGTGTGCGCTTGATTCCCAAATACAGCGTGCTTGTGTTTGCCTGTGAAAGAGTGTGGGCCGGCTCCGTTGATGACACGTGGCTCCCATCCACATGCCTCCCGGTCTTATTCCTTCGGGTTTACTCTGGATATGGGTTGTGTGGTTGGAGCTGTGTGTGGTGCAGCGCAAAACATTCATGGTCCCTCTGTAGGCGCAGGCGTCCTGTGACTGGCTACAGTGACAGGCAAATCCGAAACCGGATGCCTCCAACTACATATATATATATATATATATATATATATATATATATATATATAATCTGTGGTACATATATTGTGCCATCGGATTCATGACTGAATAGGAAAATAGCACGACTGAGGAGAAAAGTACAACAACAACAAAAGCATTTTTGCCTAGTTTACCACTCAGTTTTTGAAATTTTTTCTGTTTGTTCTTTTTAGGGAGAGAAAGGACACAGCAACACATCGATGCACACGTCTGCCATTGACATCGATCTTGAGCCATGGTTTCCAAGGTCCTCAACCAGCAAGTATCCGCATTTCTTGGACCCAAACCAGATAGTCGACAACAACTGGCCGAGGCCAACTGTTTTGTCAACTTTTTCATGCGGCTTCTCCATGTTGGAGGCTGTCCACCAGACCGTCTCTTCCAGCACTGTTCAGCAACCACAAACAGTGCACAACGCGGATAAGGCTGGACAGGCATGCGCAATATGTGTCCCAACCACCGCAGTTGATGCAGTGAGACAAGCTCCTCGAGCGAGTGGCTTCTACGATCACATTGTTTACGTGGTACTACCACCACACACGGGCAATGGACCGCAGACAGCCGTGCTCGGAGACGGATAGCCTGCGCAAATCATCTTTAAGAATGGGTCAAGTCGCGCATCCGTACAACAGTACATCACGAACAGTTGCACAATAGACCCGCCCTTTAATGGGGTGATGAATGTCGTGGCGACGACACAAGTGCCTCAGCCTAGAAAAAACGAGGCGTGCTCTCGAGATGCACATCGAAAGCTCGTCTGCAACAGCCCCGCCAGCAGTGATGCAAATTCCCAAGTAGACAGACATTTGTACGGTTCATCTTATAAGTAATCATGTGAGAAATAGTGTCAGCCAAAAGGGATTTGGAACGATGGAAATGGACCAGTTGTATATTATGAATATTTCTATCGTTGGATATCATGATCGACGTTTCCACCACAGCGAAAGGATATGGCTGTAATTTCCAGTTTGTGTCCACTGAGGAAAAGACAGCTGATCCACACTAACGCTGCGTTTGGCGAAGTGCTTATGGCAGACCTATCGATTTTACAACAATACCTCCGCTAACATATCCTAATACATGGGACGTAGTGAATGTACTCCTGGACATTACCAGATTTGGGCCCTTCATTTTTAGAAGGCCTATAATCTTTGGTACCTGGTCGTCGAAATTTGGTAAGTCGGTATATATATATATATGTATATATAAATATATATATATATATATATATATATATATATATATATAGGCGGGAGAGCCTGGGGTGCGCTGAGGCTGGTGGTGGCTAGATCCTGACAGATGGTCTACGCAATGCTGCTACTGTTGTGCCATTTGCTCATGTCCTGGGCGCCTCCTCGTGGCGACCGCTGGGTGGGATTTGGGTTTCGCCCTTCTCCCCGTTAAGATCCAGGACACTAATCCGCATGAGACTATGTGCTAGACCCGCTGCCTTTCGGGTGTTCATTTAATCGAAGGCTTTGGCTGAGGACCCGAGTCGTTCTGCTCTCAGGAGCGGGCGCCCTGGCAGTATCCTAGTCCATCCTCTTTGGAGGTTAGGAAGTGGTTGATGGCCGTCCTCCCGTAAAACCTAGCCATGGGAGACAACAGGTCTACGGGTTATAAGCTCACAGCTCGATTGGCGTAGAGCACGAGCACGACGCATTTTCTCTGACGATGGGAGAGCACCTCCGGATGTTCAATGGTTTGCTACTGCCCGCCTCAAGCCAGGCAGCCCCTGGTCAAATTGGTGCAAACCCGCCAAAACGCACCTGCGTATGTCCGTGGTCACAGGTGCGTATCCAATTACGGTCGCAAAACATATATAAAACGTTCCGGAACCTCAAAGGCTTCGTGTGACGGCCGTCAAGCAGATCCCTATCTGTCTCTGCAATCACATTCCCGAGCTGAATCTGCTCCCCACTGCCTGTTCGGTCAGGCTATTGAGCCAAAGGCTCCGGGTGGAGTCCCTTAAGCAAACCTCCGAAGCACAACGACCACCTCGCGTGCGATTGCCCACCAATGCAATCGTATGCCTGTGAGCAAAGCACTCAGCAACAGATGCATGCAATTTGAGCTGACAGTAAGAAATAGGCATCGCTCTGGAAAGCTAGCATCCGGCTAATATGCAGCAAAAATATTTCTTATGCCAAATTATATTGAGCTAAGAAGTGACATCGTGGTTGGAGGGGGGTGCTAAGAGGGTTAGGTTGGACAAAGAAACTCACAGTACGAGGACGATTGTGGTCGGCTCCTAACCATGCTAGCAAGTGTATCCAGTATACATACAAGGCAGAAGTACGAAATTAAAGGTGAGCAGACGTAAGGTCAACGATCTCATGCGCGGTCTCTATGTGGAAGGCTGATCGTTTACAGTACAGTCCTGTACAACTGAGTTGAGCGCAGCGCGGTAAACCTTCAGATCCCATGCGTCGGACGTTACCGAACCATCTCAACTGACACTGCAAAATGTGCTGGTTCAAGGGAATACTCGAATTCCTCAAGACGCGATGTCGAACATCATTTTAAACCCGGTATAGCCACCTCACACAATTAATCGCCTCAAACAACGCTTGTAGAAGAAGGGAAGACGGCACCTGGTCCCCACGCCAACTGGCCGGGACTCGCTCGCATAAAGCAACGCTGAACGAATAAAGAAACTGGAAGCTCGATCCTTTAGCGACATGGAGACGTTCCTACAACATTACAAGTGTCTCAGATTGACAACTACTGATCGGGTTTTAACGGTGAGGAAAGACGCTTCCTTGCTGATAGTGCATTCACCAGAAACCATGCACCCATGGCAAACCAAACTATCGATTTGTTTAAGTTGTGCACATTTCAGGATGAGCGCAGAAGCGGGTGGGGACAATTTCTGGAGCAGCACATTACACTTCGAGAGTGCAAAGCCATACTTAGATACCATACTTAAATGTTTCAACCAAAAGCTACTCAGAATTAGTTTCATACTATGTGTATCGTCACTCATTATGGCGATATTACCAGCATACTCTAAGTTGGTCGCATGCTCACCTGGCAATAGAACTAGGCCAGAATTTTGTAAATCTTCTGGAATTCTCTACAAGATGAGTGCGATTGCAAAGTTGATGAGGAACGAGAAGATATGACAGCCTTGTCGCACATCGCTGTTGACAGCAAAGAGCGATGAGAGCTTGCAGTAGACGTTCACTTTGCCGGTGATATGAGCTGAAGTGTGTGTGAGATAGCACAATACTTCTCTGACACTCCGTTCTATAGCAAGCGATGACATAAAGAAAGTAGCTTAACTGAGTTAAAGGGTGTCCGTATGTTTAGAAATGCGACGATGGTAGGCCCGTAGTAAACCTTTTGACAGCACAGCCTCAGTTTGCCTACATTTCGCACGCTTGTGTTACATCGACCATAAGACAGCCATTGCCGTCTCCAGTTGCATTCAAAAGTGGGCATACCTGAGATTTCGCAGTGACAGCAGGCAATCCACTCCATACATGTCGCTCTGGTGGAGCGTTTCTGTGTCGACACTCTGTCACACCTACAGATGTGTAAAATCCGATGCGGGCATTTTTAGATTGTTCACCTAACACAAAGCGTTCAATTGCATTCGTATTTTCTACTCACGCACCTTTACACGCCACGTTACCAGCTGATTTCCGTTCTCATGCTTTCACTCCCGATGGTTTTGTCGACTTCCACATAGCTCGCCCAGTGGCCCTCCTACTGCCTCGGTCCTCTTTCCGTCTAGCGTGCTTCAGTATATCTACCCAGATGCAGATCGGACAGCACGCTGGTCTCGCGCGCATCATGGAATTCTCTGCCGTCGATGTTTGCTGTCTTTCCAAAACCCGACTGCAAGATCCCAGTAATGTGATTCGTTTGAAATCTTCCACTGATCACAGAGCCATATTTCACCTACGTGTACATGGTGCCACAAAAGCAGCCGTGGCAGACTTGACTGGCGTTGGCGTCGCGCTGAGCAGCAATGCCGATGTCGCACTACCGGACTGGTTCCCGATTACCAGCCGATTGTCTACAGTTCGGATTCGAGAATCATGCAGGATCAACAGACATCTTGAAGACAGACGCAGCTTGTTTGTGATCTCAGCCTACGCTCCAAGTGACTGCAGTTGCGACTCGGTCAAAGACGACTCCTATCGCGATCTACACCAGTCTTTGAGAAAGGCTTGCATATTCGATATTGTTGTCCTGCTGGGGAGCTCAACGCATGGGTCAGTCCTCTAGTATCATACGAAAGTCACGTCGGTGGTCCCCATGCGCTCGATGACAGCAGATCAGTTATTGAAGAAAAACTTCACGCACTATGCAAAGATAATTACCTGTTTCTCGCGAGTACCAGCTTCGGGAATTCAAGGAGACATTCTGCGAATTGGCGACCCCCTTCTGCGTCTCAATCATGGTCTCAGATTGGTCACATTGTAATCAGTTCTAGGTGATGGTGTAGCATAAAGCATTGCAGATCAATCTGGTCCACATTTCGTGACTCAGACCATGCACTTTGCTACGCGAACATTTCCATGAACTACGGAGCGTCCCCCTAACACGATGCACCACCAGGCACACACAAACAAACTATTTCCGCCCTCATTTCAGCATCGCTACCAATCGCATTTGGCTGATGCAACCAGCTGTAGCCCAGGGTAAGATACTGATGAAAACTGGACGTTCATTCAGAAGATCGGGATCTCTTTCGGGCAGTCAGTATGTGGCTTTACTTAGCATCATATGAAGGCCTGGATCACCACACACTCACTGGATCCATTTGAATGCCACACGAAAACCCTGTCGAAGACTAAGCACAATTTAAGTGCACCGTTCTGTCAATCAGCATCTCAAATAAAGCCTACGCAGTGACCGTGAGGCCTGATGGTCTCAGCATGCTTCGGAAATGGAGGCCGTTGCCCTTGCTGGTAATAGTCCCAAGCTCTACCGGTTCATTCGGTACATTGGCCACAGAAAGCCTGGGGTCACTGATACCATTTGCGAGTCGGATGGTTCGCCGATTGCTAACCTACGGAGACGCTTGGATCGGTGGACCTAACATTTTCATTCCCAGTTCAATCGGTCATCATCACCAATTTGTATTCCCTTCTAACTCTGTTGCCCACTCCGAGTAGCCATACTTGATCCACTCAGCGAAGCGAAGTTTAGCTTGCGATCTGATAGTGTAAACGATTCAAGGTTGCCGGTTCCGATGGACTTCCTACGGAGATGTGCAAGCATGGAGGAGAAGTTATCACCTACTAGCTAGCCTCATTGCTGTACAAAATCTGACATAAAGCAAAGTTGCTCTCTACCTGAGGCGAAGCAGTTATTGTTCTACCTTAATAGAGGGGCGATCGTAAATCACGCACTAATCACCCGAGGGATTAGTTGACGCCAAGCTATTGACATCCATTCTACTTAGTAGGGTAGCTCAGATTTGCGTATTGCAGTACCGGAATGAACAATCTGGCTTCTGTCTTGAACGTGGGTATCTGGATCAAATATCCACGTTTCTCCAACTCCTGTAACACAACCATTTCTACCAAAGGACTACCATCCCCGCAACATTCCACTCGGTTGATCGACCTGTGCTAGCAAAGGAACGGGATCCCGGAAAGGTATATTATCATCTTGTGCGTACTCTACGTCCACAACTCCGGTAAAATGAGGGAATCTAGCAAGCTGTCGTCGTCAATAACGGTGTAAGACAGGGCTACTTTATCTATCTTCTCCTCTTCGATTTTGTGATTGACTACATCCTGTCGAGTGCGCTGTAAACTCACCAAAATGTTATACTGCAACTACTACCGGATGAGCAAGTAACAGACATAGATTATGCGGACGATATCAGCCCACTTGGTGACGACTCGAGAATTAGGCAAACGATTCTTGACCGTTTGGTGATGGAGGTACCTAAGTACGGTATGTGCTTTGCCTCGTCGAAATGAAAGTGCTGCTCCAAGAATGGCACTCGTCCGTTCCCGTGCTCAACCTTGTATGTGTACAGCTTGCTCTTGGGGCCAGCCCTGTCCTCTGCATATTCATAACATGCAAGACAGTGGAGGATGAGCCACGCCATATCGCAGTTAGATATCAGTCATGGCATTCCGCTACCGTCGCCCATGGCTCAGTAACATAAGTCGTTGACTCACATGAGTAAGATCGTGGGTTCTAATCCGGCAGAATTCGGCGGCTGAACGCTACTGACGAGTCCTCATAGGACGAAACGGCCGTCTAGCGCTTTCCTGGATGTGCAGTGGCTGTGTGCCGGTATCTAACTAAGACGAACCTACACAAAACAGCTTGCACACGTTGATAGCAAATGGGCATCACAACAGATGGTGGAGAACTTAATTCGCAGCTGGCAAAAAATACGCAACAAACTTCCTTCCGGACTATGACTGAAGACAGCAGCTAGAGAATCGCGGCCAACCACTCTCCTCGCGGAAACGACACCACTCGCGACGCAAAATAGTCAAAACAGTCGTTCATAAAACTGCACACACCGACCCATAGCTATCGAGAAAGCAACCGGTGGAATACATGCCGCGTCATCGTCATCATCACTATACATGTCAACTGGAGGTGGAAAACACCTCAGCTACCATGCTGCAATACATAAAACAAAAATATGCAACAGATGCATGCAATTTGAGCTGACAGTAAGAAATAGGCATCGCTCTGGAAAGCTAGCATCCGGCTAATATGCAGCAAAAATATTTCTTATGCCAAATTATATAGAGCTAAGAAGTGAGATCGTGGTTGGAGGGGGTGCTAAGAGGGTTAGGTTGGACAAAGAAACTCACAGTACGAGGACGATTGTGGTCGGCTTCTAGCCATATCAGCAAGCGTGTCCAACCGAACGTGTTTATCGTCTTTCGGACCCCAACCAGGGAGCCGAGATGCTCCAACCGAGGCCAGTTCAGAAGTGAGGGCCTTCATTCCTCTCGGCCAAATCAGCGCTTGGCGACTGCTCCTCTTCTTCCATCCACCCCACCAGCGTGCAAACAACGCAGGTCGCGGGAGTCGGTGGGCTGGCATGCGTAACACTTGGCCTGGCCATCAGAGCCCGGTTCGTGAAATAACGGTGCTGAGCCGTTCAATACTATTATCTGTGCCGTAAATAGGGCATCGAACACGCTTGTTACTCACACGGTATTCCCACCGGATGTGAGTCAAACGGCGAAGGCTCCGCTGGTCGAACGTAACTAGCCTATTTATGTCCGCTGATCTAATGGGATAGTTTTCACAACCGTATAGAGGAGTCGAACGTACCGCTATATTGTACACTCTACCCTTCAGGGCAAAAGTGGTGGTGCGCTAGTGCCACAAGTGGCGCAGGTTAGCGAAAGCGACTAGGGCGTTTGCCATACGTTTCCTAATATGATCTTCAATTCCACCAGCGCTGATACAACTTCCCAAGTAGTTGAATTTTTGAACGACTTCTAGCTGATCCTCACCAAGAGACAACGTAGGAGGCGGTCCAGGCCAATCTTGGAGAAAAGCTTTGCATTTCGAGGGTGCGAAGCAAAGCCCGAACTGAAGAAAAGCTATTGCTAATCTGTTCATTGCCGCTTGGTACGTCTGGGAGCCGTCACATTTGAGGGCAATATCGCCTGCATACTCCAAGTCAAGAAGTCGTTCTGCTGGGAGCAACTCCACACCTACTAAGTCGTGTCCTGTAAACGCGAGCTCCACGACTACGTCAATAGCGAAGTTGAAGAGGAATGGTAACAGCGGGTATCCTTGTCTCACACAGCTGGAGATATTAAAAGGCGACAACAGCTTGCCGTACGTCCACACTCTGTTTGAGCTACGGGCGTATAATACTCGGATAATATTGAGGTATTTCTTGGGTATACCTTCCCTGACCAGACAGTCCCAAAGTGCACGTCTACTCACTGATGTCGAGGAAGAAGACAATGTTGCGCCGCCAATATATGTGACGGTGCTCCAACAACTGACGTAAAGTGAATATGTGGTCGCTGCAACCACGACAACGAAGAAACACGGCTTGCTCCTCACGATTCTGGCTTGGGAAGGATGAGAGAGGCAAGCAATTTGGAGACGATGGAGATCAGACTGATTCATCTATGGTTGCCACATTCCGAACGCAAGCATCTTTTGAAGATCGGGACAATAACGGAGCGGCTCCAGTCGGTTGGGACAGTTTCATGCTCCCACAGTTTCACTAGTAAAGCGTATAAATCATCCACAAGAGTAGGTCCCTTGAATTTGAAGTGGGAAGGAGGAAGAGCATCTTGTCCCCCGGATTTATATAACTTCAACAGTGCGAACTCACTTTCGACCTCTGAGCGAAGGGGCGAATCCAAAGCGACAGCCCACGGAACAGAGCGATCAGAGGTCGGCGAGAAACCTAACAATTCCGATTGATTAAGTTGCCTTTCAAATTACTCAGCCCAACGCTCCAAGCGTTTTGACAGGTTGTGGATAGGTTGTCCACTCTCGTCACAAATTGTTTGATTGACACCAAGTCTCCTGCTACCCATTTCTCGTATCAGACAGAATAATTTACGATGGTTGCCAAGGACAGCGTCCATTTCTATATCTGAAGCACAATGAGACCACTAGAATTTGAGGTTTATCTTCAGGCTAGCACAGTTTTGCTCTGCTATCTTTGTGAGTCTCGGTGTGTTCGCTTCCAGCCGGAATGTGCTGGCGAGCATCAATAAGTTCCAGAGACCGCGAAGAGACCCAATGACCATGTTGGTTATTAGACTTACCACATGAGGCTTTGCTTGCTGCTAGCGAGGCTGGTGAAAACGAAACCAGTGAACTGCAGCTGCTTCTAGTGAGAGCTTACTTAACTTGCATATCAGTGTATTTGATAGGTATTCAGAACAGCTGGCTTCGCCAGTTGACTGGTGTCAATTCATTCAGTGTCGTCGCTGGCGTCCGCCAAAACGCACCCGCAGGACAGCACATACAAGGCAATGGTCGGTGTCACACACGTGCTCCAAATTGAGCTGCAGTTCTGGACGCAGCCTCTTCATCGGTAACTTATCGCAATGTGCTCGATTCCTTCCATAGCTGCTTCGAGGCTGGTGGGCGCCAAGTCATCCTCCGGCTGGTGCTATGTCGGAAATTAGTGCTCGTAAGAAATAAGCGGGCATTTTCAAACAAATGAAGTAACCGCTCACCGTTATCATTACGAGAGCCTACATCATGTTGTCCGTCCAGACGCAGTTCATCAGTGGCTAATTTTCCAACTTGAGCATTCAGCTCCCCAGCCAGCACAACAGCGTCCGAGCTTCTTCAGCGGCGAAGGAGCAGTCGTCCATTACGCGATCATCGCTAGAGTTTGTGGATGCATAGGCAGCGATGATGAATAGACACCTGTTAGTCCCTTGCGGCTTCGAAGTTTTGAACGAGCCAGCCAATCAGACCGCACACATCAGGTTACTGATTGAAATCCAATCAGTCAGTGCAGCTTCAGCCCGGGGACTCATCGCATTATCAACATCGGCTTGGCCGGTGCTCAAAGCTGCATCGTCACCGGATAGGCGCAAAGGGAAAGTGCTGCTGGTGTCACCGGAAGGGGTTCGCAAAGTGAGCACTAAGCTCGAGCCTTGCAGGCGGGTCTCCGATAAGCAGCAGATATCGATGAAGAGGGTCTCTTTTATGTTCGGGCAAGTGCTGCCTGTTGGCCGATCTGTAGCAATGTGCGTACATTGGGGCATGACAATCTGAAGGATGATCGAGTCTCCAAATGGAAGCCGATGAACCGGGCTTGGCTGCGTGCTTGGACAAGGGCTTGCCTACAAGGCAGGAATGACACTCCGCGATCACATTTGAGTTGAAATTAAAAGGTAACAGCCTATTAAAGCAAGGTGGGGGAAGGCCAAGAATTAGGGGGTTGAAAACAAAGGGGCTAAAAGTGAAGGTGGAACGGGACGATAAGATTAAAAAATGGTATGAGGGGGAATACGAAGATGGGAAGGCGTGAGCGGTAGCATCCAAACCTCTATCCATCCAGCTCCATACAGCAGATAGTGCACCGTCGATTATCCTCTGCGGTGGCTAGAGCATCAAGATATTGTTTGACGAAAGATTCGTAGTATTGTGTCGGCAGGATAATGTCAGGTTGCCCAACTCTAGATAGAACGATTAGGTGTCTCAACAAAATCTTTGGTTCAAATACCTGACCGCAAGGAAGCGCGTTTAGCTTTGGGCTATAAGGAATCCGCTTACAGGAATAAGGAGCCACCCACATTCCAACCCTCAACCCAGAGGACCAGGAGGCTGAGCTTTTCTGACCCCTAATCATTGACCAATCTAGCATGAGTGATTCTAAAGGTGTAAAAAAGCACCACCAAGGATAGTTTAATGAATCACTGAAGCACGCAAACCATCGCACAACGGTAAGGTCCAGCCTCATTGCTGTTCGTGATCTCATCTTCAATCCCACGAGCGCTGATACAACTTCCCAGGTAGTTGAAATTTTAAACGACTTCTAGCTGACCTCCACCAAGGGTCAACAAAGGAAGCGGTCCGGGCCAATCTTGGAGGTAAGCTTTGCACTTCTAGGGTGCGAAGCATAGCCCGAACTGACGGACAGTTAGTGCTAATCTGTCCGTCTATCCACCAAATCGAATGCACCCTTGATATCGAGGAACACGACAATGAGGGGCCGCCAATATATGACGGTGCAAGTGAGACCAAGAAAGACTGCACTCATTTGATTTGACAACTCACCCAAAAAAGGATTAGGTTCCAGCCTCCGGACGATCGGTATAAATCCGCATAATTCATATGCTGCTAGTCAATAACTTGTGTCATCCGAGCAACCTTCCTGTATGTACACTAACGGTCAAGACTTACTGAGTAAACTTTGCGAGGAAAAGGTGTCAGCTTATACGCTGTAACGGAGCTTCGCTGCCGCGCGACCACCACCAGTCGCGCGCGGGCTGAGTATACCGCGAGGACGCCCACCCCTACGCGGAGTCGAACCGGTGACCTTATGGTTGGAAAGCAAATGTGCAGACCACTCGGCCACCGGCCGACTTTGCGAAAAGCGGCTGTATCACGGATAAAATGCCTACGACATGGTTACGTCCTGACATTAGTGACATGAGGATCACGCGGCCAGACAAGTCCGTTGTTCGGCCCGACCGACTCAACAAAGGTGAATGGGTGGCTCCATACTTCCGCAGTGGCCTCCAATGTGAACCCATAGAGGATTCGGTTAGCAAGATTCAAAATTTCCTTTGGTGCCGTCTAGGGTTAAAATACAATGACACCTGCTTGTTGGCGGTCATTTATCACCCTCATTCCTCCACGCCCGAGATGGAGTTCCATCTGATATCCGCACTAAGGCAGGTGATATACGCATTCGCATAACTGGCGATTTCAACACCCACGCTCTGGAATCCCAAGCAGCTCCCGGAAAACAGTTCGAGGCCGATCTACAAGAGTTTGTCTTCAGTTTACCGCTGTATGGCCACATCAACACTCCCACGCAAATCAGAGATAAAGATAAGCTGTCGGTACTTGATCAGATATTCACCAGCTAATAACTGCTGATCGCGAGGGTGACCGTCGATGTCCCGTTGGGCCGCAACGATCTAGTAATCCTGCACTTCGAATACATAAGAGATGTAGAATATCCCGTGGAAAGTGCCGACGCAGCAAAAACGGTTATACGATACGACATATTGGCTCAATTAGGTGAGACAGCCAACTGGACCTTCCTGAAAGACGAGACACGAGAACATTTCGTCAGCTAGTTTAGCTCTCCGATTGCCAAAACATCATGAACTAAGACTTTCCGACCGAGAAACATGGTCTCGTTGCTGCGAAGCAGAACACGTCGTGCGAAATTCAGTTTGGCATCTCTACTAACTTTCTTCGAGCATCGAGACCTGGATGGCCTATGCCACCTAACGTAACCACTGTACTCAGCTTGTACGCGAGGCTAGAATAGCGTACTAGCAGAAGTTGGTAGTGCGTATGGCTTCAAACTACAAGCATCTTTATCAACACGTCAACAGTCTGCGTAAGGTGAAACGGGGAATTCCTCCACTTCATTCTGGTGACGGACCCACACTGACACCAAAGAAGGCGGCAAAATCCCCTGCGCCTACAATATGATGAATATTTCAGTGTGGCCACTGGCCACCTAACCCTATGAGAATGGTTGTTTCACCCCACAAAACACTCACATATCCTTCATGACAAAAGCTGTATTAAGAAAGCTGTTGAGTATGCGTAAGCACAGCTCTCCTGGGGTTAATAATGTACACACGAACTCAATAGTGGCGGTAGAAGAGAGTTTAGCTAAGCCTTTGGCTTGACTCCTCCAACACTGTTTTGACGAAATGTATGTGCTCGACATGTAGAACTACAGGATGATGACCCCTATTCACAAGTGAAAGAGCCATTTCAACCCAGCCAAATACCGTCCCATACTCTTACTACCAGTCATTTCAATGGTCATAGAAGCTGCTATTTCTGATGCGCCGACGACCTGCTTTGAAGAATTTGACTACCTCGAACATGGCTTCCAACGAAATCGATCGTGCACTACAAATCTACTATTAGTAAGATCCAACTGTATTGAAGCAGGAGTGGATGTAGTTGTTATCGACTTCTCAAAGACTTTCGACTGGTTATACCATAGCACTCAGCCCTTCAAACTTCAGACCTCTGCCATTGGTGATCCTCTCCTAGGATAGATCAGAAGCTTTCTTCTACATTAGCGCCTGAAAGTACAAGTGCGTGAATCGCTCTCAGATCCCATTCGAGTTGAACGCCGAGTACTACAAGGATCGGTACTACAACTGCGATTATTTTTGACATAGATTAACAATATCATATTCATCATAAGCTCCAACTGCCTTCTTTATGCCGATGACATCAAGGCGTGGAGGGCGACCAATACACCAGACGATATCACTGTACTACAAGCCGATCTGGATAGGGTGAACGCGCGGTCAATCCAGAATCTACTTCGACTCAACGTGGACATTGTAGAGTGCTGAACTTACGGCACAACTTGGTGTGCGCCTACAAACCAGCAATTCAGGAGCTTCAAACGTCTGCTGGCGAGAAGCATCTGAAAGTTTTGGTCCAGGTTGAGATTGGGTCTTCAAAAAAGCCTGAAACCTCGTCAAAAAGGGGCGTCCAACACGTAGGCCTTCTGAAGCGTGCATTCGGACAATTCGACTCTTCGATTTTTCCACAAATTCCCGGCTGATGCATAGGCACACATGTGGGATACGCTATACGGGTCTAGCAGCCATGGCTGAGGAGAGACAACGACGCCTTGAAAATACCCCAACGCCGAGCAACCAAGAATCTCAAGGGTCTGTATAATTTACCGTTTGAACGAAGGCTAAAAGTGCTCAGGGTCTTCAGCGGACAGTACCCGGCGATTGCGCGGCGATCTCATTTCGACTTACCAAATTTTAAGAGATCTGCTGGAATTCAGTCACAATAGTAATTTGAGAGGCCACCTTCTCAAGCTGGCAGAGCAACACGGCCGTCTGAAATGACTTCTGAAATTTTTCCGTACGCGTTTGCAGAACGTAGAATGCCCTACTGGAATCTGTCAGACGTTCTGCCAAGCTGACAGAGTTCAAAGCCTCAGTTGATCGTGCACTCATTTCTCTGCACCACCTCACATGACTCATTACCCATGGACAAACACAAGTGTTTGTAAGCGATTTCCCTGGCGGTCAAATCCAAGCTTTCGTTTCACTTATTTCCACCTACTGTATATGTACACAGGAGGAGACACAATTTTCATCAACATTCCATTTGCCTTCATTCCTTATGGACTTAACTTGGATTTACAACTTATACTACATATACTTCAGTGAGTTCACAGGTGTAAACCAAATTTTGTTATCAGTTATTTTTCTATTTTAAATTCTAATCAGGACCACCTTATGGGAACTGTTAGGCTTTATCTTTTCTACCCGTTTAAAAAGATAGTCCCACTGTTCCACTGTTGGTGACGCTATCTGTAAGGAAATTTTTTCCGCATCGCCGAATTCCGGTCTACCTTTACCAATCTGCAAAATAAGTGGCACCATCAAGACGTCTCTGTCTTGGTAAAGGGTCATGTTCACAACGTCACTGTTAGTGTGGTGTTCCCATATAGCAGTGAGTAGTGGCCAGCTCACATGGATGACGTGAGCCGGCTCTCCGCCTTCGACATTTGGTGCCTGAGGAAGATTGCTCGTATGTGGTGGCGACAAAGCATCCGCAAAATTGAAGTCAGACATCATGTCTAACGGAACGTGAGTATTCCCTTCAATAACTTGAGTTTGCTACGTCAGTTAAGATGGTTCGGTCAAGTCTTGCGTAGGTCAGCTGGGCCTTTGCCCCACTGGGCCCTTTTCGCTCATGCATGACTTGGCTGGAAGAGACCACGCGGTGGTCATCCGTTCCCATGGCGACAGCATTTGAGATTATTGACTTCATGTCTTGCTGCAGTTCGATCCACACGTCTGTCTGGTTGGGAACCAAAGGACGAGGAGTGTGCTGGTGGCTGGAATCAATCCAGAATATGGCGCGCAACCGCAATCAGTGGAATATCTGTGCCCACATTTGTTTGGATTCAGATGCTTAATGCTTGTCAGTTGAAAAATACCAAAAAGGAAAAGTGTTGTGTGCAAAATAACAAAAAATGTTCCGTTTGTATATTATTGCGGCACAATAGCTGCAGCGTGTTGTTCACCTTCAGCAAATATGCCATGATAATGACGTGGTGATTAAGCCACTCTTCTTTCAGAGAGTTCCATGGTTTTGTTTGGCTCTATGTCTATTTATTGGACTGTTGCTAACACATACATAGATTGTTTGTTCCAGATATTGTTCCAGATATCGGATATTCTTCTGTTCGAGGGTACATGTTCTGCTGCCGTGGAAGAGAATCGAGTAAACCTTCGAATTGCATGCTACTGATTTGATTCATAAAAATCGGTTTAAAAATCACCTAAGTCAATTACCAGTCTGGAAAAGCGTCAGACGATCGTAAAGCGTGCACATTCTCTTTGTCCCTTGCAGGAGATCGAACCCACTACCACTAGTGTCTTGCACCAATAGCCAGCAGCTTGTGTCACTGAGCTATGGGGGACGAAAGCCGCCCATCATGGTCCCAGCAGTCAGCTAAGGATTTCCTTTATCCTTTATGTTACAGACTGTCAAATGCAGCACTCATCTTCGATACGGCGCCAGGTACATACATTTCAGTATGGGTCTAACCTCTTATAATTTACTGGAAGCCGAGAGAACGTTAACTACCTTTGTGTTTCATGCAAATATACTGCATTCAGTCGATTCGTTGGCATTCTAGTGATGATGCACTAGAACTTCTTGTCCAACAGTTACCTTATCAGAAAGGCATCCTAGAATTCCCGGACCGAATTACTGTGCGTTAAAGGTCACCTCATCCAGTGGTGGACTGGATAAATTCAACTCAACTACCAGTTCCTGACTGGTTAGTAGTATGTGCCAGTGATCACATCAGTGACGGAATATTGTGTGGCGCTCAAACTAACGACTAGCACATCAAACACGCACACCGCCTATGTTTAATGAGTGACGCAATCGCCACTTTTGTTTTGTCTAGTGCACCTGACCGTCAAACAGGGCAGTAGCCGTTATATTTTTATACTTGAATTATTCTAGGGGATTATCTCTTTAGAAGCACGCTTTTCATTGATCAAGCTGTACGTACTTTTTGACGTGAATTTATTTTTTAGGTAATACTGATAAGTGAATGCGGAATGACAATTGACCGTAGCATCTGGAGGTTGAGGAACACCGCCATTACAAGGCTTTCCCGAACCTTAGTAGGGCGCAAGCTGCCTTATCTTCAAGTCGCAGCAATTGTGTGCCAAGCTGTGGTCATGAATGGTTGCCGACCGATAACCATATGCACACGCGCAGGTGCCTTAGTCCGAAAGCTCATAAACACATGCCATATGGTAGACTGCGTCTATGTGTGGTAATAAACATCGATTGTTCGGCTCCTACCACAGATGTGCGAACTGAAGTCACGGTGCATGATCACATACCTTTATCCGGCTGGTAAAACACAAATATTAGGGGGAAATTATAAACACCGACCCATACAGCGTTTTCAACGCGACAGGGTCTACTCTCCATGGAATGAGACAGCATGAACAGTGTTGGAAGAGATAAGAACCGCAACCCGCCACAGCAAGTAAGTAAGAGGAGAAATAATGCTATCAGCAGTAAGCCGATGCACCGCACCGCTGACGCGCGACCGGATCCAGCCGCAAGAGGGCTTGGGACATTGCCAGACCGCTTGCACCTGTGTACCTTGTAGCCGATGCTCTTCAGTTATCGTCCGGAGGAACATCCTTGGTTCTGAATGAATGTATCAAGAAGTTATTTCTCTGATGGGCACAGGACCTTACCAGCAGATTATTGTAAATTGTGACTCCTCTGTTTGAGCCACTAAAATGGGAAGGCACTTTTCAATAAATCATAAAATTAAACCAAGTTGGCATAACGTGGTTGTAGTTGCACGGAGGCCTACAAACCATGGCTGACGAAAGATTCTCACTAGTCTTCTCGACCACACGGCTGTTAAGGGCAAATGGCAGGTGTACACGTCAATGTAGGGTGGAACAGTTTAACTGAAAACAGTGGTAAGCTTCGCTCTCATCTCAAATGAGTCAGCAAAACTGTGCGCCGTAAGCAACTAGACTGGCACTAGCCTTGCAGAATACGATTTAGTAAAGAGAAATCTGGCAGTTTTTGATTCATGCACGTCCCCACAAAGTTAAAGGGACTGGAGGTAAGACCTTAGGATAAGGCCGTATTACTTTACTTGAACTGATGACGATTCTTACAACTATTCTTACGGGCAGCGCTTTCCTGTACTACTTTTAATTGAACAGCAAACTCCCAACCCTTAAGGGGAAACACGCAGACAATTTTCGTCACTATGTGATTATGTTGTACGATATGATCGGACCATGCAATCGCTCTGTGGCACGCGATGTTGAGAAATACACCATTTATTTAATTATTTATAAAATACAAGCTGTTAAATTGATAAATATTCATATTTTAATAACCGAAATACAGAGCAGACTGCTTTGTGAAGGAGCAATATGTCACACTAACTGAGACTTGTGCGAGTAGGCAGAAAATGGGTTCCTCGTGGGCTGTGATGACATGTTTGTAATTCAGCTTGCTCAGTTATTATGTATGCTCAACCAATGTGATGCCATTCTTCACTGATGGTCGTTGTAATTCTAGATCAGAAACTGTTTTGCGATCGGTGCTTGTAAACTCCGCCCGAACTGCACCATATTTCAATGGCCTCTTCGGTATATGGTATTACTACGCGCCATTTCGCGTGCACACTCGATCGGAATTTGCATCGTCTTCACCACAACTGCTAAGAGGAATTGCATGGTTACTGCAAGTTTTCTAAGTATGGTTCATATGCGAAGTTCGCAGGGCGTACCCTGATGGATGGTGTGAAGAAACCTGAACTATTTGCTCTTTCAACATTTTACACGACTGAATTTCATTGACCTTCGGACCTTCTCACTGTACACTTCTTTTACTGAGTGTAAAACTCGTCATGCGCCTCCCCTTTGGGAACTTTGCAATTCTATATTCGCAGCTCTCATTAATTTGCTCTACGTTCCTTGTACTCTAGACAATACACGTTACGTCCGGTTGACACAATTTTCTCTGTCAGCCACATTTGGCACATCTTTATGTGTCACCTTAGTGATCATACTATTCGAGTCACACCTTACTACCAATAACCTGGGCTGTACCCATAGTGGGAGAATTGACGGAGTCTGCATATGCATCTCAGTCTCCCCATTACACGTTGATGACTTCATTGCAAAAAAAGCAAGCCCGACCTACTCAGACTTCGCTGGATGGTAGGAAACTTTGGGCACCCTTTGGTACAACTTACGTATAGTCTTAACGTGAAAAAGATGAGCTCGCGTGATATTCATGAAAGAATAAAATTGTAAATGAAGCGTTCACAAGCGGAAACGCACTCCGAAGTATTGGCCCCATTTGCAAGGAAATCAAGAACGATTTCACATCTCCTTCAGTGAAGTTTGTCTATTTATGTGACTGTTTAATTAATGGCTTTTTTTTATTCGATCCACATCTAACATGTTACCCAAGGGCATGTAGCGAAATGCAAACTGTGAGCATGCCATCCTATAGCT
This sequence comes from Dicrocoelium dendriticum, assembly GCA_944474145.2. Taxonomy (NCBI): domain Eukaryota; kingdom Metazoa; phylum Platyhelminthes; class Trematoda; order Plagiorchiida; family Dicrocoeliidae; genus Dicrocoelium; species Dicrocoelium dendriticum. The sequence goes on from OX104062.1 coordinate 41,923,025, forward strand.
CTTCATCATCAGCAATACACGTCAGCTGAAGGTAATAAGCACACTTCAGCCAAAGTGCCGCAACAGTCAGTCAGCAACAGCAGTATATCAGCCACTTGAACTGATGCTTCGCTGCCACACAACCATGATGACCTATGAAATAAAGAATTAATAAGACGCAGAGAAGGGGACTTACCTGAAAACCTTTATGCCCTAAGCAAACATTCAGGGCCAAGGAACCTACACTTTGTGTAGATAACATACTGACATAAACAAATGGCTATCATGCAAAAATAAGGCGAGACAGCTTCCTTGCGGCTTTCACTTCCCCGCATCATAAGCAGTCATTACCCCGCATATAACTCACCACCAAACACACATTAAACAGGCAATCCGATTAGGAGACGGCGACAGACGCGCCATTGGTGTCGGTTGCGAGCCATGTCCTGTAATGTCTCGAGCCATGCAAAAGACAGGGTACGTGGACTCCAGCCCGGAAGGCGAGACGGACCGACGGCACCGAGTTTTGTCTTCAGTGACATCATTTCACGCTGCCAACTGAACTTCTGTCCACCGCGATCCTTGCGCCACCCTCCCTCTCATGTAAGAGGTGACCAAGCATACGTAGTACGCGCCTAAGCCAACGCAACTTATTCAGTGCTCTGTTTTTCAAAGGAACTAGCTTGCTTATCACTGCGTACTACTCACCTAAGCACATTATCGTTGAGCACACGCTGCTGCCAATTAACACCAGCAACACTTCGCAGGCAACGATGATCGAAGGCTTGAAAACGCCTCAGCTCTTCAGAACGAACGGTCCAAGTCTCACACCCATACAGCAGGACAGTCTTCACTACGGCCGTGTATACACGGCCTTTCAGACAGAGGGAAACTCCCTGCTGTCGCCAAAGATGCCGCAGGTTCTAGAAGGCAATTCTGGCTTTTGCAGTGCATGAACTGACTTTAGTTTCTATGCTCCCATCGTTGCTTATGCAGTTGTCAAAGTAAATGAATCAAGCAACTACCTCGAGTTCCCCCCTTATCAATAGTCAAGGGGTCATCAAGTGGCTGGTGGTCCTGCAGCATCATTTTGCACTTTAAAGGTGCGAAGCGCATAGCAAATAATGGGACCATTCTAGAGAGGTTACTCAGGGTTGATTGTGCCGTCCAAACGTTGTGGAAAGCAGGAGGATATGGTCCGCATAAGCAAGATCAACTAGCCTTTCATCAGACAGGACTTCGAAACCTATATTGTGAAAATCCTTGAGGAAACACTCCATGATGAAGTCCACGAAGAAGTTAAACAAAAAAGGGGGAATCGGACCATCCTGACGAACGCCAGCTATTGTCGGAAAACTATTTGACGAGTCGCCGTAGACCCTGACGCGGCCTGTAATGTTCGAATAATGAGTAGTTAGATGTTCACATATTTCGTGGGAACACCTTCCCGCGCTAGTAGTTCGAACCGAATGTATCGATCGACGGAATCGAACGCCCCATTAAAGTCCTGTAACACAGCTATTGTCGGTCTGCAGTATGCTTGGCGCTGCTCTAGCAGCCGCCGCAGAGTGATTATGTCGTCAATACAGCCACGTCCTGAGCGTAAACCCGTCTGTTCGTCTCTAATCCATGATTTGCGCTTCGCAGTGTGGGGAAAAACGAGAATCGTGGTCAGTACTTTTGTCACAACTGGTGTTGGGCTAATACCCATGTGGTTAGGCCAGTCTGTGCAACTGCCCTTCTTGTATATGACCACTATAATCAATTTACACCAGTTAGCCGGGACGGTTTATTCTTTCCATACATGGTTGAACAGGGAGGTCAGTGCCATTCAGAGGACCTCACTTCCATCTTTACATAGGGCAGGTGGGAGAGAATCCGGGTCAGCAGCACGAAAAGGATTGAGGACATTTCGAACCTCAGCTTCCAATGGAGCCTGTAAACTAACCAACCACGACTCGTCCTGCACCACCTGCATAGGAAGAGGTCTGGGGGCAGGTGGTCAACTGAAGTGACCTTGAAAGTGTTCCGCCCAGCGCGACATACGGCGCCCGCTTTGTGTCTCACTGCGCTGTCTCTGCTTGTCTCATTGACACCTGGTTTCCTGGGACCGGCGGTGCTGATCAGCTGGAAGAGCTTGCGATTATTGCCTACGACTCCTGTCTCCTCCATTTCTTGAACCCGACTAGTCCACCAGGCTTCCTTATCAGCACTCAGGTTCCGCTTTAATGCGCATCTAATAGCCCCATTGCGCTCAGAACCAGTTGATTTTCTTCTAGATTCTAAGAGGTTCAACGGCCTCTCGGATATCCTATGGTGCAGTGAGGATTGATAGTACCACAATCAGCTGCTCCTGCGTTGTGCATTGTGGCCAAAATCCTATTCCACTGAAAAGCAGTGTCGTTAGGACAAGACAGCGAAAGTTCGGTACTCAGTGCATCTTGATAGGCTTGCCTAACCGACGACTGAGACCATTTCTCAGTCACCAAACGGAGGAGACGCTTGGTGCGCCTCCCGGTAAAATTCATACAAATACGACAGAGTATCAGTGCACGATCAGAATCGACTCAGGTGCTCCAGAACGAGCGGCAATCCAGGTAGGAACCAAGCCTCTGTAATTTGTGTCAATGTGAACAATTTGCGTCCATCGCCGGCCGCTTAAATAGGAGGGCCTTGTTTAACCTACCTGGTGTAGGGTGGCGTAAGGCTCGCGGTGGATTGAAGTTGACTTGGCAGCGTGAAATGATGTCACTGAAGACAAAACTCGGTGCCGTCGGTCCGTCTCGCCTTCCGGGCTGGAGTCCACGTACCCTGTCTTTTGCATGGCTCGAGACATTACAGGACATGGCTCGCAACCGACACCAGTGGCGCGTCTGTCGTCGTCTCCTAATCGGATTGCCTGTTTAATGTGTGTTTGGTGGTGAGTTATATGCGGGGTAATGACTGCTTATGATGCGGGGAAGTGAAAGCCGCAAGGAAGCTGTCTCGCCTTATTTTTGCATGATAGCCATTTGTTTATGACAGTATGTTATCTACACAAAGTGTAGGTTCCTTGGCCCTGAATGTTTGCTTAGGGCATAAAGGTTTTCAGGTAAGTCCCCTTCTCTGCGTCTTATTAATTCTTTATTTCATAGGTCATCATGGTTGTGTGGCACCGAAGCATTAGTTCAAGTGGCTGGTCTATTGCTGTTGATGTTGATGACGTGCTACAGGAGGACGCGATGTGGCACTTCGGCGTCTATAGTGTCCAAAAGCAATGATTTTAAGAAACAACTGGTGCTCCGTACACAGTTATAATAGACGCTCGCCGTTGTCAGTCCTTTTGAAGTTAAGCACTTAAGTACCGCCTAGCTAAGCTTCTGAACGTCTCAGATGTCCTACTTGTGCGTTCCTGTCTTCTATAATTACTATGATGTCTGAACTAGTAGCACTGCGTAGTCGCGCGTTCAGTTCGTGATAGGATGTGTCCTTGACAGCATTAGAACTGCAGTCGGTGGGAGCATAAGTAGAAAGCACAAACAACCAGCGTTTTGTACTACTTCGTGAAGCAACCTTAGTTGATGACTTCAAATGGACCGCACACATACGGCTGTTCACCGAAATCCAATCAACTAACGATAGCTCAGCCTCGAAGCTGAGTATGATACCCACCACAGCTTGGCTCTTTAGTGTTGCATCAGCGTCTTCGGATGCATGCAACCAATAGAACGAGGACAAGCCGGTGCACTTAATTCAACAACCTCATTAGGATCCTTGATCCCGGTTTCAGGCGCACAACATATGTTAATAGACAGCATGTCTAACCTGTATGAGAGTGCAGCCTTTTACCTATTTGTCTAAGAGTGCAAACGTTGCAAGCCGCCAGGGAAACGGGACAGCGTGGCCTTATAAGGGACTGTTGCCGATAGGTGTCCGGTGGGTGTTTCGGGTAGGTAACTACAGTTGTTGTGACTAGTGACACTTCGGTTGCTGTCACTTAAGCTGGAAATTATCAAAGAAGCATTAGTAATGGCGGTCGGGATGGGAGTAAGAGAAACAGATGAGAAAGGAAGAAGAGTGGCACTAGCCATAGCATGTTTTTGCTTATCCGCCCTGTTGTATACAGCAGACAAGGCGACCCTTGATAATGTGCACGACGGCCGATGCAGATGTAGTTAGTTTGGAGAAAGTGTCATGGTTGTATGTGGGCTGAGATAATACCAGGGCGCCAAGAGTTTGACAGGAGGACGATTAAGGTCCTCAAGCAAAGCCTTTGGCTCAAAAGCCTGTCAGCAAGGTAACAGGGAGGTGGTACTGATTTTGTTTTACAGAATTGAATGTCATCTCGTTCCAAAGCCCAACCTGCAGAACCAGCAGACTAAGTTTGTCTGACCTCTAACCATTTACCAACCTGGTAGGAGTAGCTCTCAAGGGGTCCGGAAGCACCACCTAGTATAGCCCAATGGTTCAAGGAGGTACGCAAACCATCGCACCACGTTAAGGTCCAGTCTCGATGCGACGGCTAAGGTGTTGCCGTACAAGCTGCTGATATATAAGGAAGAAAAGCAAGCATTAAAGAAACTAATATAAAACCCAAAAGGTAATTGATGCTTTGTGTCATAATAAGCATAACGTTTGCGCAAATAGTTTTAGGGGGAAGCTAAGGTGGGAAGGGGAGGGACAACACAAACACAACAACACAAACGCCATTGGGGCCGACTCTTTGCCATGTCCACCAGTGTATCCAACTAAACGTGTTCATTGTCCTTAAGACCCCGGCCCAGCAGTCGCGAGCCGCTAACCGACCCCAAGTCCTAAGTAACGGTCTTAATTCCTCCTGACCACCCCATAGGTTGGCCTCTCATCTTCCATCCACACCCCGGTCGCTCGAATAAAGCACGACGCTGGAGTCGGTAAGCTGACATGCGCAACACATCGGCCAATCAGCGCTGCCTGGTGGGCCATATAACAATAGCGGTTCACTCGCTTTTCTTGCATCAAAAACGGGACGCCGTATACGCTCGTTGATCCCGCGGTGTTCCCACTAGGTATGAGCATTGCTGCGAAGGCAGCGACGGTCCAAATAGCTGTCCTCTTTAAATCCGTCAATTGGGTGGGCAAGATTTTGCATCCGAACAAGAGTGTTGAACGGACGGCTGCGCTGTAATCTCGGTCCTTCAGGGCGAGAGTGATGTTGCACTGACTCTACAAGCAGTGGATATTGACAAAAGTGCCTCGATCTTTTGATCTACGGTTCGTGACCTCATGCTCCATTCTGCGGATGCTAGTATTTCTGCCGAAACCCTCGAATTTCTAACCATGTAACCGTACGCAACTCTCGGAAAGGGCTCTTGGTGACAGAATATCCTTCAAATAATGTCAACAGCAACTGAAAGTCGGCCTGATTTTACCTAGGGTTTACTCGCTGGTTTGTCCCCAGTTGGCCCTCATAAATGTAAAACGAGATTGATACTACTCACTAAGATGTGTTTGATATCGGGTCAGTAACTCCTCGGGCTAAGTTAGCACCACACAGTGACCAACATCCGGCTTTGTTTGATATAATTCATGGACAACGGTTGTCTTGACGGACACGGCTTGTAGAAAATATGGGAAAGTGTGAAGGCCGATGCTATACCGGACTAATCAGTTTCGATGAAGTTACGACCAAGCTACATCGTAATTACAATGGTGCAAAAGATGTGCGAATGCCTCATACTATGACGTCATAGTCCTGTTCGGTCCACCCAAAATGTCAACACTGTATTATGGGTATGGTTACAGGACGTACACAAACCTTGTGCATTTTTCCAGCACCTTAGTCGTTTCGTTTTCAAACTTTCAACGATGCATCCGTTTACACCGGACACAGATGTATGCACCTCACGATTCTCACAACGGAAACCCCAACTTGTAGTCGCTGACCTTGTTTGTTTCAATAGCCTAGCTCTTAGAGCTGTTGGAAAAATTAGATGAGTATGGTTCTTGTCTGTTACCATTGACAGTACAAGTTGCAATCTGAGTGACTTTTATGCCATTTAAACCTTGCGATGTGCATAGGTTATGCGTGTATTCGGTTCATCCCTACCTCTCGGACTGGAGGCTGTCCCGATTTCTTAACCTATTTTATAAAAGCGCCACGTAGCACAGGGGCTGTTAACCTGTGCACATACCAGTTGAGAGTCATTTGAAGCCATTTGGAGGCTGTTTGAAATAAATTGAAGCTGTTGTTCCGTAATTGTGTTGAGAGCACACTTTTGAGGTGTGTAGTAAGTTGTGTTTTATTCTGTTTTCCAATTAGTACCATTCCATGATTTCCTGCTTTTTTTTGATACCGGGGTAGACATGGTGTCAAAACATTTCCAAGAGATTCTGTCAGTCCCGGGTTATACCATCGCGCAATCTAAAGGTCCAGATTGATCTGAAAGTGCTTGGTAATTTTTTTACATCACTGTAGTAAGGAGAACTAGCGCATCATCATACATCCGGTTTCGCCCCTCAGCACCGTCATCGTTTCTGTCCTCGATCGGTGCTCGTTCTCACTACAAGAAGGGTGTGCCAGGATCAATGCTTTGAGCCATAACACGGACAAACCTAACAGTACATTTTCTCTTTGCTTCTATGTTTGCATAGTAATCGTTCTCAGGTGAGGATAGCATTAAAATGGAAATAATCGGTCCTTTTGCGGAGAAGAAAGGAAGTTTATTTGTATGGTACAGTAAGCTAATGAAAACACGTCTAATACCCGATCAACGCACTGTGCCCTGCTCACCTCCATGCTCTATTGTACAACCTGCTCCGTTTATTCGTTACACAGTTAAGCTTACGGTGCTCGAAATAGCAACTCATATTTGCCCCAGCTTGACAAAATTGCTGAAAATCACCGTCTACTTCGCGGGTTTGCATTACGTGATACGCGACAAGCGCCCGAAAAGACTGTTGGACCTCAGCTAACCTAAAATGGATTGTTGCATCAATTAAGTAAGAGAATGAAATATTTAAGACCTAAGTGTAACTGAAGGAAAAGCAACAGGAATCATTTCAACATAAAGGTTGTGTTAGTATTTCATTTGTTTCATCTCGGCACTCTGATCGGCACCCTGTCAAGTGTGACTGCAGGTTTACTGTCTCTGAAAGCCAGATTATATTCATATTATCCTCAGAACTATTGGGAGTCCAGATGAAACCAAGACAGAGCCTCGCAGCGGACCGATTAAGAGGCCAAATAAAAACGAAGGGGAGATGCATTACCATAGTAAACCCGGAGGAAAGTGGGGATTTTTCCCGCTTTTCCCATCTGGCAAGATTTCAATTAAGATTGTGCTACCAGGATAAATGACGTAACATATCATTCAGAGTATTAGTGGTTTTGTGAGTATGTAATTTTTGTAAAAAGTAGAAGCCACAATTAAACTGCACAATAATCTGCCTCGACGGGGAATTGTACCCCGGACATACGGATTACCGGTCCACAGCTCTACCAGCAGAGCTACCGTTCAGCCTTTGTTCGGGTCTTCAATGGTCACGTGATGGAACTCTTAGTTATTAAATTTTGTCCATTCAAGTCGCGGCCAAGTGTTGGTATATATCCCTGCGAAGAAACTACGCTTCATCTGGTTCGTAAGTGTCACTAACGCGAATGACTTCGATGCATTCAGTTCAACTGTGCGCGGACTGGTTACCACTCACAACAGCCGGCCAATCATTTGACACACGGCCCGGTCTCGCAACCTAAGTTCCGGGAGACCTGTAACTTCTTCAATTGATTGATAAACTTGCAGCTGTCCAGACGTGTTCTGCTTGGTGGGATTACGTGTCTCGGAAGCGTATGTAATTTACTTAGCAGTACTATGTTTTAGTGGCGCCGAAAATGACAAACCCAATGTCAAATACACCTCCTATCTTCTGGTCATCTGCTGAGGAAAAATCGACCTAATCGAACTGGATAAGGTAAAGGAAATCATTTACTAGCTACGGGGAATCACTTCCTGTACTGAATCCGACCGTTTGCCTCTCTGAGTCTCAAAAAGTCAGATTATTCAGGCAAGTGCTTGGCGATGAAGATCAACGACAGTACGATGCTCTGCAGCTGGGAAACTATGCCACCCTCCGTTCTGTTTTGGCTACTTATACCACGTTATTGAGGCTAAAACTAAGTGTTTACACCGCTAGGGACTGCTTTTCAAAACTAATCCAGCAGACGAACGAAAGTGTCAATGATTTTATTGCACATATTCATCAATCTATTTTTGAGTGTAAGTTACTGATATTCCACCTGAGAAAATTGAAGAGCAAATAAAAATTCAATTTTAATCTTGGGAATAACGGACGAAAGTGCTAAAGAGAAGTATTTTTATCCTCGAATGAGTCGGCCGCCACATAGGAAAGCGTTTGTCTCGTTGTTCGCTATCGAGAGAATTTTACACAACAATTCCGCGATTTCATTGGTCGACCGGTAGTTGATGATGTGCACGCGGTCTGTAAACCAAACACCAGTGAACATCGAAAACAATTCGTGTGTTATCATTTGCGGCAGTCTCATGCTTCCGATTGCCAGCATAATGGAAGCATCCCTCGGAAATGCGGCAAGATAGGTCATGTAGTTCGCATGTATAAAGCGGAAGGTTTCCGCCAGACGAACATTGTCTTATTGACTCGTTAAAGCAAGATAGAGCTAAGTGAAGATAAGATCCTAGAAAATTTGAAAAGTGAACTTAACTCAGTGTAATTGAACAGCATGATACCAGAAAACTGTCCTCTTTATACAATATGTTTGACGATAGGGGATGAACCGATAGACATGGAGCTAGATACTGGGGCAGTGGCTACAATTTTAAACCGCTGTTCAGTGAAAAAGCTACCGGCTTTACAACCGTGAAACTCGCGATTGCAGACATACACCGGTGACCCAATACAGGTGTTAGGCAGATGTTTCATCAAAGCCTGGCATGGGGAGCGAGAATTCACCCTACGCTTAATTGTTGTACCAGGGAACAAACAGAACCTTATGGGTCGAGAATGGATACAGTACTTCGCAGAGACCACGCAACTCAACAAACTCGTTGTTAACGACGGTAGTTTGAATGGATCATGGAACCAGTTCTCATGGTTGTTTGAAAACAGATTTGGAAAAATGCGTCATTTCAAGGCTTCGGTCCAACTCCTGGAGGGTGCGGAGCCAAAGTTTTACAAAGCCAGTTCATTAACCTATGTAATGCATTCTAATGTTGAGGCAGAGATTCAACGTCTGCATTCAGAAGAAATCATAGTTCCGCTGCAACATTCAGATTGAGGCTCTACGATAGTACCTGTACTCAAACCTGGCGGCTCCGTTCGCATTTGCGGACACTACAAATTGACAGTAAACCAGGCATAGAAAGTGGAAAAATATCCCCCACCACATATTGTAAACTTATACGCGAATTTAGCCGGCGGCCAAAATTTTTCTGAACTGCAGCGAAACCCTGTCTACTCGCAAGTCGAACTAGTTGATGAGTTACAAGGACTGACCACAATAACTACCCACCTGGGACTATTCCAGTATACCCGCCTCCCGTTTGGAATAAATTTAGCCCCCAGCATTTTCCAACGGCTCGTGGATAATATAGTTAAAGATATACCGTGCACCTGGGCATATTTGTACCATAACCTTGTTACTGTCCACAGTTACGCTGATCATCTAAACGCATGGCAAACTGTCCTCAAGCTTCTGGAGGAATATGGGTTGAAATTAAAAAAAACTCCGCATGTGAGTTGTTATCAGATTCTGTGTTATCTCGGTTACAAACTTGACAAAACCATTTCGAATGTCCTGCAAGATAAAATAGCGCCTATTGTGCAGGCACCTCAGCCGAAGTATGGTGATGAACTACGATCATTCCCAGGAATGTTGTTGCACTATCATCCATTCCTACTGGATAACTAAACCACTTTTGCCCGATTGAACGAACTGGTACACAAAACATCCCTTGGAGATGGAAGAGCCAGCACCAAGCTGCTTTTGCGTGTGCAAATGAACAATGAAGAATGATTTACACCGGGTAAGAGAGCAATTGCTTGACAAGTCCCGCAGGACGGTAGGGGTAAAACTGCAATTTTAAAAGGTATGTGAGTTGTCTGCTTGAGCGTTTATCTAGCAGAAATGCTAATGAATAACAGTAGGGTTAGAGAGAAAAGAATGCGAACGACGAGGCACCGTGGGGACAGTTATAGTTGTTGTACTCCGTGAGAAAAGTGAAATAGTTTATACCACTTCTGCCCCGCATCCTCAGGTTTAGGTAACATGAGAATCCGGTTGGAAGGAATAATTAACATATTGCAAACTAGCACAGTTTAGGCAACGAAGGGATGGGGGCCAAGTGCAAGATCCAGTCGTTTTTGAAAGTATCCAAAGTGGGGAGAAAACGACTCAGTTTGGGTATGGGTTCCAGGGTTGGCAAACCCGAAGAGAAAAATAATTCCATCGGCAATCCAGGCGACTAAACTGTGCACACAATTTCAGAGGTTGGAGTTATGGCTGAGTTGCAGTAATTGACGGCATACGTGATTAGAGTTACTCAATATTTTGCAGACTAATATGAGATCGCCGAGCAGCATTCGGTAGCAGCCATTGTAAAGTTCCAGTGAATTCAGCTTTTGATGGTAGGACAGATTCCGTAGGCCCTTGACGTTTTTTGTGGCTCTTCGTTGTGGTTTCTCTAGCACTTCTAAGTTGCGCTTCAACCAAGGTTGCCAAGCTTGGATGGCGTATTCAAGGTGAGGGCGCAAGTAGGAGTTATGCATCATGGGGAAGATGGATGGGCCGAATCTTCCGAATGCTCTCCGCATCAAGCTGAGTTGCTGATTTGCTCTCTTCGTAGCTGTCTCTGACTGAGTTGACCAATTAAAGTCACTTTAAATGAGCCTACAAAGGTCGTGTTCTTTGGAAGTTACAATATATGTGACCACAGCCTATACACGTAGTCATGTCTATGGCGCAATTGAACAGCGTGACATTTTTTCATATTGAACGGTATTGTATTCAGAACTGACCAGTTTGAAATCATGTTGAAGTCCCGCTGGAGCATTTCGTGGTCGCTCGGTTCTCTGATTACTCGCCATAACTAGATAAGGAATAGGAAATCGGAAGTAATTTCCGTCGCCAGATCGTTTATGAGAATCAAAAATAACCGTGGCCAGGGCACCGAGTCTTGTGGTACTCCGCACTCCACCTCAATTGCGTCGGACAGGGATTCTCGTACTCCCACCTCCAACCGACGTTCGTGCGGGAAATTACCTATCCAACGCAGTTTCCGTACTTGGTTTGGTCTATTACTATAGTGAAAAACCGTTAATCTTACAGTGTGACACCACTCCATACGGAGTCAGAGCATTCCTATGTCACAAAATGTCATTCATCCGAGTTCGTTTGCCTCACAAACTTTACAAGTTGCCAAAAAGAATTATCTTCAGTTAGGTAAAGAATCTGCATCAATTATGTTTGGGGTCAAGAGGTTTCATTAGTACATTTGGGACAACTATTTCGAAATACCAACAGACCACAAACCACTGATATCCTAGCTAGGCGAGTCAGAGATAATCGAGCAGATGTTTTCACTGAAAACGCAACGTTGGGCACTACTATTAAGTGCCTAGAGGTAACGAGCTTGTCTCGTAATCTTGCTGCTCGGTTTCGAATCCGCGTAAGGGTGGGCGTCCTCGCGTTATACTCAGCTCGCGTGCCACTGGTTGTGGTTGCACGGCAGCGAAGCGCCGTTACGGCATACAGCTGACATATGTATTATTTTGTTGTGAACAATCATACAGCGGATGCATTAAGCAGGTTACAACATGCATCATCATTCATCATTACACACGTTAATTAGAAGTTGGAAACACCTCAGCTACTGTGCCGCTGAGCTACCAGCAACGGATAGGCATCGTTCCGGTAAGCTATCAGCCGGCTACTATGCAGCAAAAAAATTACTATGCAAAATTATATTACTCTAGGAAATGAGATCGTAGGTGGAGGGGGACGCTAAAAGGGATGGGGAGGGACAAAGAAACTCACAGCACGAAAGCCAATAAGGTCGGCTCCTTGCCATGTCAGCAAGTGTATCTAGACAAAGGTGTTCACTGTCTTTTGGACCCCAACGAGGGAGCCGTGATGCTCCAACCGAGGCCAGCTCAGAAGTGAGGGCTTTTATTCCTCTGGAACAAGTTATTGCTTGGCCACCTCTCCTCTCCTTCCATCCACACGCCCGGTGAGTAAACAACGCACGTGGTGGAAGTCGGTGGGCTGGCATGCGCATCACGTGGCCAAGCCATCGGAGCCTGGTGCGTGAAATGACGGTGCTGAGCGATTCAGTTCCTTATACTGTGCCATAAACAAGGCGTCGAACACGCTCGTTACTCACGCGGTGTTCCCACCAGATGTGAGCCAAACTGCGAAGGCACCGATGGTCGAACGTAATTAGCCTCTTCATGTCCGCCGACCTTAGGGGCCAGGATTCGCAACCGTACAGTAAGGTCGAACGTACCGCTGCATTGTCCACTCTACCCTTCAGGGCAAAAGCGATGTCGCGCTGACGCCATAGGTGGCGAAGATTAGCAAAAGCACTTCGAGCTTTTGATATATGGTTCGTGATCTCATCTTTATTCCCAAGGGCACTGATACAACTTCCCAGGTAGTTGAATTTCTGAACGACTTCTAGCAGATCCCCACCAAGGGGCAGCGCAGGAGGCAATCCCTGCCAATCTTGGAGCAACGCTTTGCACTTCGATGGTGCAAAGCAAAACCCGAAGCGGCTAACAGCCAGTGTTAATTTACCCAGTGCCGCTTGGCACGTCTGGGAGCTGTCACAGATGATGGCAATGTCGTCTGCATACTCTAAGTCAAGAAGTCGTTCTCCTGGGAGTAGCTCCACATCTTCCAAGTCATGTCCTGTAAATGCAATCCCCATGACTTCGTCAATAGCAAAGTTGAAGAGAAAAGGTGACAACGGGCATCCTTGTCTCACGCCGCTGGAGATATTGAAGGGTGGCGACAGATTGCCGTAAGCCCTCACTCTGCCTGTGCTACGCGCGTATAATGCTCGGATAATATTTACATATTTCTCAGGCACATTTTTTGAATAAACAATTCCAAAGGACACATCGATCAACCGAATCGAAGGCACATTTGTTGTCGAGGAATACGACTATGGTGGGCCACCAATATGTGTGACGGTGCTCCAACAACTGACGCAAGGTGAAAATGTGGTCGATGCAGCCAAGACCCCGACGAAACCCGGCTTGCTCCTCACGAACCTGGCTTTCACGAGCGCTAGTCAGTCTGTGAAGGATGACAGATACAAGTAATTTGGAGACGATGGGACTCTGGCTGATTCCTCTGTGGTTACCGCAGCCCGAACGCGAGTCTCCTTTAAAGATGGGAACAATAACGGAGCGACTCCAGTCTGTAGGGACAGATCCTGCTCCCGCAGTTTCACTAGTAGTTCATGTAAATCTTCAACCAGAGCAGAGCCTCCAAAGTTGTAGAGGTCTGGATGAAGATCATCTGCTTCCGCGGCTTTGTTCAACTTCAACAGTCCGATCTCATGTTTGACTTTTAAGCGTGTGGGTGGATTCAAATGGACAGCCCACATAGCAGTGCGATCACTGGCCGGCGAAGCATCGAACAATTAAGGCCGATTTAATTGCTTTTCCAGATGCTCAGCCCAACGCTGCAAGCGTTTTGACAGGTTGTGGATAGGCTGTCCACTCTCGTCAAAAATTGTTTCAGTAACACCAGGTCTCCTGCTGTCCGTTTCCCGTATCAGCCGGAATAACTTACAATGGTTAGCAAGCGCAGCGGCCGCTTCCAACTCTGATGCACGAAGAGACCACCAAGATTCGCGGTCTCTCTTCAGGCTAGCACGAAGTCTTGCCCGGAGCTCTTTGCGAGTTTCATTGTGTTCGCTTCCAGCCGGGATGTGCCGGCGAGCATCGATAAGCTCCGGCGAATGCAAAGTGAGCGACCCAATGTCCAAGTTGTCTATTAGATTTACCACATGAGAATTTGCCTGATGCGAGGTCTGGTGAACATGTGATCAGTGACCTTCAATTGTCGCCAGTGAGCGCTTACTCAACTCAGCGTACTTTGATAGACATTCAGAACAGCTGGTTTTGTCAGTTGGCTGGTGTCAATGCGCTCACAGTGTCGTCGTGGGCGTCCGCCAAAACGCATCCGCAATAATATGCGACCCCAGACGAAATATTAGAGAAACCAGCAGAGCTATTACATCTAATGTAACACGTTGACACCACTCCATAGACATGTGACACCTTACGTCAGTAGACCGATCGTAATCCAAAGCTCTCTTCTGTAGCACGATTTACAACAACCGGATGGCCAACTACAGTCCCCGTCGAGCTTAAGCCTTATGGGCAACGGAAAAATGAATTGAGCCTTCATGATGGGTGTTTGTTTTGGGGATCCCGCCTGATTCCACCGTTAAATACACGGACATTCATTCTAAAGGAGCTCCACAACGCATTCCAGGCGTAGCACGAATGAAAGCGTTGACAGGCGGTTATTTCTGGTGGCCTCGCCAAGTTTCAGAAATAGAGAACTAGCTAAAGACATGTGAACGGCGTCCTCAGTAGCAGTCAAATAAACCTCCCGGTCCGGTACACTCTTGGCGTTGGCCTGAAAAACCATGGCAACGCATCCATGCGGACTACTTTGGACCCATTAATGGTGTATTTTTTACTGTCATTTGACGCTCATTTGAAATGGATAGGTGTTTATCTCGTTCCCCACCCTACTATGGAAACAACTATCTCAAAAATGCAGTCGTCATTTACTAAATTTGGGATACTAGAGATATACTGCACAGACAATGGGCTATGTTTCGCTAGCAGAGAATTTGAAATCTTCATGAATAGAAATGGTGTCCAGCACGTCCGTACACCACCATATCATCTTTCTTCTAATAGACTAGCGGAAAGGGCGGTGCAGTCAATTATAAGAGTTTTCTTGTAACAAGAACTAGGAATTATTCAAACAAGATTAGATCGCTTGGTGTTTGATTACAGGATAACGCCAATGGAAGACACCGGTAAGCCACCTGCGGAGATGTTGTTTGACTGAACACTCCGTACCAGACTGGATCTTCTGTGTCCAACTCATAGGCCACAAATGGAGAGAAAACAAGACAAGACAGCCGCATCACAAGATGACGACAACTGTAGTTGGCCGCCAGGTGGTCCCGTAGGCACACGACTTGAGCACTGCTGGAAACCAGCAACTATATTTAAAGGCGACTGTACCCAAGCAGAACTCGAATTAAATGTTGGGATAGTGCGCCGACACTCAGATCACATACGCCCACTTTGTGTTTGGACAACAGCAGAGGAACATGCAGGTGAAGCAGCTTCCGTTCAGCCGAAAGCGTAAGCAACCCCCAGGATTCTGTACAATCGTCAGATGCACTATCGCTTCGTAGATCTAAGCGTACGTAGAAAGCCGTTGACCGTTTTGTGCCAGGAGTATAAGCTTCTCAAGTGGTGAGTGGATTTCACCTACGCGAATGGTTTCATTCCATAATGTTCAGCTATGCGCGGATTGCTTACCACTGACACCAGACGGCCAATCACCTGATTCGCCCCCGGTCTTGCAACGCGAGTTCCGTGAGTCCTGTACCTTCCTCAATTGATTGATAAACCTGCTGCTGTCCTGACGTGTTCTGTTTGTTGGGATTACGTGCCTCAGAATCGTGCGTTACATACTAAGCGGTACTACGTTTTGGTAATCATCCACTGTCAGAGTATGCGGTTTGGATGCATCCATCCATTATCCATAAACGAATACCTTAAATGGCCGTCTCTTATCTCGACCAGCGTGTACCGCGTATAGAAGTGAACGCCTGGAACTGCTAACAGACCCGAGGTTTTACTGGACAAACACATCACACTGAGTTTTCTAAGCATTTACGGTGTATCTTTCAGGACCACCGATGGTCCGTGCCCACCATCATGTAACAACAAATCAATTGGGCCTTTCATTGTTAACTGGCGAAATATTGAATTTGTAGCCACACCCGGAAGCCAGTGGATGTGCCCTAGAAATCGACTATGTCTACATGGTCCACTTTCTGGTGACTTATGTATCATCGATCTGTGTGACCTGCTGCTCTTCCTTGTCTAGGCACACATTCGCACAGTCGTTTCACTGTTAAATATGAATGAATGTATAGCAGCATAAACACTGCGTGCTTCGTAGTGTGGTGTTCATGCAGTGTTCCAGCTAGTCTCCTTGCACCATCTACCCACATCAGCCTAAATCGAAGTTGTTCTTGCTTACAAAGACCATGTGAGGACATCAATTTGTGACTGGGTCCCGTGGATCGCCAAACGCTAGCTAAATGTCTTGGTGCGTACAGTTAAGCCAGTACGTAAAGAATTGTCCGGTCACATTGTGAGTGACACATTTGAATTCGTTCATCAGGTAGAAAACTTAAACTAGAAATAAAATTTGTGCTCTCCTTTGATACAGAACCTCTCTTTATGCACGTTCCATTGTTAGAAACGGTCAGTTTCATTCGTGAATACCAAACAGAAAACAGGATTGTCCTTCCGATCGTGCCTCGTAATGGGAAAGAGTTGATTCTACCTTGCTCGTTCAACAGATAGTTTCTATTTGATGGAAAATACTATAGACAAATAGACGGAGATGCGATAGAATTGCCCTAGGGCCGCTGCTTACAGACATATTTAGCGTAAAAATTGAACTCGGATCTATCAGACACCTAATCACATTCCTTGATTATTACAAAGCATACATGAATGATAGGTTTATTGTTTGCGATT